>CM076571.1:953646122-953728321 GCA_034641835.2 Pinus albicaulis
TTTTGACTGGCGATGATCAGTTGATACTTTCATGCAAGGAGGATCTTGCACGAGAGTTTGAGATGAAGGACTTGGGCATCCTTCATTATTTCCTGGGATTGGAGATTTGGCAGCGCAGCGGAGGACTGTTTGTTTCTCGGGGCAAGTATGCCCGGGAGATTCTGGAGAGGTTCAACATGCAAGGCTGCAAGCCTGTTGACACTCCTCTTCCTGGTGGTTGGAGGAAGGAGGATGCTACTTCAGCGGAGGTAGTGGATGCCACTGTTTATCGCCAGTTGGTGGGGTCGCTTATGTATCTGGTCAATACACGACCCGATATATGCTATGCAGTTAACCAGCTTTCGCAAGCTATGGTTAAGCCTACCAAGCTCTTTTGGAAGGCAGGCAAGCATGTATTGCGCTATATCAGAGGCACACCGGGATATGGTTCATGGTACAGACAGGAGGATCAGTTGAGGCAGGGTTCGCGATGGATCTACAAAGTGAAGCAGGCGGCTGACGGGAGTGTGGAGAAGTACAAGGCGAGATTTGTCGCCCGTGGCTTTTCACAGATCGGGGGGATTGACTATGAGGAGACTTTTGCACCTGTCGCAAGGTACTCTTCCATACGGACGATCCTTGCTCTCTCAGCGCAGATGGGGTGGCACATTCATCGGATGGATGTGAAGACTGCGTTCCTCAATGGAGTTATTGAGGAGGAGGTGTACATAGAGCAGCCTGAAGGTTTTGAGATCTTCAGCAGTGAGTCGCATGTGTGCCGACTCAAGAGAGCACTGTACGGGCTGAAGCAAGCACCTCGTGCTTGGTACACTCGGATAGACGGCTACTTCACCGGGCTTGGATTCTCCAAGAGTGAGGCGGATCCAAACCTGTACCAGATTGTGGTGGAGGGGAAGCTGTTGATCATCGTACTGTATGTAGATGATCTGATTTGGACTGGCGACGAGCAGTTGATACTTTCATGCAAGGAGGATCTTGCACGAGAGTTTGAGATGAAGGACCTGGGCATCCTTCATTATTTCCTGGGATTGGAGATTTGGAAGCGCAGTGGAGGACTGTTTGTTTCTCAGGGCAAGTATGCCCGGGAGATTCTGGAGAGGTTCAACATGCAAGGCTGCAAGCCTGTTGACACTCCTCTTTCTGGTGGTTGGAGGAAGGAGGATGCTACTTCAGCGGAGGTAGTGGATGCCATTGTCTATCGACAGTTGGTGGGGTCGCTTATGTATCTGGTCAATACACGACCCGATATATGCTATGCAGTTAACCAGCTTTCGCAAGCTATGGTTAAGCCTACCAAGCTCTTTTGGAAGGCAGGCAAGCATGTATTGCGCTATATCAAAGGCACACTGGGATATGGTTCATGGTACAGACAGGAGGATCAGTTGAGGCATCATGGCTTCACAGATTGGTATCATCATATCAGAGATTGTGTTCAGTGGAGAATCATGATGCTTTCATATGTTCCCACGGAGGATCAGGATGCCGACATCCTGACGAAGGCGCTCACCAGGAGCAAGTTCGAATTCCACAGAGGCAGGATAGGGGTTGCAGATAATCCATATCTTGCTTAGAGGGAGTGTTGAAAATGCAGCAAGATGATGGAGCTTAGTGAAATGAAGTCGCCTTCACTAAGTGGGCCCGCAGGCAAATTCTGGCGCAAAATCTATTTTTAGACTATGTCTATTTTTAGACATATGGAGCATGGTTCGGGGATTCCAGTATGATATTCTTGAAGTATGTGTCATGTTGGTAAAAATAGATGAGACTCTTTTTTTGAGGTCAAAAAGGTCGAAGTCTATTTTTAGACTGCCTCTCCTTAAAACAGGGAAGTCAAATATTATTTACCCTTAATAATATTTAGACTATAAACAACAGTTTACTCTCTTGGAGCACTTCAGTTCGAGCTACAGAAGTGGCTCATGCATCTGATAGAGGAATCACGTGGTTCCAAAGGGTTTGATGGCATCATGCATGGTTGACTTCAGTTGGACTTCAGTGGCAGAAGTTTGGAGGAGTTAATGAGACAGCTAGTGGAGTTGTGTTCTGTTTATTTTAGTTGAAATGATTGAGATTAGTTTAACTAGCTAATCAATTAGTTATGAGTGGAGTGAATTAAATATTATTTAATTCATTAATTAGTAACTCATTATTCAACTCAAGAACACATCGGTTCACTACAGTGCATGATCAGTTCAGTGGAGACCAGTGAAAGAGGTAGATGAAAGGGTGGAGTTAGCTATCAGTTGTGACTATACTGTTGCTATTTGCAACACACAGATAGGTGGAGTAAGCCCATGAGGATTGTGCAGTTCAGGTTGGTGGTTTATCTATATAAAGAGGCCATCCCATAGCATTGAAACACGCAATAGAGGCAAGGCAATTGGCAGTGAGTTTTGAACCAGTAACCTGTTCAGCCAGGCTAAAATAAATGGAGCTTTATGAGAGAAATCTGAGTACTTGTGGCAAGTGTGTCTGTGAGTTTGTTACTTTATTTCTCCATTATAATATACACAATATCTGCGGGGTTTTCAGCTATAAGCTTTCCCCATACATACTGTGTTAATGTGTATGATGATTTGATGTGTTATCGCTTGATTTTATTTCCGCATGTGTGATGATATGAGATGATCTGAGTTGATTGAGTGGAAGAGATTATGTGTTGTGTATGAAGTTCAAATAGTATGTGACCAGGATAGTCTCGGTGGATAATTAATCATTATTCAGTAAATTTCTACAATTCATGTGACCGAGTATACATTTAAGCATTTAAATAATATATTTTCGCATCACAGATCCATTTGTGTGTAAACTTCTTAAAATGATAAATACCTACTTTTTTCTGATTGCGATCATTTCCTTTTTGCGCTATAACTCTGTTCAAGTCAAAAGATTAAAGTTTTTTAAAGGCTTCAAATATTAGCGGGGGAAAAGGAAATTTCCAAAATTTGCGATGCGATATCGCAATCACAATTTCAGCGAAATTGGATGGTGGACGGAAGTGGTCATTAGCGAAAGTGTGATGCGATGGAATGCATCGCATCAAGGAAATGAAAATGGGGGGCGGATTGAATGTTGGCATAATGGAAATGCAATTTACGATTGGTTACGTGGTAGTGGTGGGTCCCACAGTTTGCTTTTCATGAAATATCGTTCGGGTGGAAGTCTATTATTTTCCTATGATCATGGTAAGTAGGCTCGTGATCAGACCTCTTATCTTTTTAAGTTTTTTATATTTTTGAATTACACTCTAGAAAAAGCGTAATTAACATATGGGGAGAATGATTGGCTCTTTAAGAGTTTTGGATGACAATTTAGAGTTAAAGATGCTTAGTAACAATTAGTCTTTACTTTGTAAAAGTGAATTTTTTCTGACTTATAGGATAGAAAGACTTTATGAAGTTTGAGGTTTACAAGAATTTACAATTTCAGTGGAAAAATATTTTAGAGTTGTATAGTATTCATCCATTTTTTCAAGTGTGTAATCATTTCATTAAGAATTTTTATTCTTCAAAATAAAAAGTCATAAAATGATTTAGAGGTTTTGCGAAAAGATAAAAGTATGTAATCAAACATTATTCTTTAATTAACCTAAAAATATAAATATAGGTATGATACATTTAGAAGAAATGTTCTTCTAAGAAAATATTTTTTTCAAAATCAGTTCGTTGACAAGAAGAAAATCTTTTCTCCCTTGAAGGTCTTGCAACATGAAGGTTAATGGGCCAATTTGTTTTGTAATTTGAAACGGTCCAAGCCACATTATTTGGAATCTGATATGCTTTCCTTTTTCCTCATGTGACTTGTCCCATTTAAGGACAAGGTCTCCAACTTGGAAAGATTTTGGGGAAACATAATTTGCATCAAAAGAATTTTTAACGATATGTTGATGTCGAGCATGTGTTAATTTGGCCTTTTCCCTTTCTTCTTCTAATTTAAGGATTTGGGAAAATCTTAATTGTAAGGAAGAGGAAGGTACTTCATCAATAAATTGAACTAGGGAAAATGAGGGAAGGGCTAAAATTGATGGAATTACAGCTTCTTTCCCATAAACTAGATTGAATGGAGAAGTGCCTATAAAGGCCTTCGGAGTAATTTGATCTGCCCATAGAGCGTATATTAAAGACTTATGCCAATTATTTCGGTTCTCATCAATAGTCATTTTTATGATTCTTATGATATTTTTATTTGTTGACTCTGCTAAACCATTCCCCTGGGGATAGTAATTAGCATAATATTTAACTTTAAAACCCCGCTTGAGAGAAAATTCAGTCATACTATTACCTCAAAAATAAGATGCATTAACAAACATAAGTGCGTTAGGTAAGCCAAACAGGGTAATGATGAATTGATCGATGAATTTAATGATGGCTTCAGAATTAGTTACCTTTAATGAAACAACTTCCACCCACTTAGTAAAATAGTTTGTTATAGTGAGAATGTATTTATGTTGTTTGGAAGAGTTAGGAACAATATCACCTATGATAAACATCCCCCATTTCTCAAAAGGTTGTTCAATGTTGACTGAATATAAGGGTAAGGCTGGTTTTCTTTGTCTTCCTGCAGCAGTTTGACATGTTTTGCATTTTCTCACATATGCACAAGCGCCTTTGGATAGTGTTGGCCAATAATATCCTGCATGAAGAATTTTGTATGTGGTGGTATTCCCTTCAAAATTTCCACCTGCAGGTCCATCATGGAGTTCCTGCAAAACCTTTTGTGCTTCATACTTTTCAAGGCATCTTAATAATACAGAGTCATAGTTTTTCATGAACAATACATTATCAATGGTATGATATTGATTAGATTTTAAACTTAAAGCCCCTTTTCTTTTATAATTGAGTTTTGTGGGAGCATATCCATTTTTTAAATAAAAGATAAGATCAACATATTTTGATTCAGAGTCAATCAGGCTTACCTCACCAACGTGTACAGTATTACCTAAATCTTCATCATCTGATATGTTGGATGCTTTAGATAGCAATCTACAGAGACCTTGTCCTCTGACAATTTTGGCTGGTTTCATGTCAATATCATATTCCTGCATAGTTGTAACCCAATTTTCCCTTTTTTCTCCTTGTTGATTTTGGATAAGAAGTTTTCTTACTGCTGGGAATGGAACTACTACCTTGGTATGTGTCTTTGGGAGAAAAGGCCTGAAATGCTTTAAAAATTTATAAACAACAAAAGCTTGTTTCTCCACTTTTGAATAATTTAGTTCAACACCTTGAAGATTTGAACTAAAGAAAGAGATGGATGCTTCAATCTTTTGATCATAAACTTGCGTTAGTACAACATCATAGGATGTTTCAGAAGCAAAGGTGTACAAAATAAAATGATTAGAAAAATTTTGGGTAGTTAGAGAATGAGCATTCAAGGTGGCTTGCTTGATTAGATCAAAAGCTTATTTTTCATTGTGTCCCCATTTAAAGAATGAATTTTTCTTAATCATGGATTGCAATGGTATAACAATTTGGGAAAAGTTAGGAACAAATCTCTTAAAAATTTTTATCTATCCTAAAAAGGACTGCATGGATTTCTTGTTATGGGGTAGAGAGATTTCAAAAATTTCCTTTATTCTTTCTGGGTCAATACAAATGCCTTCTTTTGATACAATAAACCCTAAAATTTTTCATTCACTTAAAGCGAAATAAGACTTTTTTGGATTTAATGAAATACCATACTTTAAGCAACGTTCAAGGATTTTCTTGAGATCATGATAGTGGTTTCTTCTTTTCTTCGAGTAAATGGTTATATCATATAAGTACAAAACCACAGTTTTGTTTATCAGTCCTCTGAAAGCAATATCCATTACTCTTTGAAAGTTTCTCCTACATTGATTAAACGAAAAGCCATTTTATGATAAGCATAAGTGCTCAATTTAGTCCTAAATGTAGTCTTTAAACCATCTTCAGGATGAACCAATATCTAATTATAACCTGAAAATCCATCAAGGAAAGACATTAATTCAGATCCAACAACTAATTGCAAATTTTTTTCCATAGGTGGTAATGGGAAATTGTCTTTTAGACAAGATTTATTAAGATTCCTAAAATCTATACAAATGTGGATGTTACCATTATTATTCATAATAGGGAATAAGTTTGAAACCCACTTTGAATGCTTAACAAGAAAGATGATCTTATCTTTAAGGAGTTTATTTAGTTCAGATTTGATTTGACTTTCAATATTGGGGTGAATTTTCCTTAACTTATTTTGTATAAGTTTATCGGTGGATTTCATTGGGATAGTATGTTGGATAATGGAGGTATCATGTGTATTGAGATCTTCATATTTCCATTCGAAAACATTCTTATATTTCTTCAGTGAATGAATCAAGGCTAATCTCTCGGCTAATATCTCATTAGACGAGAGACCAAGTACTAGATTGATATTTTGAGGTCTGAGATCAGTGCCAAGGTTTACTAGTTCAAATATCATGGTTGAACTTTGTAGCTTAGAATTAGTAACCTTGTTAAATTTGTCTTTGAGGTCATAAAGATCTTCAAGTTTTGCCACATATTTAGGTATGGCATTTTCAACAATTTTTTTCTTCAACTGTCTTTCGTCTTCATCCTCATCGATTAGTTTATCGTCATATGATCCTTCGTGTGTGAGAAAGGTTATAACATCTTCATCATCATTAAATACTCTCCATTTAGTGACATTATCATGAATAGATGGGAGAAAAATTAATTATATAGAAAATCTATCTCGACTATAATCCTCAGAAGGAATAAGTCTAGATTCTACATTGGCTAGAAGATCAACACTTGTGTTTTGGAGCCTTGCGATAGGTGAGATATTGAATGCTAAGAAATGTGAGGTAAGAGCTTGCACTAGTGATTGGTAATGTTTGAGATGACCAGAAATACAGTGAATGGTATTTCTTACTTGTTTGATAACTATTTCAGAATCACCATATACTTGAAAGTATTTGACATCAAGGTCTATTGCTTTATACAAGCCTTGGACCAGTGCCTCATACTCTGCAATATTTTTTGTGCATTCAAATTCTAACCTACATGCCAACATTGTATTTTATCCTTCTGGATTAATTACTATACAACCAGCTCCTACACCATTGCTTGATTTTGATCCATCAAATTATAATGTCTAGAATAAAGTTTTAACAAAAGTTTTTTCTACAATATTTATACATTTGGAAGGGTCTCACTAAGAAAAGTTTTCAATTTGAGAATTAACTGAATTGATAACAAATGGAGATCGTTTTTCATTAAAATTTCCCAAAAATATTCAACAGAATAATTTCCAAGGATGTTATTGGTAAAGGCCATTGGTTCATTTTCAACCTCGAAATCAGTTACTAAGTATTTCATGTGTTTTTCATGGTCAACTCGAAATTGATTTGGCTTACCATTGTAGGGAAGCCACATATGAGACCAATAAATGGCAAAATAACTGTGAATATTTTTTGACCAATCCCTACTCAAAATCAAACCATAAAAGTCAGGAATGTCAGCAACTAGAATATCAATTATTTGATGAACTTTCAAATTAGAAGCTAGTCTAATAAGGACATAAATCAATTCTCCTGAGACCTTTACTTTGGTTCTATCTAATTAAAAAATGTGTACTAAAGAATTTTGAGTAGCAATGTTTAGCTTCAAGAAAACAAAATATGGCATAATATTTGAATAAGCCCCAAAGTCTATCGGGAAATTGTGCACTTTCTTATTAAAAACTTCAAAAGTCAAAAGGAAAGGATGGGTGTGATAATTGGATCTGTCTCCAATTAGGATATCATTAGTGGCGTCGATCTTTTCAGATGAATCTATGGGAGGTTTTCCTACTCCTTTTGAGGCTTTAGAAGTAATAGGTGTAGGTAAAGGTGAGGCAAGAACTGCATTCAGTTCTTTGAGTGAGATTTTCTACTGCTATTTTATTATACTCACCTCATACACAAAGATATTTTCTTTAACTTTCTTCATATCTTCCAATATATTATACTGGATGGTATTTGAGACCACTAAGGTCTTTGATGTACATGGAGAGGTAGAAGAAGTTGGGCTTGTTGAGGAGAAGGAGTCTTTTTGTTAACAATTTTGTCTTTAGCAACAAGGGTTGAAAATTTCTATTTTTGGAGAGATTAAGGGAGATCAATAATATTTTTACTTCTAGTGCTAACTGGCAGTTCCTCGTGTTCATATTCATTATCAGATGTAGGAAGAATAAAATCCCATAATCCATGAAATTCAACCAAATCTTCATCATGTGATTCATCTACAGATAATATCGTTTCATCCTCATATTTATCTTGATCCGATTCAACATTAGAGATTACATTTGGAGGTTGAGGATTTGAAGTCTGAGTTTTCTTAAAAGATCTGAAAGGTTTCTTAGAAAAAGATTCAACTACTTGTTTTTTGATTTCTACCATGTCATTTGACATGGTTTTGAGAACCTTTTGTAATCCTTCAAGATCATAAGGATCCTTATATGTTTTCTTTTTGGGCTCATCGTTAAACACAACTTTTTTAGTTTTTCTATCTTCCTAGGTAGTTTTGTTTTCTAAAGCAGGAATTCTAGTTTCTATAGAGAGGGCTTCTTTCATGTTTTCTACCAAAGTAGCATTATTGGATCTATCTACAAAAATGTCAATATTAGAAGGAAGATATAATATATACCATTCAATATGTACATCTACACCAGGTTTAGATGTAGCTGGGATTTTCTTGAGCAAATTGTTAAATCTAGAATTGAAATCTTTAATATTTTCACCTGAATTTGCTTTAAGATTTGAAAGATTATTGATGAGAGTAGCAGTAGTACGATCATCACTAAATTTGGTCAAAAATTTTTCTTCAAATATGTTCTAACTAGTAATAGTTCTTAGCGGTAATGAAAAGTACCATGATCCAGCTGATCCTTGAAAAGTATAGGGAAACAATCTTACTACACAATCTTCTTTAGAGACATAATTTAGATTCATAGAAAACATGAAATTATGGAGATGCTCTTTAGCAGGGAGACCATCGTCTAGATTATACTTAGGCAGCCATCTTTCTGGATTCTTAGGTAAAGGATGAATAGCACCTAGTAATTTAACAACTCTAGGATTCGCTCAAGGTCTATTTTCCATTATGTGAATTGGAGGGTTGATTTGTCCTGAAAAAGGATTTGAAGAAGAAGAGGTAGTTCCGAAGGTGGATGTAATTGAAGAAGAAACAACCACGAAACTAGTACTGCCTGAAGAAATTCTTGTGGGCTAAGATGAAGAGATATGAGTTGATGAGGAAATTGGTTGGGAAGATGTAATTGAAGGAGGAATAAATGATGAAGTTTGAGGGGGATAAGATGAAAGAACCTCACTAGTAGATGTTTGAGCTTCAGATGTTGGAGTTTTCCTATGATGGGAATGAAGAGGAAATTCAAATGGGGTTATTCTGAGTTTTTAACTCTAAGAACGAGTCAATACACCAGTACCTTATAAAATTGAAGTAAAAATTCCTTCAGAGGTTTCAAAAAGTACAAGATTTTATGCTGAAATAGAGATTTCTTCTAATTTCTTTATTAATGCTTATACTTCGGGTGATTATAGAGTATAATCAAGGTAGAGTTCTTTGGGAATTGAACTAGGAGACTTGGGAGAACAACTTTGAATCTAAAGATAAGAGATTTTGAGCATGGACTTGAAGTTGTAGGAGATTTGGAGGGGGATCGACTCTTTTTATGGTATTTGTTTTTATGATTAATATTTTGTGCCATTGATAGTCTAGTGGCCCTCCTTCTAGCGCCAAAAATGTTGATGCCTCGAAAATCGGTGCAACAACATCAGGGAAAACCACCCGGTCGGGCACTTAAAAATTGTCCCTTATCCGTTTGAGATAGTGGCTCCGACTGGATTTATGGGACTAGTTTCCCAATGAAATATAATTGAGTGGATAGGTGGTATTTTAATTGATTGTGACTTAGTGAATGAAGGTGACAACAAGTTTAAAGAAAATATATATACCTATATCTATCCTGGGATTAATTATCTTTCAGTTATATGTGATTTAAAAAGATGATCTTTAAGTGAATGCAAATGAATATTTATCAAACACTTAGAGAAATGAAAAAAAGTTTAAGATAATTGATTTGATTAAATAGCTAATCAAATCAATTGATTAAGTATATATTGCATCTATTATTGCATGTATTGTATATGTATAAAAAAAATGGAAATCAAACATATTCAGAAGTGAATTAATGTTGGATTGTGTTAAAAATGATAAATATAAAAAACAAAAATGAGAGCGCTCCAAGAAAATGTTAGCTAGGGTTTGAAAGCAGTGACCAGGTAACTTTGCAGGTCTTCAGCATCTAGTGCAGCGATGGCGGCCTCCTCGGGAGGGGGGAAAATACCTCCTACCGTAACGTCACTAGCGCAGATCAATCTACTAGACAGCAGCAAACTGGAACTTCTCAACAGAGAGTAAATTCGGTTTTGGGAGCAGACTGGCAAGAAAAAACAAAGGGGAAATGTTTGCCAAGAGCAGTGAAGAAACCAAGATTCATTATTCTAGCATCTAAGCCAGATTAATACAGAAGCTACATGGAGAATCACGCATTAATCTGTAATTTTATTGGTATTTTTCCTACAGAAAAGGATTTTTTAAAATGGATACAAATAAAATGGCAGCCTAATGGTCATATTGATCTGAAATTTGGGGCTAAGGGTTTTTTTACAGTTATTTTTACTAATCTATTAGACAAAGAACAAATTTTTGAGGGAGGGCCATATTTTTATAACAATGCAGGGATTTTCCTCAGACAGTGGGAAGAATGTTACAATCTAGATCAAGAACAATTTCTTGCTACACTAGTCTGGGTTCGGTTATTTGTGCTTCCAATGGATTTCTGGGATCCGGACATGTTGGAAGGTATAGTAAATTATTTAGGAAATTTTGTTAAGATAGCAGAAACCACTAGTCGTGGTCGTTATACTTATTTTGCTAGAATATGTGTATATATGAATATCTATGAACCATTGCCTGAAATGATAGAATTAGAATATGAAGGGAAAATCTGGCCTCAGCTTCTTGATTATGAACATATCCCTTTGAGATGCCGGAGATGTCATGAGGATGGGCATCAGTGTAAATCATGCCCTCTAAATGTAACTAAACAACAACCTTTTCGTCAGTCTACTTCTAATGAACAGAGTCGCCAGCAAGAAGATGGGTTTATCACAGTAACAAATAATAAGCGTAGTAACAGAGTTTCAAATAACGTACAAAATTAGGGTACTTTGGAGAACCCTCCAGTTCAGAGACCAACATCAAACCGTTACGAAATCTTGTAGGAGGAAGGTGAACCGTCGACTATGGAAATCATGGACGAAGGTACAGAGCCTGGTCGAGGGGTGGGGACTCAGAAGACTCTATCAATAAAATGAAAAGCAGCCCAGGAAAATATCGAGACTGAAGAAAGTAGTATGCTGGAACTAACACCTATGGATGTTGAACAAAATAAAGATGACCTAAGTAATGAAGAAAAAGTATTGAAATGCCTTTTGTATGAATGGAGGAATCTGGATGACAGGTTTATTCCAGCAGATTAAAAGAAACTGTACAAAGAAACCTTCAAACATTATTTGACATCTCAAGCGCACAAGGAAGTTCAAGACATTGAACAAGCTGCTGGGAAAAATATTAATCCACAACCTAAGCCATCAAAAAAACAAGGAAGAAGAACTTTACAGGAATCAATCCAACTGGTGGGAGAAATGTTGATTAATACAGGAAAGATAATACCGTTAACAAAGGTATTCCAACAACTACCAAAATTTACCTAATGAAATTAATCTCCTGGAATATTAGAGGCCTTAATAGAAAATGAAAACAAAGATATCTAAAAGAAAGATTGAAAACTGAAAAACCCCAGGTAATGTTAATTCAAGAAACAAAGGTTTCTAGTCAGAAGCTCCAAAATATCATTCAATATTTTAAACTCCAATTTGAGGTTATGGAAATTGATTCCATATGAATAGCAGGGGGAATAGCTATCTTATGGAATTCAGCAAAAATAGTAGCAGAAGGATGGATGGGTCTTCCTAGAATTCTAACTGTAATTTTTGACAAATTTGATCAGAAGAAAATATTCTTATATCGGTTGTTTACGGCCATCCAATTCTAGGAGAAAGAGAGGAGTTTCTCCAAAGTATAAGGACTCTGAATAATATGCATCAAGAGAAATATTGGCTTCTTGGGGGAGATTTTAATATGATTTTAAATTTGACAGAAAAAAAAAGGAGGAATAAGAAGAGAAGACCCAGAAATGGAGCTTTTCAAAGATCTGTTAACAGATCCGCGTTTAGTAGATATTCCCACAGTGAATGGGAAATTTACTTGGAACAATAGACATGGAGAACGACATCAAGTAGCATCACGATTGGATCGCTTTCTTGCCCCGGAAGCTCTGGTAAGTTTAGATGTCTATTATGAGGAAAATTTTTTACCTTTTCTTGGATCAGATCATTGGTCGATTCGTATAGATATAGATGTCAAAGAAACTCTGAAAAACATACCTTTTCATTTTGAATTATTTTGGTTAAGAGATCCAAGATTTCTGGAAAATGCTAAAAATTGGTGGAAATCTAATCAGAATATAGGAAGAAACAAGATGCACTCTTTTCAGATAAGATTAAAGCAATTAAAGGCAGAAATAAAATGGTGGAATAGAGTAGAATTTGGAAATATTCAACAGGATCAGATTAGATTAAAAGATAAAATGCAAGATATTCAACAAAGAATGATCCTTCATGGCAGAACAAAAGCACTAGCGGTTGAGGAAGGTAACACACTCAGTTTGCAAGAAGAATGTAGGAAACAGGAAGAGATCTTGTGGAAGCAGAAATCACGGATCCAGTGGCTAAAGGAAGGTGAGAGAAATATAATTCTTTCCCATAAAAATATGATACAAATAAGGCAGCATAATAGAATTTTCTCATTAAAAGATCAAAATGGTAATAGACTGCTTAAACATGAGGAAATGGAAAAGGAGCTGGTAGATCATTTTAGAAATCTGCTTACAGAATCTAATCATAATAGACAACCAGCAATCGATAAAATAAATTCTCATATCTCGACAGTGGTCACCAGAGAACAGAACTTAACTTTGCTACGAGAAATTAGTTTGCATGAAGTTGAAGAAGTAGTCATGAATATTCCAAGGAATAAAGCTCCTGGACCGGATGGCTTTACTACTGAATTCTTTAAGGCCAACTGGAATTTTATGGGTTAGGATATTTTGGAAGTAGTAGAGGAATCAAGGAGAAATCAGAATGTCTATCTTGCCCTAAATGAAAATTTTGTAACTCTTATTCAAAAACAGGAGAATTTGAATACCCCTGTTGGTTTTAGACCAAATTCTCTCTGTAATGTAATTTAAAAAAATCTCTCAACAATTATGATAAATAGACTCAAGCCTCTCCTGCCAAGGCTAGTTTCTCCAGAACAGACTATTTTTGTTAAAGGTAGACAAATATTAGATGGAATTGTGACTGCCCAGGAAGTAATTCACTCATTAAAGACCCTCAAAACAAAAGGAATGCTAATCAAATTAGACCTTTCTAAAGAATATGATCGCATTAATTGGAATTATTTGATTGCGGTTCTGAGAGCGTTTGTCTTTGATGAAAAATGGTTACAATGGATTCGATCTTTTATCTCTTCCCCAAATTTCTCCATTTTACTCAACGGAATACTGTCCCAACCATTTAATATTACTCGAGGCCTCCGTCAAGGAGATCCTTTATCTCAGTTTTTATTCATTATAGCAGCTGAAGGATTTGGAAGGTTAATCAAGGCTCATCTTGTAGAAGGGAAGCTAAAAGGTTTAAAGATGTGGGGACCAGATCTTCCCTTGACACACCAACAATTTGTTGATGATATTCTGTTATTTTGTCAGCCTTCGGTGAAAGAGGTTAAAGCTATTTTAAATATCCTAGAAATCTTTATGGAAGCATCAGGTACTCTTATTAATACTGATAAATCAAATGTTTATTTCTTTAACTCTAACACGGCAACTCAAAATTTCTTAGCCAGAACTCTTGGGTTAAAAATAGGTTCTTTTCCTATGAAGTATTTGGGAATGACTTTAAATATTGCTCCAGTAAGAATTTCAGACTGGAAGGATCTCATTATAAAAGTAGAGAAAAGATACCATAATTGGGCATTTCGAGTGCTGAATGCTCCTGGTAGAATCATCTTGTTAAAATAAGTGCTTCAATCCCTTCCTCTCTATCATTTTTCAGGAAGAGCTTGTCCTAAAAGTGTTTGTAATCAATTAGTTAATCTCTTCAAGAAGTTTCTATGGCAAGGCACTCAGGCTAACAGGAAATGGGCTTTACTCACATGGGAAAAACTTATTAAACCGAAACTTGTAGGAGGCTTGGGACTGCGAGACCCTGCAGTTTTAAGTAATGTAATGGGTGATAAACTCTGGTGACGATGGATTCAAGGAGGACACAATCTTTGGAAGAGTATATGGGAAAAAAATATGGCATGCCACATTCAGTTGCAGGTAAATTAAAAGTGGATATAGTACCAAAAGGATCTTCAATTTGGAAATTTCTTGCAGCAACTAACAGGAATCTAATTCGCTCTCATAGTTTCTGGGAAGTGAGGGAAGGTAGAATGACACTCTTTTGGGAAGATTCATGGCAGCAAAGAGAAAAAAATTTCAGTAGACTAGATTTATGAGAAATATTTCCTTTTACCAATACTCCGAACTATAGACTAATTAACAACTATTGGTGCCAACATCAGCATAGTCAGTGGATAAAATGGAAGGATAAAATCCATTGGCCAAAAGCTCCGGAAACGCGACAATGGACCAACTTAGCAAAATAACTCAAATCAAGAAAACTTTGCCATGCAACCGGTAGTGATATTCTACGATGGGGTTATCAAACAAAAGGGATGTTCGCTATCAAGGAAGGATATCATATACAATCTCAAAATTCTCTTAACAATGAAAGATTGATATGGAAGAAAATATGGGCATCAAAACATTGGCCAAAAGTAGAATATTTTCTCTGGTTATTGAGTCATCGTAAAATTCTGACATGGGAAAATCTATAGAAGCGAGGAATGTATGGACCATCCAGATTCTATATGTGTTGTACATCAAATGAGACAATAGAACATCTTCTTAATAGCTGCCCAATGGTAGAGACCCTTTGGAGAATTCTAGAAAAGCTATTCAGACAAATAGATAGAGACAATACGAATATCAATGAAACTATAAAAAATTGGCGTAAAGGAGGATTTAAATGTGAAGTGTTGAACAGAGCCTGGAGATTATCAATTGGTTTTCTTTTCTGGAGCATATGGAAAGAAAGGAACCTTCGGATCTTCAGAGATGAAGAACAAACTATGAATCAATTATCGTAGAAATTGATAGAGAATATACGAGAAACAATTTTAGTGGAAAGATGGACATAGGAAGATTGGCAGGCGAAAGGTATTGAAGCTCAAATGCTCGCCAGTTTAAATTTAAAACCTCAAATGTTATATAAAAATCTCTGGAAATATAAACCTCCGACTCAAAATATAGAAGATAGGTGGAAGGTTCCTCAGAATGCATTTATTAAACTCAATTATGATGGTGCTTCAAAAGGTAATCTGGGACAAGCAGGAGCTGGAGGGATCTTTCGAAATTCTCAAGGGGAAGTTTGTCGAGTTTATGCATTGGAGTTGGGCTTTGCTACTAATAATGAAACATAATTAGTGGCGGTAAAACAAGGGTTAATGATAGCCAAAAGAGAAAACTATCAGCAACTCATTGTATAAGGCAACTCGGCAATGGTTACAGCCGTCCTAGGCAAATTACAACAAGGTTCAACTTGGGAAAAAATAAGTAAAAGTTGGAGAACGACGAATCTAATTAAGGAAATAAGCATGTTGATAAAAGAAATCCAGTATCTGATACCAAGACACATTTGAAGAAAAGGTAATGAGGTGGCATATTATTTAGCTAATTGGGGTTGTAAAAATAATGAGAGAAATTTGGATGCTAGGCCAAGAGATAGAGTCTGGAACATTGAACTACATTCCCTTCAGCTTATTATAGAAAGAGATCTAAGTGGAAGTGAAGATCCCCGATCGGGGTGGGAGAATGGTAGCATGACACCGCCACATGGGAGGCGTGTCAGCTGACAATTAAGCCCCATTAATGGAAATAGGAAGTGGCCTCCGCTCGCATGAGTTAAAATTATGCACTCAATTTATACCATTAAGTGTCTGGATGGACTGGCAGAGTCTCGGCGGCAAGGTAGGGAGTTTATTTGGTTTTTTGATCTTTGTCAAGAGTTCATTCCTCCACGAGTTGAAGGAAACTTTCGCAAAGCGCCAAGGAAGCTGAAGGAACATGACAGGAAGCGTATTTTGACAAGTTATGTTTTGTTTCCAATTATTATGGCTTCAATTCTAGTTTTGCCTCTGCGTATTCAATCAATGACTTCATAAATTTTAACAGGCCATGCAGAACAGTCTGATTTTTTTGTTTCTTTCCTGGTTTTATTTGGTCTGCATATGATGATAGAGGGGATTCATTTTAATTTCCCGCCTCATTTTCACAGTCTTGAGTTCTATCTAAATTTCTATATGGGGT
This sequence comes from Pinus albicaulis, assembly GCA_034641835.2. Taxonomy (NCBI): domain Eukaryota; kingdom Viridiplantae; phylum Streptophyta; class Pinopsida; order Pinales; family Pinaceae; genus Pinus; species Pinus albicaulis. Next base: position 953,662,740 of record CM076571.1, read on the forward strand.
TTCAACTCTACCTCTTACCTTGTGATTACTGCTTTAGTTATTATTTTGGGTTATATCTGGCGACATATTCCATGCCTCCTTCTGGTCATAGTAGTCCTGCTTACACTCTGACTTTTAACCTATGCATGGATAGTAGAATTGGGTCTGTTTACTGTGGGTTCATTCTCAGTATGAGAAGTAACACTGAATTTGATTATTCGGTCTGTTCTGTATCGAAAATGTTGACGTTAATGACCTCTGCTAGAAACCCCTTTTATGTTTGCCTTTATGTTCGGGGTTTTTGGTCAATTCCCAGAATTCGCTTTAATCTGTGTAATATTGAAAACCCAGTACAAGCATGGGTGGGTATAGCAGTTGTTGAGAATTTTGCTGGGTTTTTTTATTTCAACAGCCATTTCCTTCACTTCAAGAACTCCAATTCTATCTTATTCTATAGCAATATTTACTGTCTGAGCAATTCTATCATGTTTCAATTCTCAAAGTGTCTATCCTTGAATTGGTCCATTCCTTGCATTATTTCTCTAGCTCACAAGCTACAGAAGCCTTATGATGTTGGGATGTTTTGGGCTGGCATTAGCAGGACGAATGAAAATTTCAATCCATACCCTAAGATTTTGGTTAAACACATGGATTTTCATAATGATTCTAAGTTTAACCTATTGGTTACTATTCGCTATACATGTTTTGTTTTCTGTAAAAATGATATACAGGGGTATTCAGCTCACAATGAAAAAATTAAAGGGAAGGAAAATACATTCCAGTGAGGTAGTTGGGACAAGCGAAAGATGTAGGAAAACTAATCAGCAGACCCTTGAAAGTCTAGAAAAAAGCTGTGAAACTCGAATTCCGAAGGATATTTGGAAAACTATACAGGGATGGGAAAGGGATAGTGATGATGAAGAGGATGACATTCTAAGCCAGTAGAAGGGAATAGATTTCCTTTTTGACCCAGGCAACACAAGAGGAAGAGTTTTTTTATTTCATCAATCTGTCAAAACTTATTGGAAAATCAAATGTGTTCTTGAAAAAACACTGGTAAGTACATAGGAAAAACAAACCAATTCTTCCATACTGTTTGAGCTCCAACAGATTAAACAGGATATGAGGGAAATGACAAAGGCACAAGTACAAGTTAATGCAATAATGGCAAGGAGGAGCAGCAACTACTCAATCTGCAGAAAGCTGAGATGCCAGGGTCAACTGAAAAAGACCCTGCACCTGTTGATTCATCAGATGGTTAACCTCTTTACAAGTTTCTTTTTTGTATGGTTTTTGAGGATATTAAGTCTACTATGTGTTTTATATGTAGCTTCTATGGACATATTAAAGGATTATTAGCTGTTAACAGAAGGAAAAAACAATACCAATTTTGGTTTGCTTATAACTCTTTGAGGTGGCCAACAGACCTAGTTTCCTTCGGGCAGGTTGAGGATACCAAAAATTGCATAATTAGTATAGCAACTTGATCTTTACAAAATAGAAAATAGACAGGTCCTACGAAATTTACAAAAAAAAAGATAAATATAAAAAAAATCATAAGGAAAATAAACTATTTCTCATTTGAAACAGAATATCAACATAAAGATAAAAGTACCATATATATGCTAACTCTGCTCATTTGAAAAACAGTCTCAGGTCTAGGCTTTTCTATTAAGAAAAAATTTAAGAGTACAAAAGTGAAACTTCTGTAAAGTATTCTTTTCAAAATTTTAGGACCATTTCTTTAAACACGTGAAAGGGTTTATATAATAAAATAAAAAGTACAAAAATAACAATTACACAAAGAGTTGAGGAGGTTTAAACAACTCTCCTTGAATTGGTGGGATGACTCTCTTAAGGATTGCATCGCTGTCTATTTTTTCCATTCATTCTTTCTGTTGAAGGATATTGATCATAGGTTGAACCTCAGGAGGTTGGCCTGGCCTGACACGCAATTGTCTTGTGTAGACCACATCTGATAGCAGATGCATCATGTAAGAGGAAGTGTCAGTTAGACAACGCAACATTAGCCATTGGCTATGTGTCTTGATCAAATGCTTCCAATACTTTTCCAAATCCAAATTTCCCTTTCAACCTATTTTAACTGTATGTACCAATCAGTAAATAAGATTTATTTTTTTAGAAAATTCAATCCTAGGAAGATTGGCCTTTCGACCTTCAGCAATATCTTGCCAGGTGACGTATTGGGATACCTTGTCATCAATTTCGTCAAATTTGATCCTCTGGTCAGCTACTTGAATCATCAGTGAATCGCTCTTTTCACACAATTTAATAATGCTAGATAGTGTTTGGCAGAAAACAACTTGTAGTTGGGCTAACAGAGTAATTAGTTCGAAATATTCCTTCTTGAATTCATCCACTTTAGGATTATCTTTCAAATGTTGAACAATGAATTGCAGTTGGTGTATCTAAGTATCTTTAGCACCAATTTCAGAGTAGTGTTGCAGCTTTAATTGATCCAAGCTCTATTGGAGTTGTGACACTTGTGCTTGTAATTGTTGATTAACACTTTTCTTCTTTGCTAGCAATTCTTGTTCCAATTTCAGGATGCTTTCATCTTTCTCTTTGACTAATTGTTGAACTTCAGTGGCTTTGTCAATGGTGGAAGATGCATATGCTCCTATAAACGGAGTCAACCGTGTTAGATCGTGAGATGGATCTACTTGTGAGTCTTTCCAAACTACATCTATAGAGACATCCCCATGAACAAGAATTTGTTATTGTTCTTTTATCCTACTTTTTCTCTACCTGCTCATGACGAATTTATGCCTAGGGCTGTAAAATATATCCAAAGGATGTATTTCTTCAATTTTCAACACAATTTCTGATGTTGGGTAGGCTAGGATAAATTCCACTTCCTCTGTGTTAACTGATTTATCAGTTGACCCAACAGTAAATGAGTTATGACTTTTACCATGAGGTGTTTCAATTTTTTTTTATGAACAATGATCACCATTTTTTGGTCTCCTTTCAGCCATTGATCAAAATATTTCCAGACTTCGTCTAAGTCACTTGGAAACAAAGGATATTTGGTTTGAGTTCTAGAATACTTATCTTCTTTTGTTCCACTAAGGACTTCAGTATCCTTAGGGGGTTGTTATTTTCCATATTTTCTCTGTTGTTGTTTCTTTTGTGAGATAGGTTGGGATACCTCCAGTATATTTAGAGGAATCCTTTCCAACCTTCTATCTCTATATTGCTTGAACTTTGAAAGTTGTTGAGGATTGAAGTGTGATGTTGCTAGTTTCTCCACTGTTGAATAAGTATCAAATGACTCAAACAAGTCATCAAAATCATCATTTTCATTGGAAAATGGCCTAATTTTCACTTGAGTTGTGAAATTAAATGCAACTTGGTTCAAGTCATATTTCCTATTAGAAATTGTAAATAATTTCAAACATTGGATTTGATTGATTTCTAACCATGCATGTTTGAAATTGTCTAATGCATAGACACCATAGTAAATAGGAAAATAGGGCCATGAAGCTTTCTTTGCTTCTTTCAAAACCATGGTCAATCCATGACCCACATTCTAATAGGAAATTTCTCTTGTGAGAAGTTTATCTAGAACATATAATGGTAGTGCATGTGGTCGGGCTAAGCTCCCAAAATCTCTGACATAAGTGAAAAATTCCTCCCCAAACCATTTTCCATTGGATGTGAAGTCTGCTTGAGCTTCTTTGGACAATCTAGGGGCCTTTTCATCAAACACAACTTGAAACAGTGGGAGGATAACTCCATGGCAGATATTGTAGGAATTAGTTTCATATTTTGATTCCCATAGAATACTATGATAATTATGAATGGGAGTAGGGTCTTCGGTAGTCCATTTCCAACCCATAGTTGGAAAATATGACGTAAAACACATTGCATCCATAATGTAGCCACTCATATAAAATGGGGGAAGGATTTTAGATGAAAAGGAATGATTATTTTTGTATTCAAGAATTTGGGTAGCAATATTATTTGAAAAAATGGTTCCCCAGTCCATGATACAAGAGTCTGTAACAACATCCATGAGGGGAACCCATTCAACAAAGAATTTATTGCTATTGGGTTGGCCGAAAAGCCTGAAAATCATAGCAAAAATATAACAGTAGGGACCAGCAAGCAAAGCAGTGGAATAGATACCCTTATCATCATGTTTATGCTTGTTAGGGTTGCTCCTCCATTGCTTTATGGGGTTCAATTATAGCCTATTCTTATTGGAAAATTGTGCTAGGAAATATTTATCATACACCTTCTTAGGGTTTGGAATGTGGTACATTTTCTTCAAATATTCGACTCTAAATGACCCTATCATTGTACCTCTTCTTGTTAGGAAAGTTCTATATCCAATATTGAGGTTGTCAATAATCCATTTTACCATATCTGTATATGGTAAAATCTTGGGACGTGATAGCAATTCGATGTGGAAAAGAGTTGGCGACATCGACTATAGTAGATTTGAGGAATCAGAACCGTTTGCAGTAGTTTTTCTCTCAACTATGTGGGGTTTCTCATCTTCAAATAATCTGTACATTTCTTCCCAAGAATCATAACCACTCTCTGAGGCGCATGTTGTATCTATGAATAAGGGTGGCATCTCTATTACTTCACTAGAAAAAGCCACAGGATTAGGGGGAGCCATGGGCTTTTTGGACTTCTTTGCAGCCTTAGACATTTCTGAGGAACTCTGTTTGTTTGGACTTGCCTGCAAAATAATAAGAACAATAAGTAAAAAGGGGAAATATTGTCACAATAGAAGAATATTGTAACAATAATGGAAATAATGGGAAATAAAAATTGGCACGTGGATAATCTAAAAATTTAATTCTCTTGCGGTCAAATCATATTTGGAGGCTCGAGATGTTAAAACCGTTAAGTTATGGAATTAATCGGAAGCATGGGTTCACGTGCCCGAGTAGACATTTAAGCATTTAAATAAGATATTTTCACATAAAAGATCCATTTGTGTGTAAACTTCTTAAAATGATGAATACCTACTTCTTGATGATTGCGATCAATTCATTTTCGCGCTACAACTCTGTTAAAGTAAAAAAAAAAAAAAATTTTAAAGGCTTCAAACATTAGCAAGGGGGGGGGGGGAGAAGGAAAGTGCCAAAATTTGCGATGTGATATTGCAATCGCAATTTCGGCGAAATTGGATGGTGGACGGAAGTGGTCATTAGCGAAAGTGTGATGCAATGGAATGCATCACATCAGGGGAATGAAAACGGGGGTCATATTTAATGTTGGAATGATGGAAATGCAATTTGTGATTGGTTATGTGGCAGTGGCGGGTCCCGCGGTTTGATTTTCATGAAATATCATTCGGGTGGAAGCATTTTCCTTTATTAAAGCCTTTTATTGATTTCACATCGCAAATAATTTAGAGTGGCTTTAAAGGTCATATGTTGTCAATGCTATTTTGCGATTGCAATCTACAAGCATGTTTCTTTTGAATTTTCCGCCTAATTTCCCTTTAGATAAAAAGGTTTCGCTTAGTCCCTTTAACTCTTATTTCTATTTAAATTAGTCACTTAAGGGTATTATTCGTTCTAGTCTAAACTTTTTTGAAAGGGTCCCCATTATTTTTCTAAGGAAACTATTCTAAAATAATGGGGGTTGTTGAATAGCACAACAGAACCCTATCAATAAATCAGTCAATTAATAAGTCAATAAATTTAATTCGTTTAACACCTACTTAAACTAACAAAATATATGTGAAACAAAATTTATTAGTGATTCTTACCTCCAGTGTAAAATAACATAGTTTAGCCAATGTAGAGTGGTTTCAAGGTGTCAAAAATGGTAAAGTAGGGTAGGTTATAGTGGCAGAATATAAAGCCTTAGCTTCCACCCACTTTGTCACATAATTAATACACATTAATAAATACCTCTTCTTCTTGGACAAAGGAGAGATAGGCCCTGCAAAATCTAATGTCCACTTTTCAAAAGGCTCTATCGATATTTTAGTTTGAAGAGGCATATCATCACTTGGAACATGCCTTCCCACCCTTTGGAAAACATCGCAACTAGAGACAAACTTATTGGCATGCTTAAAAAGAGTGGGCCAATAATAACCCACGTGTAGGACCTTATATGTTGTTATTTTGTCTGAAAAATTCCCACCACAAGGTTCACTATGGAAAGATCTCAAGACATCATACATTTCATCTTCTTGTACCCACCTCCTCATGATTAGATCAGGTCTGGTGTAGTGCAAGTCTCCTTCTATCCAAGAATAGTTGGCACTCCGCTGCACAATGTTATTTTTTTCCCTGGTGAACAGATTCTATGGAAACTTTACTAATACCAAATAGTTAGCCACATCAATAAACCAAGGAGTATGCGTAGAAATACCAAACAATTTATCATCAAGAAAGTCGTCTGGAACTGGAGCAGTGTCTTGTGAAACATTCATTTGGGACAAGAAATCTACAACCAAATTATCCTGTCCAGGCCTATCAATCACAATAATATTAAATTCTCGAAGTAAGAGTAACCATATAGTAATTCTTCCATTATTAATTGGTTTATTCATAAGGAATCTAATATTAGAATGATCAGTATGGATGAAATTTTTGTAACCAATAATATACTGCCTAAATTTGGTGATAACATGGACCACTGTTCGTAATTCTTTTTTGGTAACAATGTAATTTAATTCTTCATGTGAGATTTTTTCTAACGAAATAAATAACATATGGAATGTGATTCTCCCTTGTCCTAGCACAACTCCAAGGGTTGCATCTAATGCATCGGTACAAATGAAAAGAGAGAGACCAATTAGGCCCTATCAACACTAGAGCAGTTGACAATTTGTCTTTTAGTACCTGAAAAACATTTTGACAATCAGTATCCCATAAAAAATCAGCATCTTTAGTAAGAAATTTAAACATAAGTGCAACAATTTTAGTAAAAATTTCATTGAATATCCTATAATACCTTGCATGTCCCAAAAAAATTCTTACCTCCTTTTGCGATGTTGGGACTGAGATTTGTGAAATTACCTTAATTTTTGCAGGGTTAAATGTTATCCCTGTTTGTGACATGTGGTGACGCAGAACAATCCCCTCAGTCTACAACATTTTTCATTTTCATTACTGAGGGCCAAATGAGTTTCTTGAAAATGAATAATAACTTTTTCTATTTTTTCCAGAGCATGTTGGAAGTCATTGCCATACTCTATGAATATATACTTCCACATAGTCGTGTATAAGATCAGAAAACATAGCTAAAATGTAATATTCCCAAATGGGAAAAGCAGGAATATAGTGCAAAATAATGGAATAACTATGTAAAAAATCATATAAAAGTAAGAGGCAAATATGGATACCTCTTAGTCATTATATCCGCAGCAAAATATGCATAAGAAATGGGACATAAGATGTATAATAAGAAAGGACAAGCCTCCAATGGACAAAATACCTCAAAAGAGGTGTTGCTACTATATATAAAGAGCTAGAAGGCTGCTACAATGCTGTTTAAAAGGCACTGCTACAGAAAATGGTTATACAATAGATATAGGGCTGATATAGGACACAAAAGATAGATCTCATACAGATCCAGGCACTATACAAACTCCTTTGACGAATCCCTTAAGGGTTTTCAGCAAAACACCATGTACAAGATGGGAATCTAAGCCCTAGGGCTGAAGATCCACTACAACATATAGATCTAGAAAGTGTGGTTGATATGATATAAGAAATAATGTAGCCTCCTCCAATATATATCCTAGATGAAAGGTTGATCCCTTCACTAGCAAGTATCCTCTCCAAATGGTGTGCCAAAACCACCCTGAAACTCCTCCCAAAAAATAACGTAGATCTGGAAATAAAATGTGCTGTAGGGGCAGATAAATCAATGTCCTGAATCCAAGATATGAAAATAATCACAAGGGCCTTCCTTACTATCCTCCCAATGGAAAGGAAGCCTTCTCCACTGAAAATAAGTAATGAGGTGACCCAAAGATGGTCTCCACTGCTGCAACGTGCAAAACAACTCAACCCTCAAAGGATCTGCACTGTAAATGAAAGATGAAGCTTGGCCATAAGCCTAAAAGTGGAAAATGTAGTACAAGACTCCTCCAAGAGCTTCTCAATGGAAGAGGTGGGATTCCCGATCAGGAACACCCAGTGCTAAACAACACTCAATCTTAGCTAAACATATAGAGAAAGATATATGTCTAAACAGATCATATATATTCAGAAATATAAAATACATCAACATAATGAATATGGTGGCCATCCTCTTCCTTTTATAAGATATGAGCTTCTAAACCCTAAGCCCCATCCAATAATGGCACTACTTCCATGCAAAGCATCTCCATCTAAAACTGCGTTATCTTTCATTGATGGCCACTGCTACATGACAACACTATTGATTTGGTCAAAGTTAATCGAGTCAAGGTGTTCCAGCCCCTTTTCACACCTAAGGGTGCTCAATTAAGCTGCCAAGATATATCCTTTTCACATTGGCAATGATTTATTCATTATTAAGGAGACATATGGACCTCTATTGTCCTCTTATTCTTAAAGCAAAGCATCAAAAAAAAAAATTAATATTCCAACTAGCTCATGGCTAATTGGGAATATTACAGTCCTCCCTTCCCAAATGTTGCTTGTCCTCAAGCAAATGACAAGGTGAGTGCTGCAACTCTCCAATATTGGTGACACCATCATGTGATAAGCTTCCCTCATAAGCTAAGTGTCTACCAATCCATCCCTCCATGAAATGCTCCTCCAAATTTCTTATGAGATGCAAATAATTCATCCCACAAGGAGACAATAGATCCAATTAAACAAACATGGTTTGCCCAATGTTCTCCCTGAAACATGTAGCATAATGAACATGGAGAAAATCTCTCCCATAGGGCACATACATTCCTCCCATCCTCCCTCCAATCACTCTCATAAAAAGAACAAGCACATCATCAATGTATGGGATCAAAACTAAGTACATACAAACACAAATTTGTAAAAATGGAGGTGGTTCATAGTCCCACATGTGGAACTAGCGTAGTAAATCTCCTGACTGCATCAAATAATGATATGGTAAGTGGTTTCCCCGCCACTTAATTTCTGCCCAAGTCTTCTTACAATGGCTGAAAGTGTGAGATATTTTTGGTGCTTTTGGAGTGCACCCACAATGATACAACATCTCCCTATGTCCTCCAAGGGAGTGGCCATGTTCAGAAATGTTTATGGAACAAAGTTGGCCATGAAGTTTATAGGGAATAATGCTCTTCCTTGGAGCTATGGACTGCATATACATGGTAAAGTAATGCAAGTAATCATCAAATGAAACATCATGTACATAAGCATGTTCCCTACCAAAATTTCTGCTCATACAAATGGAGTGGTCCATAGATAGATCCCCTCTCATTCCAAAAGAGGAATGAGGTGGCTGTGATAACTCCTTCATTGATTTATGTCTCTCTTAAAACTCCACATAGTTCATGCATATTTGAAAATGCTAATATAGTTCCTCGTCAAAGCCTTCCCAAGTGTAGCTCTCCATGATGGTGTTGTAAACTCTCATGGAATAAGTATGGCTGAAAAGGAATTCTTCATGAGCTCTTTGTAGCAACTTCTCCTTAAGCTTGGAGGCTCTAGATAAGAATATCATACCATGATAGTAGATGAATTCTTCTTGGAATGAATAGCCCTATTCATGTATCTGGTCATCAAGTATCATTCATGTGAAAATATCCTTGGAATAATCCACCAACAGTTGGGATTTCCAATATGAATCAATCTTCCATAGTGGCAGTGTTGATGATCTATCAAAAAGAAAATATGTCATGTGGTTGCCCTTCTCCTTGACATATCCCATGCCAAAAGTATATGTTGGAAGGTTTCTATCCTTCCCATGCTTCTCCTCCCACAGCGCAGAATCTGGAATTAGAGTGGGTAATGATGATGTTGGGAGAGTGCCTACCTTCTCCTTGAGTCTACCCAAGACTCTCAACACTATATTTTGGCCTTCTAATGCTCCCATTCCTCCTAGATCTATGAATGGAGCTTCATGATTTCAGACATGTCTCACCAAATCTACATCAAGTGGCCTCCTAGGTGGTTTGCCACAAAATAATAATGTCCCGTGAGCCAAAGTCATGTGCATAATAGATGGGATTGTTATATCCTTGCTTCCACTGCGCAAATCCATCTCTAATTTCCATGTGGAAATTTTATGTGAGGGATGTGTGTGCATTACTTTAATCATTTGAGTCTTGCCACTCTTTCTATCCACCCATTCCATTTGCTAAGTATCCCAATATGTGGTGACTTTCCCCTAAGTAATCAACCATTGCACATCCAATATCACATTGGTGCCAGGTATGTCAACCACAAAGAAGTGATCAGTCAATGTATATGTCCCCGTGGTGACTGATAAGGATGGAACATAATGCATGCATTGCATAGTTCCATCTCCTGGGACCAAAATAGAAAATATCTCAAAATCATTAGTGGGTATTTCCCTCCTCTGCACTAGTTGGGCATCAATAAAATTGTGGGTAGCCCCACTATCAATCAAAACAGAAACCCTCTGATCTAAGATGGAACCTCGAACCCAAGGGGTCAAGTACTTAGGTACTCCTATTAATGTTGCAAGAGACCCTACAATTAGATAAAATGCCCCATTCCCATCTCTGGATGGTGTTGGTTCATCTCCTGTTGTGTCAACGCTGTGACCTCTTCTTGGTTCATCTTATTCTTCCTCCTCATCATCTGAGAAGACCTCTATGTAGTGTGCCTTTCCTACTACACATCTATGTCCGAGTGCCCAAGATTCTTGGCATGTGAAGCAAATATTCCTTCTCCTTAAATCTCTCTAGACATCATCATCAAGAGGTTTCTTATTTTGGCTCTCCTTTGAAAGAGGAGCCTTCTCATCTTTTCCTTTTGATGGAAAAGAGGGCTTATGCTAAAATGTTGCCTTTGCTTTTGTAAAGGCATCTTGAAGCTATCTAGCCATTTAAATGACATCTTGAAGGGTAGTGGGCTTGGTAGACTTAACCAACCCATGAAGAGGTTCATCTAACCCATCAATGAACATATAGACCCTTCTTGCTGCAGACAAATCAGGAACCACAACAAAAAGTCTTAAAAATTCAGAAATAAAAGTTTATGGATTACCTGATTGTTTTATCTTTGCAAGGCCCATGAATGTTGCTTCAGGATCTCTTCTATCAAACCTCTCCACCAACTTCCTTGTGAACTCTGAATATGCAGTCACATTGGCATGACCCAATGTAGACAAGCCATGGAACCACCAATCATGTGCTTCACCCTCAAGGTGCAGCGCTGATATCTTAATGGCCCCCATTTCTGGAACTTTGTTCAACTAGAAGTAGATGTCAATATTCTCTACCCATGATTTGGCAGTGCATTTAATGACCCATAAAAGTTGTGTAAGAAAAATCTAGCCTTAGTACGGTGTAGATCATGATTCTGAACGAATCCACCACTTCTATTGTGATGCCTGGGTCTCCTATTGTCCTTGATTTGAAAAAATTCTTGAAAACTCAAGTGGTCCTTGAATCTCTGAGTTTGAGACTCATACTCCATGAAATAGTCTTCAAGGGATTCTTGTTCTTGAAACCCTTCATTTCCCACTTCCAATAATATAGGCATTGTAGAGCGTTGGGAAACTTATTGTTGTTGCACTGGTTGATCACTCCAGTGATGAGAAATTTCGGAGCCTTCACCATGTTGAAATCCATTAGGAGATTCCTTGTATCTATCCATCCTCATCTCCTTTATTTCTCTAGCAATGTCTTGCATAGCTTTGAGAAGAATCTTAGAAAACTCTTTCTCTTCATCCTCTCCTCCAGATAAAGGGGTTTTACCCTAGTCTTCTTTGTCATTTTTATAATCAAACTTCTGGTGTATTCTTCTTTGATACCTCTTCTCTCTATCAGTAAGAGTATCTACTTCTTCAGATGACATATTGGTTTTTCAAGATGCACAGGCTGTGCAAATATTATGCTCTGATACCACTGTAATATTCCCAAATGGGAAAAGCGGGAATATAGTGCAAAATAATGGAATAGCTATGTAGAACATCATATAAAAGTAAGAGGCCAATATGGAGACCTTTCATTCATTATATCAACAACAAAATATGCATAAGAAATGAGCCATAATATGTACAATAAGAAAGGACAAGCCTCCAATGGAAAAAATCCCTCAACAGAGGTGTTGCTACTATATATAAAGAGCTGGAAGGCTGCTACAACACTGTTTAAAAGGCACTGCTATAGAAAATGGTTATACAAAAGATCTAGGGCTGATATAGGCCATAAAAGATAGATCTCATACAGATATAGGCACTATATAACCTCCTTTGAATAACCCCTTAAGGGTTTTCAGCAAAACACCATGTACAAGATGGGAATCTAAGCCCTAGGGCTGAAGATCCACTACAACATATAGATCTAGAAAGTGTGGCTGATATGATATAAGAAATAATGCAGCCTCCTCCAATATATCTCCTAGATGAAAAACTTATCCCTTCACTATCAAATCTCCTCTCCAAATTGTGTGCCAAAACCACCCTACAACTCCTCCCACAAAATAACGCAGATTTGGAAATAAACTGCGATGTAGGGGTAGATAAATCAATGGCTTGAAGCCAAGATATGAAAATAAGCATAAGGGCCTTCCTTACTATCCTCCCAATGGAAATTAAGCCTTCTCCACTGAAAATAAGTAATGGGGTGACCCAAATCTGGTCTCCACTGCTGCAACCTGCAAAACAACTCAACCCTCAAAGGATCTACGCTGTAAATGAAAGATGAAGCTTGGCCTTAAGCCTGAAAGTGGAAAATGTAGTACAAGAATCCTCCAAGAGCTTCTCAATGGAATATGTGGGATTCCCGATCAGGAACACCCAGTGCTAAACAACACTCAATCTCAGCTAAATAGCTAGAGAAAGATATATGTCTAAACAGACTATATATTCAGAAATATCAAATACATCAACATAATGAATATGACTGCCATCCTCTTCCTTTTATAAGATATGAGCTTCCAAACCCTAAGCCCCATCCAATAATGGCACTACTTCCATGCAAAGCATCTCCATCTAAAACTGTGTTGTCTTTCATTGATGGCCACTCCTCCATGACAACGTTGTTGATTTGGTCAAAGTTGACCCAGTCAAGGTGTTCTAGCCCCTTTTCACACCTAAGGGTGCTCAATTAAGTTGCCAAGATATATCATTTTCACATTGGAATTGATTTATTCATTATTAAGGAGAATTATGGACCTCCATTGTCCCCTTATTCATAAAACAAAGCAACAAAACCAAATTTTAATATTCCAACTAGCTCATGGCTAATTGGGAATATTACATAAAACATACTTTGAAAAGTAGTTGGGGCATTACACAAGCCAAATGGAATAACTTTGTAAGCATAGGTACCCCATGGATAGGTAAAAGTAGTCTTCTCTTGGTCTTCTGGGGCTATTTGGATCTGATTGTAACCATTGTACCCATCCAAGAAGGAGAAATACCTTTTCCCTGAAAGAGTATCAAGCACTTGGTCAATAAGAGGTAGAGAAAAATAGTCCCTAAAGGTGGCTTTGTTCAGCTCCATATAGTCAACGCAAATCCTCCATTTCCCATTTTTCTTGGGAACCACCACCAAAGGAGATATCCATTTTATGTCAGAGATGGGATATATAAAATTTGCACTCAAAACTTTTTGCAGTTTGTCTTTGACAATTTCTTTGAGGGTTGGAATCATTCATGTTTGTGGTTGTCTTACAAGCTTGATTTATTCATTAGTATAAATGTGGTGTATTCAAGTATCTAGATGGATTCCTTTCATATATAGATAATCCCAAGAAAATTTCCCAAACTATTTTTGGATCATGTCTATTACTTGTTGTCTCTGTTCTGTACTTAAATCTATACCAACATATAACGTTTTTCCATAATTGATTTCAATAGGTTGGGCACTTGATTCTTTGTTTTCTTCCAGGGCTGCAATGGTAAGTGATGCAAACACAACAGGATAACAAGTTTCCTAAAATTCACTGCTGAAAACATAATGGTACCCACTAAAAGAAATAGGATATTTTACACAACTTATATCAGATAATAATTGTTGCAAAACATGTTCTTCTGATTGTTCTTGAAGCCCTCTTGATTTTTCTAAATTCAACAAAGGATGAATTTAGTCTTCTTCCCCATAAGGATTTTCCAACCAAAGAGGCACTTCAACAACTAATTGGGCAGGTGGAAAGATAATCAATCTTTGGATTTGTGACCCATTAGAGATAGTCATTCCCCATTTCTTCACCCAATGACAACATCAACATTGGTCATCTAGAGTTGACCTATAACTATTGGGTGTCCTGGTTTGGTATTTTTTGGAGAAATTACTATAATGTCATTTGGATATTCCCAAGAATCTATTATTACCACCACATATTCTAGGACCCCAATAGGTTTAACGATGGAATTATCTGCTAATTCCAACACAATTGGCGTGGGTCTTATGTCTTTTAATTGCATTAATGTCATAGTATCAACAATCATTGCATTGATGGCTACCCCCAGATCTACGAGAGTATTAAGAAAAAAAGTTCCATTGATTTCTATGGTTACCAATGGGTTCCCTAGATAATCATATTTCAGTGGTAGTCCAGATATCATTTCTAACATTTGGCTGATTAATTTGACATTCTGATTATTATTTCTCTTCCTTCCCAGTTTTTTAATGAAAATATCCCTACTAATCTTAGTGTAAATAAGAATGTATTTAATGGCTTGCAACAAGGGATATTTATACATACATTTCTTAGCTCATACTCAAAGTCATATTATATGGGTATCTCAATTTTATTTACAAGCAATATTTCAGGAAAAGGAGGCTTCTTGGGCTCTAAGAGCCCCCATGGTTCTTTTACTTCATTGTTTTTTTCATTTCTCATTTTTTCAATGGGTTTATCTTTAGATTCTACATGGGAATCCTCATCTTGGATAACTACTACATATTTATTTTTATTAATAGTTTTCCCAGATCTTAGTTGAATTTCATTTAAGGGAAAGAAAGTGATAACATAAGTGGGAAAATGTTGTAGTTCAATGTTATGTACATGTTGAGGAGGTATGTTATTGGGATTATATATTAGTTGTGCATGCAAATGTGTTGCTCAAGGAGAGTCGAATTATTGATGCATCTGATGTGAAGATGGGTTGGTTCTTTGAGGTAGGGGAAATGGTTGTGGCTGTTGTAATGGAGGCGGTAATGGTAATGCAGATTGTTGGGGTAAGGTGGGTTATACCCTTGCTGGAATTGATGCATATTTGATGCATAAGGCATGTAGGGTGGATATTGTGATTGATACTGAGGGTATGAAGGTGCTTGGTATTGGGGCTTAAAGTTATTTCTATAAGGATTCCCTCTCCACCCTTGATTCCATGGTGAACTATGAGGTGGTTTTGTAGGCCATGGAGAATAATATGGTTGAGAGTTCCATGGTTGATACTAAGGAAAAACCTACATTTTAGGATCTTGGTAAGTGTTATTATTTGGTATCCTTTGTTGGCTTGAGGGGTCCTGACCTAGGTTTAGATTTTATCGTGCAACCAACAAGACCTCCAACTATTGGCCCTTTCGGCAATGACCTGCTTGCACATATCAAAGTCTCACCCGAAGTAGCATGGGGGGGAGCTAGAACCATGTTTCTGCACCCTGAGGAAGAAATTGATGTGGTGGCCCTAAATAAGTTTATTGCAGAAATTATTGTAGATTGGAAACAGATGTGCACATATATAAATCAATACTTATCATATCATCTCATCGCAAATACAGATAATGCATATAACATATGTATCGCAGATTAACTTTTTCACAGATAAATAACATAATCAGATCTTAGCAAAGCACAATAACTCAAGCAGATCTATCCATGTACTTAACCATCAACTTTTACACATGCATAAAGAATATATTTACTCACGCAGATATAACAAAAGTAACGTGATCTCAAAGAAATAACAGTAAACAGATAGTTCAGACACATAACACAATTGCTTCGCCAAAAACAATCCTGTATTAGATTCAAAACACTTCAGTACAATCAAACTTTCCCCTTACAATTACCCATCCGCGCCCATAGCCAATGGAGTCCGCACATAGCCAGGACTAGGTCTTCAAGAACATAGCCAACAATAGCCTTTCTACCCAACCCAAACTTTAAAAATGTATCACAGAAGCATAAACGTACTTACACCCAAAACATCATGATTCTTGCCTTTTACTAGACTTGATCTATCTCTATTTATATTCATCTAGCACGCAGATACTATGGTCTCAAACCATGGTTTGAGGCCCACAGTTTACCCTTATAACCCATTTACATAATATAGGGACTTTGACTCACCCTAAAGCTCCTTGACCTTTCCGTGAAACACGCATATCCAAAAATACATACAAAAAGTTACTCAAAATTTTCCCCAGGGGACCCCGCTCCAACAAGCCCCAAACAAAATCCTGTGACTCATCCCAAGTCACTATGGGGTCAACTCCTTCATATTTTATTAGAGTGTAGCAACAGAATTTTTTAATGGAAGCACCACCTCAAGGCTCTACGCAGCAACTCCCTGCACTCCGGTTACCAATTTTTTTGTAATGGGCCCTTCAGTGGCCAATTCAATACTTCTCTGAGTCTGTTGAAGGGTCTTCAATGCGCCATCCAATGTTTGCGACAACTGTAGAGCCTCCTCAGTCCATGACTAAATCCTTACTTCAAGCAACTATTCTCTTCAACACAGGTCCTCTTTTTCAGTCCGAATTACCCAACCCTCTTGTAGGCTGGCGAGGCGTTGTGAAATCACGAGGGTGGGAGCCGCCATCCTAATATCAAAAAAGTGTTTCTCCTTGATGCACAACTCATTGCGCAGCTGCTGGACCATTGGGTATTTCTGAACCTAATTCCACACACCCATGGCCTCATCCAATAGCTGACCACACTGTGTGACTGTGGCAGTAATCCTATCGATGGCTTGTTTGACCTCGGCAGCCCTCTGAACTCTCACTTCTTGTGGAGTTTTTGGCTGCAGCTTTAATTGTAGTTTGGAAATCTAATGTTCAAATTCAGCCCGAAAAAATTTGAAATTTTGCGCGTGATGCATTCAATGCAGCGGTTAGCCTTTCTAATTTCTCTGTTGGGGCAGCTGTGGCGGGGACCGTTGGCACATCACTGTAGAATTGATTGATATTTTCTTCGAGTGCAACGTGTTGAGCCTCGGCTGCTTGACATGCTTCTTCGGTGCTCTAATACTTTTGTTGAAGGTCGATTGCGTGCTGCTAAGCTTTAGTAATGTCACGATAGGCACGAGCTTCGTGAAACTGTAGCTCATCTACGATCATGTTGTGGACCATATGTAATTTCCCTACAGGTAACACAGTCAAATCAATATAAATTTCCTGACAGGATATGTGCTGCGCCCGCAATAACTGAGACTCAACTCGAATGGATTGTTCATGGATCTGAACCAAGTGGTCTTCTCTTGTTGAAGGAAATACGGTTGTAATGGGTTTTGTGTCGACAATAGACACACTCGCTTCTAACTGGCTCACTTGTGCAATGCTATCCTGAATCAGGCTCACTTGAACTTTCATTTCTTGGATGGCAAGCTGCACCCCATCGAGTGTAGCCTTGTACTGTGCTTCTAGGTCCATCCACATATATTCAATTGTTGTCATGACTGTGTTAGCTATTTCATTGAAATCATCCTTGGTCTATAGGTTTTAACCCTCTACAAAAATTATCTGCAAATGAATTCTTAAAAATCAGGAAATAAACAATAGCGAGAGCATAAAACATAAAAAATATATACACAGAGATTTTTCCCCTGGATCCCAAATCGAGACTACCAGCTTGTTTTTTCATTATATTCCTTTTAGTGTTACAACACACATATATATACATGCCAAAGAATTCATAAACCCCAATCCATTAACCCTAGATTAGAACATAATTGTAGTTCCCTTAACTGGATCTACAAAATACCAGGGGCCGAAAACCATCATGCCCCAAAACCATGTGCAAACCCATGCACAAAACCATAGGTGAGTCCGACACCTAAAATAGGGTCCAAATAATATTTTCCCAGGGCATTGCCTTATACCCCATGCATAGGGCCATCCAGCCCCTGCAAACCCCTGGACAAGGGGGGCTATCGCCCCCTGTGACCCCCCTGTTGCGCCCAAAGCGTGCGACTATTCTTGGAAAGAATATAACACATACCCAAAATTCTCCCACTTGTTGTTTTCCTTCTGCAGGGGGCCACAGGAGAGCTTAGTCATTATTCCAGCCCTAAAACACCCATTTTTTGTCTAAACCAAGAGAACTTTTGAGTGCTCATAGACTTCGTCAATGCATATACAACATTCTTCAAAGTGTTCACCTTTACCAACAACACCTTTTTATCCTCAACCATATCTCTCACAAAGTGATATTAAAAATCAATGTGCTTTTTCTTTGAATGATAAGAAAGGTTCTTAGCCAAGAAAATTGCACTTTGCCTATCACTGTCTATCCTTATATCTCGTTGCACCAAACCCATACTTGAAAAAAATCTTTGCAACCAAAATTCTTCCTTGCTTTCATGAGTGGCTACCATGTATTTTGCCTCTGTAGTTGAAAGTGCCACTACAGACTGTCTTTTACTTATCCAACTGACTGCACCCCCAAATAGGCTAAACACATACCCACTTGTAGATCTTCTTTGGTCCCGATCTCCAGCCCAGTTTGCATCAACAAAACCATAGATGTCCAAAACTTTGTCCAATCCTAATCTTCCCTTATAGCACAAGCCATAATCACTAGTGCCACACAAATATCTGAAAACCCACTTCACTATTGTCCAATGCTCCTTCCCTGGTTTTGACATAAACCTACTCAATATTCCCACTGCATGTGCAATGTCTGGTCTAGTACAGACCATTTCATGCATTAGGCTACCCACTGCACTTGCATATGGAACACGAGACATATCCTCCTCTTCTTCTTATGTCTTGGGACAATGTTCGGCAGATAAATTTACCTACGCTCCCCAAGGGAATAGTAACCTTCACCGGTTTACTATCATTTGCATGAAAACTACTGCAATATTGTCTCGACATAATTCCTGCGGTTTAACAAAGCTTCCTCTTTTCAAGTCTCTCTTAATTTCCATGCCTAAAATATAGTATGCAGCACCAAGATCCTTCATGTCGGGTTTGGTGGAGAACAATTGGGTGTTCAAATATTGGATAATTTCTTTGTCATTTTCAACTTGACAACATATAATCCACATACAAGACCAAATAAATAATATGGTCACCAATTATTTAAAATACACCACAATGACCCTCCTTACTTCAGGTGAAGCCAAGTCCCCGTATATAGGTATCAAATTTCTGATACCACATCCTTGGTGACTGTTTCAACCCATACAGAGACTTATTTAACCTGCATACCAGTTCTTTCTTACCTTTTACCATAAATCCTCCAGGTTGCTTCATGTAGATCTCCTCTTCCAGATCCTCGTGAAGAAATGTTGTCTTCATATGCATCTATTCTACCTCAAAGTCAAATGCAATAGCAACAAATAAAAATAATATAATAGAAGTAACCTTGGCAACAGGAGAAAAAATATCACCAAAATCAGTTCCTGACACCTGGGAATAGCCTTTTGCTACCAATCGAGCTTTGTATTTCTCCACCTTTCCTTATACATTCATCTTCTTCAAACACCCATTTTCTCCCGATGGGATTCCTTCCAACCAACAACTCCACCAAATCCCATGCCTCATTTTTGTGCAAGGATGCCATTTCATCAACCATGGCCTCCTTCTAGAGTTTTCTATCCTCTGAATCCATTGCCTCCCTTATAATTTTGGGATCATCATCAGTGATCGTTAAAGAAAATTTTGAGCAGAAATCAGATGGACTATACATTTCTGGCTACCTTCTTTCCTGAACTAATATTCTTACAACTGGAGTTTGTGGCTCTTTCTCTTTTTAATCTTGTTATGTTGTAGAGTCTGATGCATCCTCCTTTAGCTCAAACTCTATCTTCTCAGGTTCCTTTAGTAGGAATTCATGTTTAACAACATCTTTCACCTCTTTAAACACCACATCTCGGCTGTACACAAGCTTCCTTGTTTCTGGGTTCCACAGCTTGTGAACTTTTAAACCATCCTTGTACCCAATAAAGATGCACCTTTCAGATTTATTATCCAACTTGGTCCTTGTCTCCTTTGGAACATGTACATATGCATCACATCCAAATACTATATGATGTGAAAGAGAAGGTTTCTTACCAGTACATACCTCATGTGGAGTCTTATCCTCCAATGCTGATGATGGTGATATGTTAACCAGGTAACATGCAGTCTCCACTACCTCTGCCCAGAATTCCTTTCCTAACCCGATACCACTGAGCATGCTTCTTGCCTTTTCCATCAGCGTTCTGTTCATTATTTCTACAAATCCATTTTTTTGAGGTGTGTATGGAGTAGTCTTCTTCCGTGCTATACCACACTTCTTACATAACTCTTCAAATTCCTTCTTGTAGAACTCTCCACCGTTATCTGTCCTCAACACCTTTATCTTCTTCTTTTTTTGGTTTTCCACCAGAGACTTAAATTCTTTAAATCTCTCAAAGACTTCAGATTTCTTCCTCAAGAAATATATCCATGTATTTCTTGAGAAGTCATCTATGAATGAAACATAGTACACATACTTTCCCAGTGATGGAACCGACAGAGGTCCAAACAGATCACTGTGCACAAGCTCTAATATCTTGTTCTTCCTCTTAACACTAGAAGAAAAACCCACCCGATTCTGCTTCCCATATACACAATTTTCACAAAAATAAAAATCAAAATAGAAATTAGACATACCTTCTACCATACCATTACCATGTAGTATTCAAAGGCCCTTCCCTCAAATATTTCCAAGCGCTTGATGGCATAGCATGGTATTTTCTCCAGAGATCGCTAGGATTTCTGCTCCACTTTTAGGAACCACAGAACTGTCGCACACATCAATAACAGTGCTACCATGAGGCTTTTATAGAGTTCCAATCCAAACTCCCCGCATTAATACTAGTGCCCCCTGAACCATCTTACAGGTATCTTTCTTGAACACTGTTTTTACACCTGCATCATCCATATTTCTTACATAAATCATATTTCTTGTCAATGTAGGAATATGCAGAACACCAGGAAGTGTTCTAATCCTTCCACCTTGCAGCTTTAGCTTGAATTTTCCACATCTGAAATTTTTTGCCTTCCTATCATCCCTTAAGAAGAGATCACAACCATCATAATTCTCATACTCGCAGAACCACTCCCTATGGGAAGTGAAGTGAAAGGATGCACCTAAGTCAATCAACCATGCCTCATGATCTACATGTGTATTTGAAGAAGAAGAAAAATACACATCCCCACCTTCATCTGAGGTGGTTTTTTCCTCTGCAGAAGGAGCATCATCAGATCCCTTTCCTTTCTCAGGAGCTTTAGATATGTTGTCCTTTTTAAAGTGCCCTTCCTTTCCACATTTCCAACACATCTTTACATGCTTTCTTGGAGATTTAGATCTCCCTCTAGATTTGGATCTCCCACTCGAAAACTTAGTTTTGTTTCTGTTCTGAGACCTTCCTCGTACAGATAAGGCATCTCCATTCTGACCCTCCATATTTCTCCGTCTCATTTCCTCCGAAAGCAAGGCTGAGACAATTTCATCAAAATTCAAGGTAGTTGTATTTCTACCTATTGCAATAACAAGACTATCCCACCAATCTGGTAGAGAAAACAAAAAACTGATGCACTTATCTTCATCTGATATTTTAATATCAACATATCACAACTGACTTACGACAGTATTGAAGGCATTCAAATTCTCTGTCACCGAGTCTCCATCCTTCATCCTCATGTTATACAACTTTTTCCGTAGGAGCAATTTATTCACTAGAGACTTAGAATGGTACAAAGTCCCTAACTTGATCCACAAAGTCTTCGCCGTAGCTTCCCCAGATACATTCAACAATATTGAATATTAGATACACGACCATATTATGCTCCAACCAAGTGGGCGCCCACTCTACAGTAACACACAACAAGTCGTCCTTAGTGATGAGATATGAAAATTCGTTCCAAATTCCCTCAACTGCACTCTTCGCATGAATGTGAATGTTGTGGATGGTGGCTTTAAAATCCGCAATCAACTTGTACTTCTCGTACAAAGTTGGAGACAACCTTGGCTTATATTAGACCACCTGAAAGATGGATGTATCGAAAAAGACCCAAAATATTTTGTTTTCCATAATGTGTGCGGGGACAGAGGAACTCCACAGCGTGGCATACCGCGTGACTTCATACATCTACGACTATATGTCAAGAAACTGTGTTTCCTCTAGGTTCTTCCATCCAATTAGGTCTATAAGCAGCAGGAGCCAAGAATAATAGAAGTTCTTGCCATCTTATCTAGGTGGATATCGGTGGCCACCCACATATTCCATTTGGACCCGCACCATCAATTCTTGTAGCTTTTCACTTTCGGCACAACTTACTATTTTTAGCAGTTTTTCGGGTCCTACACTCCCGAAGCTGTTTTGGAGCCTTAATGATCCAGGTGGATATTGGTGGCCACCCACCTATTCCATTTGAACCCCCACCATCAGTTCTTTCAGTTTTTAAGTTGAATCACAACTTACTATTTTTAGCAGTTTTTCAGGTCTTGATCTTCCGGAGTCATTTCGAGGCCCTAAACGAAATTTTTTGGGAAAAAATGGAGCAACATGGGTTCATGGACCAATGTTGCTCACACAAAAATTTGTACTCCTCGAATAGATATTTCTAACGAGGTATGATACGTGTCAAACAGAGATCGTGTGCCAAAGTTACATCCCTGGGAAGTTGAAACACCAATTTACCCAAATGGGGCCCAAATTTTTGGCGCTTCAACTCCTAGGGTTAGGTTTTTGGACATTTAGAGTTCTCCATTGTTTCTAAATAATAAATAGGCTCTCGAGCCTCATTGTAACACATTTCAGAGGTTTGTATCTGCCACATATCTTCTCATAGATACACTACCAACACCCTAGCTATTTTTATTTCCATTATGTCTGTAATCATATTTTAGTCATTCTTTTATTAATAAAATGAAGCATTATTTCCACTACATCTCTGTGTTTATGGTTATATATGTATTTTGTTGTGTTTCTACATAAATCTAGATTAGTGGTATCAGAGAGGTTTTCTCTTTCTCTGTTTTTATTTGCATGTCCCCAACGTGGTCAGGGTATAAGGAGTTAGGGCTCGATTTGGTTGAACCCTTGCAAGATCAGCCTCGCAAATAGAGACAACCTCCCATGGCGGAATAAAAGAAAGAAGAGGGAGCAGGAGATCCTATCAAAATATTTCTCGAGGAGGCCCTCGAGAAACAAAGGAACGCGATGATGGATAAATTTTCTCAGATCCTTCAACGACTATCCACCTATGGCGCATCTTCATCCAACAACCACTCTGGAGGCACCACTCCCTTCAAGTTATAGGTAAACTTTGAAATTCTTGTATTTGAAGGCCAGATATATGTAGACGTCGTATATAGATGGTTGAATTTGCTGGAAGGGTATTTCTCGGTCCATGATTTCTCTGACCGATAAAATATTATTTTTGCACTCCTCAAAGCCGCCCCCCATGTCAAATAATGGTGGGAAACCTACTGTGAGCAAGAGGACGAAGGGGAACCCTCTCTGTTCTCAGCCACACCCACTTGGAATTCATTCTGAGATGGCATCAAGAAACAATATTACCCCGTGGGAAGCTATGAGGACAAATACATCCAATGGACCATGCTGTGGCAGCAAAGAGATCAAGATGTGCACGAACTGACGAATTTGTTCCATACCCTGTGCACAAAGTTGGGTATTAAAGATTCAGAGATAAATTTTCTCCTCAAGTACCGCGGCTATCTGCACAAACACATTTAGGAGGAAATGGAGTTCCTCAACATTACATAGCTTGGCACAGCATATCGCTATGTCGCCAAGATCGAGCAGATATTTAAGCAGAAGAAGCAAGACTTTGGATCTGTGAATCCGAAGCCAGGGAAGGGTGCCCTCGAACCAAAGAACAAGGGGCAAGGCCAAAGTGGTGCGGCTCATAAAAACACCAAAAATATAAATAAGGACACGGGGAAGTGGTGTGAATTTCATAACAGCCCCACTCATAGCACAAACGAGTGTTGTGCCAAACAGTCGTTGGTGGCCGAACTAAAGGAGCCTGAATCAGATGCATTTTTTGATCCTAAATCAGAACCAGAAAAAGGAAATGACAAAGGGAAGCAGATCATTGATGTGTATCCCAATGCCATTGTTGCCACCACCAAGATCCAGAGGGAGGATCCCAAGGATCTGGAGGAGGGGGAGCGCCTCTTCCATCCGCAGATGTGGGTGAAGGGTTCTCCACTGCAATTCCTTGTCGATATCGGAAACCAAAAGAACCTCATTTCAGCAGAGGTCATGAAGTAGCTTGACCTACCAACCATAGCACACCCACAACCTTATACCATCGGGTGGATTCACCCAGGGAGAGATCTCCGCATCCACCAGTAGTGCCACCTTCCATACAGTATCAAGCCATTCAAATATGAGGTATTGTGTGATGTTGCTCCTCTTGATGTAGATGATGTGTTATTGGGACAACCATACTTGTGGAGGTGACATGTTGTGTATGAGTCTAGGCCTCATGTTTTTATTATTACTTTAGGAAATAACTTGTACAGGATACCGAAGGTAGTACTGCCTCCTGTAATCTCTTTGACTACTGCAAAACAACGTAGTAAGATTATTTCCCAAACCAGGAAATTTATTTTCCTTACAAATCGCTCACATGGAAAGAATAATATTGTGGACGTAGCCTCGAAATAGGACTCCCCTGCATGGGTGCAACAGATGGAAAAATTCATGGAGGAATACGAGGAAATTTTCTCCTCACTCATAGAGGTTCCTCTACACTGTCAGGACGCACTCCATTGATCTGACCCCCAACACAAAAATGCCTGATGTTGACATACCTCCTGCAAATACACATATAGAATCCACACATGTACTATCTGAGGCTGATAAAGAAACCAAATTTACTAAATGCATCCAGCATGTCTGCCTACAGTTCCATGACATCTTCGACGAATCTAATACCCAGTTCAATAGAATTTGCCTCATCTCATGGAGGATCTCAACGCAATGGGGACCATTGCCTCCTAAGGAGGGAGGAATGATCTAGGTGGATATCGATGGCCACCCACATATTCCATTTGGACCGGCACCATCAATTCTTGCAGCTTTTCACTTTCGGCACAACTTACTATTTTTAGCAGGTTTTCGGGTCTTGCACTCTCGGAGCCGTTTTGGGGCCTTAATGATCTAGGTGGATATTGGTGGCCACCCACCTATTCCATATGAACCCCCACCATCAGTGCTTTCATTTTTTAAGTTGCAGCACCACTTACTATTTTTAGCAGTTTTTCGGGTCCTGAACTTCTAGAGCCGTTTTGAGGCCCTAAACGACGTTTTTTTGGAAAACGGGGAGCTACATGGGTCCATGGACTGATGTTTCTTACACCGAAAGTTGTGCTCTTTGGATATATCTTTCTAACAAGGTATGATACGCATAAAAAAGAGATCTTATGCCAAATTTATGTCCCCAGGAAGTTGAAACACCGATTTACCCAAACGGGGCCCATAGTTTTGGCACTTCATCTCCTACGGTTCGGTTTTTGGATGTTTAGAGTTCTCCATTGTTTCTCAATAATAAATAGGCCCTCGAGCCTTATTGTAACATAGTTCAAAGGTATGTAGCAGCCACATCTCTTCTCAGAGATACAGTACCAACACACTAGCTATTTTTATTTCCATTATATCTGTAAGCATATTTTAGTCATTCTTTTATTAATAAAATGAAGCATTATTTCCACTGCATCTCTGTGTTTATGGTTATATATGTATTCTGTTGCATTCCTTCATAAATCTGGATCAGTGGTATTACAACGGTCTGCTCTTTCTCTGTTTTTATTTGCATGTCCCCAACACAGTCAGGGTATAAGGAGTTAGGGCTCAATCTGGTTGAACCCTTGCAAGATCAGCCTCACAAACCTTGATGACCTCCCATGGTGGAAGAAAAGAAAGAGGAGGGAGCAGGAGATCCTATCAAAATATTGATTGAGGAGGTCCTCGAGAAACAAAAGGAACACGATGATGGATAAATTTTCTTAGATCCTTCAACAACTGCCCACCTACGGTGCATCTGCATCCAACAACCACTCTGGAGGTGCCACTCCCTTCAAGGTATAGGTAAACTTTGACATTCCTATATTTGAAGGCTAGATAGATGCAGATGTCGTAGATAGATGGTTGAATTTGCTGGAAGGGTATTTCTCAGTCCTTGATTTCTCCGACCGAGAAAATATTATTTTTTCACTCCTCAAAGCCGCCCCCAATGTCAAATACTGGTGGGAAACCTACTATGAGCAAGAGGACAAAGGGGAACCCTCTTTGCTCTCAGCCACACCCACTTGGAATTAATTTCGAGATGACATCAAGGAAAAATATTACCCCGTGGGGAGCTATGAAGACAAATAAATCCAATGGACCATGCTGCGGCAGCAAAGGGATCGAGATGTGCACGAATTGACGAATTTGTTCCATACCCTGCGCACAAAGTTGGGTATTAAAGATTCAGAGAGAAATTTGGTGCTCAAGTACTGTGGCTGTCTACAGAAACACATTCAAGAGGAAATGGAGTTCCTTGACATTACATCGCTTGGCACGACATATCGCTATTCCGCCAAAATCGAGCAGAAATTTAATTAGAAGAAGTGAGACTTTGGATCTGCGAATTCGAAGCCAGAGAAAGGTGCCCCTGAACCGATGAACAAGGGGCAAGGCCAAAGCGGTGCGACTCAGAACAACACCTCAAATCCAAAGAAGGACACAAGGAAGTGGTGTGAATTTCATAACAGCCCCACTCATAACACAAACGAGTGTCGGGCCAAACAGTTGTTGGTGGCCAAACTAAAGGCACTTGAATCAGATGCATTTTCTGATCCTGAGTTAGAACCAGACAAAGGCAATAACAAAGGGAAGCAGATCATTGATGCGGATCCCAATGCCATTGTTGCCACCACCAAGATCCAGAGGAAGGATCTAGAGGAGGGGGAGCGCCTCTTCCATTCACAGATGTGGGTGAAGGGTTCTCCATTGCAATTCCTTGTCGATAGTGGAAGCTGAAAGAACCTCATTTCAGCAAAGGTCGTGAAGTAGCTCGGCCTACCCAACATAGCACACCCGCAGTTTTATACCATCGGGTGGCTTCACCCAAGGAGAGACCTCCGCATCTGCTAGTAGTCTTGCCTTCCATCCAGTATCAAGCCATTCATGGATGAGGTATTGTGTGATGTTGCCCCTCTTGATGTAGTTGATGTGTTATTGGGCCAACCATAGTTTTGGAGGTGACATGATGTGTATGAGTCTAGGCCTCATGCTGTTATTATTACTTTGGGAAATAACTTGTACAGGATACCAGAGGTAGTACCACCTCCTGTCATCTCTTTGACTACTACAAAACAACGTAGTAAGATTTTTTCCCAAACCAGGAAATTTATTTTTCTTACAAATCGCTCATAGGGAAAGAAGAATATTGTGGCCGCAACCTTGAAACAGGGCTCCCCTGCACGACTATAGCAGATGGAAAAAGTCATGGAGGAATACGAGAAAATTTTCTCCTCACTCACAGAGGTTCCTCTACATTGTCAGGACAAGCACTCCATTGATCTGACCCCCGACACATTGTTGCCTGATGTTTCCATACCTCCTGCAACTACACATACAAGATCCACACATGTACTATCTAAGGCTGATAAAGATGCCAAATTTACTAAACGC
Source organism: Pinus albicaulis (assembly GCA_034641835.2). Classification (NCBI taxonomy): domain Eukaryota; kingdom Viridiplantae; phylum Streptophyta; class Pinopsida; order Pinales; family Pinaceae; genus Pinus; species Pinus albicaulis. The sequence goes on from CM076571.1 coordinate 953,690,679, forward strand.
ATCCAGCATGTCCGCCTGTAGGTCCATGACATCTTCGACGAATCTAATACCCAGTTCAAAAAAATTTGCCTCATCTCATGGAGGATCTCAACGCAATGGGGACCATTGCTTCCTAAGGAGGGAGGAACGATCCAGGTAGATATTGGTGGCCACCCAAATATTCCATTTGGACCCGCACCATCAATTGTAATATTCCTAATTAGCCCAAGCTAATAGGAATATTCAATTTTGTTTTGTTTTTCATGCTTATGAATAAAATTGTAAAGGAGGACCAATAATGACTCCTAAACATCAAAAGAAATCAATGTTCAATGTGAAACAACCTAAATCTGAGCTACTTTCATAAACACACTTAAGTCTGAACGAGGCTGGAACAATTTACAAGGGAAACAAGACCAAATCAAAAACGTTTTCTAGGTGCAATGTATCTCCAAAAGGCACAACGCAGTCCATATTGGAAGCCACTCATGTGAATGAGGCTAATTCATCAAGATGGTTTAGGGTTTGACAAGGCTCCCATACTATAAAAGAAGGATGAGGACACCAAGAGAGGGGTTGATCATTTGATATTGCGGAAGGTATTGTTAATTTAGACAAACCTCATTCTCTAGCTATTTAGCTGAGAATAGTGTTGTTTAGCACTTGGGTGTTCCTGGTTGGGAATTCCAACTCCTTTATTGAGTAGCTCTTGGAGGAGAATTTTTCTATCTTTTCCACTATCAGGCTTGGGCCAAGCTTCATCTTCCAACCATAATTCATATCCCATTGAGGGTTTGATTTTTTTTGTAAGCTGCAGCAGTGGAAGCTAGATCTATTCAGATCTAGGCAAATCTAGTGCCTCTTCTTAGTGAGTGTGTCTTTTAACCTCCTGGAAGAGTGTATTGGATCATCAGGGCTGCATTTTCAGATCAAGGCATTAGGCCTAATCACTACTGAATCTAACAGTGCAGTTTTCCCTTCCATACTGCGTTATTTGCAAGAGGAAAGTTGCAGGGTGTTTTGACTGCTATTAGGAGGAGAGATCTCCGGTGATAGGATTCTCCCTTTCACTGTGGTGATCCATGGATTGGCCAACCAATCCATGTTTGTTTCAGATATGATTTACTTCTGTATTTATTTACTGTAGAATTTTTGAATATTGCTGCAGACTTGTAATTCTAGATCTCAGATCTACTCCTGTACCTTCATGTTTTGATCGAAACCCCAAGGGGAAATTGTAGAGGAACTCATCTAGTGTACAGATATGATATAGATCTATATTTTTGTACAAATATCTGTTCTAGATCTGAAATGTAATATTCAGCTGCTTCAGCCTATAAAATAACGCTTTCAAGTTTTGCAGTCTCATCTTGTTGTTGCAGCACCTCAATCTTAAGGGTTTCTTCATGTGATTCTTTTGTTTACCTATTGTAAATTGTATAAACCATGATATATATCTGATTTACTGAATTCAATACCATATTGCATCCATAACCTTCAGAAAATCATGCTGCCTGTGCTTCAGTAATTTCTGCATACCACAAGTCATGGGGATTGGGCATTTTTAAGCTATATCGGGAGTGGTAGATCTATTTAACATAGATAGAGTCATTTTTTTGGGCTGAAATTTGATATGTAAGTCTCTTATGACCCAAGCTACGATATCCCACCGTCACTTTCCCTTATTTTTGTGCTCATCTCTAAAATTAACCTTTTTATGGCATAAATTGTTGCTTTTCCCCAACTTTTGGCTCATAAAATGAAGTACAGTTTGATTTTGTAGCTTGGAATGATGGCTATGTGTTTTTAACATTTCCTATGAGCTTATTTGATGCTGCATATCCATTTTTGTGTTTATACATTGCTGCAGTCCCTCTTCGGGGCAATGTTTCAAGGAAACTATGTGTGGGAGATCTGTTTAACCCACCTAGAAGGATTTATTTTTGATACCCTCTTGGATTTATGACTTAGATACTCAGATATAAGGTATCAAAGTGCTGTTTTTCATTTCTGTAGCAGCCATTCCTGGAAAATGCGTTTTCCAGTCATGCCTTTCTAAGTTGTTCTAGATTTGGAATATTACAGTGGTATCAAAGCATCTTTCTTGGCACAGCCTGTGATTTTATTTCAGATCCAATATGTCTCTAGAAGAGGAGGGACCTCTCACTATCAGGGAGGAAAGGTACCAAAGAAGAAGACAGAAGAAATATTGCATAAAGGACAAAGAGAAGAAGGGTGAAACCCCTTTACTTGGAAGGATTGGAAGGGAAGAGTTTTCTAACACTCTCTCTCAAGCCATGCATGAATGGAAGGAATAAATCAGGGGAAGACATGCAAATACCTTAAGGATTTATTCTCATGAAGAAAGCCCCAATACTTCTTATGTTGTGTGTGAGCATTCAGCCACACAATCTAATCTACAATGCAGTAACAGGCCTAATTTCTTGTTGAGAGAAAGAGGAGGAGGAATGATGGAAGAGGAGATATCCCTGCTTCTTTTCCAAACCTTGGAAGGTATTAAAGAAGATATCAAGGAGATGGAAGGGGAGGAGTGTAGAAGATTTCTGGAAGGGTTTGAAACAAGCCCTAACGATTCTCATGATGGGTGTGAGCATTCAGCCACACATGCAAATCCACAGCGCAATCTATTGCCCACATTTTCTGCAAGAAGGATGGAGGAAGAGGATCCATCACCACATGGAAGTGAAGGGGGGGCCATTGCTTCCATTAGAGGAGCCATTGTATCTTTACAAGGAGTTCCAAATGATTCAACATGTGGGAACCAAAACACAATTCCGGAGCAACATGCAGTAGCACTGGTGGATTGTGAGAGGGGAGGAGAGGAAGAGAAGAAGGATCAGCATCAAGGGATGATGAGCATTCACCCTTATATATTTTAGAAGAATTCTACACAGAGGAAGGAGACTGCACTGCGCAGAGAACAAAGGTACAAATCAATTCACTCATACATGCAGTCCACTTCAGATTTTGATGTCTCACTACACAGAGGCATTCCACCTGGGAGGCCACCAAATCTAGAATTGGTGAGAGACATATTTCCTCTTGGCTCACCATTCTTGGATTCCATGGAGGTGAGGAGTTTGGAGGATGACTTTGGCATGAGGGGAGCTTCATATGCTAGATCACCAGCGCTGTATCTTAGGAGGATTGATCCCTATTGGAGGCCTCAACTTTTGGTAGAGTACTTCAAGGATCTTGGTGCATGCATGATTCTTGATAATCCGGATGGATATGATAGATACATGGTGGATGATGTGGTCATCTATTCCTATGGCAGGATCTTCTTGACTAGATCTTATAGTCTCAAGGAGAAGCTACTACATGCAGCACATGAGGACTTATCTTCTATGCACTTTGATGCATATTTCCATTTGATGGAGGAGTTCACTTGGGAGGGCATCCAGCATGAAATATTTCAGCATATGGAGAGATGCATAGCCTGAATGGTAATGAAGATGAGGTCATAGCCACTTCTCTACTCTTTGGAAGTGAGGGAGAACTTTCAGTTGAGCCATTTCAACTCAAGATCTCAAGTGCATGATGGAGGAGGTATAATTTCACATTTTGTATTGTACTTATTCTCCTTGTTTGAGCAGCATGATGTATCAAGAAGAGTTGTTCCTTCTTGTATATTCTATAATAATGTACTTGTAGCCTTTTGTAGCATTGAGATTGGCTATCTCATTGGTGGTTTGTGGGGGAAGCCACATGATTTTTGGTTTGCACCATTGACACCACTTCGTACTTTCATGATGCTATCTTGTAAAATGATTGTGGCAGTAGACAAGTGGCTAGAAAAGCACTTGTTACTGTTTGGTTTGATGCAGGCCAAGGATGCACTACGCTGGTTCCATGAGATGAACTCTGATCCACTTTCCAGTTGTCATGTGACAGCTTGTTTTCAATTGTTTTTTCTTCCATATATTGCTGATGTTTCTATGTTCATGGGAAGCTTTGTTTGGAGAGTGGGATATGTGATGAAGATTCCCATTGGGAGTATGATTCTCCCTACTATTCATGTTGTATGTTTCAGGAGGAGCAATGGGAAAACCATGATTGCCACATCTCAACTCTTTTCTTCATATGGAGTGAGCCATTTGGAGAACTTGAGTGCTTGGAGGAGGCACTTCTTGGCTGAACTATGTGATGGGGAAGCTTGGGCCATACTTGGAGGCCATATTGTTTCAGCCCAAATACATAAAAAACCCCACACTTATCATAAATGGAGAGAGAAACTACTTGGATGGGAAAATCTAAACTCTCCATTCAACCCCAACACATTGCATAGATTCGGGGTTGAATTTTTCTTTGATGAGCTACCTAAAATGGCTCATTTCATTTGGATGATTGCATGGGTGAGGGAGTCACTAATTGGGAACAAGAATTCCCATGTTTTCATCACTCCTACCTTGAGGAGGCCATTGAGCAGCAAGGAGAGTGACCACTTGTACCCTCCATTTCTGCATGATGTACACTTTGTTATCTTACACTTGGAAGGAATCATTGGAGGATAGATTCATTGCCTATCATTTTCAGCCATGGTCGGATCCATTAATGAGGCCATAAGGAGAGGGAGCAAGAAATTTTACTCTACCTTGCAGTTTCTTGAGGCAAAGCAAAATTTTGAAGAGGGAGGACTATAATATTCCTAATTAGTCCAAGCTAATAGGAATATTAAATTTTGTTTTGTTTTTCATGCTTATGAATAAAATTGTAAAGGAGGACCAATAATGACTCCTAAACATCACAATAAATCAATGCTCAATGTGAAACAACCTAAATCTGAGCTACTTTCATAAACACACTTAAGTGTGAACGAGGCTGGAACAATTGATTGGGTCAACAGGACCAAATCAATAGCGTTGTCTAGGAGCAATGTATCTCCAAAAGGCACAACACAGTCCATATTGGAAGCCACTCATGTGAATGAGGCTAATTCATCAATATGGTTTAGGGTTTGAAAAGGCTCCCATATTATAAAAGAAGGATGAGGACACCAAGAGAGGGGTTGATCATTTGATATTGCTGAAGGTATTTTCTGTTTAGACAAACCTCATTCTCTAGTTGTTTCGCTGAGAATAGTGTTGTTTCGCACTTGGGTGTTCTTGGTCGGGAATCCCACCTCCTTTCTTGAGTAGCTCTTGGAGGAGACTTTTTCTATCTTGTCCACTATCAGGCTTGGGCCAAGCTTCATCTTCCAACCACAATTCAGATCCTATTGAGGGTTTGATTTTTTTTGTAAGCTGCAGCAGTGGAAGCTAGATCTATTCAGATCTAGGAAAATATAGTGCCTCTTCTTAGTGAGTGTGTATTTTAACCTCCTGGAAGAGTGTATTGGATCATCAAGGCTGCATTTTCAGATCAATGCATCAAGCCTAATCACTACTGAAGCTAACAACGCAGTTTTCCCTTCCATACTGCGTTATCTGTAAGAGGAAATTTGCAGGGTGTTTTGACTGCTATTTGGAGGAGAGATATCCGGTGATAGGATTATCCCTTTCACTGTGGTGATCCATGGATTGGAAAACCAATCCATGTTTGTTTCATATCTGATTTACTTATGTATTTATTTACTGCAGAATTTTTGAATATTGCTGCAGACTTGTAATTCACAGATCTCAAATCTACAATTTCCCCCAAGGGGAAATTGTAGAGGAACTCATCTAGTGTATAGATTTGATATAGATCTATATTTTTGTACATAGATCTGTTCTAGATCTGAAATGTAATATTCAGCTGCTTCAGCCTATAAAATAACGCTGTCAATCTTTGCAGTCTCATCTTGTTGTTGCAACACCTCAATCTTGAGGGTTTCTTCATGTGATTCTTTTGTTTACCTATTGTAAATTGTATAAACCATGATATATATCTGATTTACTGAATTCCATACCATATTTCATCCATCACCTTCAGAAAATCACGTTTCCTGTGCTTCAGTAATTTTTGCATACCACAAGTCATGGGGATTGGGCATTTTTAAGCTATATCAGGAGTGGTAGATCTGTTTAAAATAGCTAGAGTCATTTGTTTGGGATGAAATTTGATATGTAAGTCTCTTATGACCCAAGATACGAGATCCCACCATCACTTGCCCTTATTTTTATGCTCATCTCTAAAATTAACCTTTTTAGGGCATAAATTTATGCTTTTCCCCAACTTTTGGCTCATAAAATGAAGTACAGTTTGTTGTTGTAGCTTGGAATGATGGATATGTGTTTTTAACATGTCCTATGATCTTATTTGACACTCCATATCCATTTTTGTGTTTATACATTGTTGCAGTCCTGCTTTGGGACAATTTTTCAAGGAAACTAGGTGTGGGAGATCTGTTTAACCCACCTAGAAGGATTTATTTTTGATACCCTCTTGGATTTAGGACTTAGATACTCAGATCTAAGGGATCCAAGTGCTGGTTTTCATTTCTGTAGCCATTCCTGGAAAATGCGTTTTCCATTCATGCCTTGCTAAGTTGTTCCAGATTTGGAATATTACATCAATTCTTGCAGCTTTTCACTTTCGCACAACTTACTATTTTTAGCAGGTTTTCGGGTCTTGCACTCTCGGAGCTGTTTTGGGGCCTTAATGATCAAGGTGGATATTGGTGGTCACCGACCTATTCCATTTGAACCCCCACCATAAGCTCTTTCAGTTTTTAAGTTGCAACACAACTTACTATTTTTAGCAGTTTTTCAGGTCCTAAACTTCTGGAGCCATTTTGAGGCCCTAAACAACGTTTTTTGGGAAACCCAGGAGCAACATGGGTCCATGGACTGATGTTTCTCACACCAAAAGGTTGTACACCTTGGATATATCTTTCTAACCAGGTATGATACACGTCAAACAGAGATCGTATGCCGAAGTTACGCACCTGAGAAGTTGAAACACCAATTTACCCAAACGGGGCCCATATTTTTGGCACTTCATCTCCTAGGGTTAGGTTTTTGGACGTTTAGAGTTCTCCATTGTTTCTCAATAATAAATAGGCCCTCGAGCCTCATTGTAACACATTTCAGAGGTTTGTAGCCACCACATATCTTCTCAGAGATACGCTACCAACACCCTAGCTATTTTTATTTCCATTATGTTTGTAAGCATATTTTATTCATTCTTATATTAATAAAATGAAGCATTATTTCCATTGCATCTCTTTGTTTATGGTTATATCTATATTCTGTTGCACTCCTGCATAAATCCGAATCACCCTCCTATTGTGCTTTGCACACGTTTGCCAAGAACACCTTGCACACATATTGCACCCAATTATAGATAGGTAAGAATGTGAAGCTGGGTTACACTTTCATGAGAAACATGCCCAAAAATTTCATTCTCCCAAAATTTCGGTTGAACATTGGAAATTAATTCAGCCGAATTGTTTCTGTCATTTTTCAAACTTATTCTGTTGTTAACATTGACGAGGTAAGTAACTAGATTTTTGGCTAGAGATAGTAAAACTAGCAATAACATTTTTACAAAGATTTTTCTTATAAATATAGCGACCATCAGAACCTCATAAGTTTTTCATAGGTTTTCTAACCATTATGCGACTGTTGGAGAGGTAAATGTTGATTTTTTTTATTTTTCTCTGTTTGTCTCTATTTATTTTTGGTTTTATAATTGTGCAGTGATTTTTCAGGCTTCTCTCCTCATCTGCTCATCCTCGGCCCTGCGTTTTCATCTGCAACTTGGCTCGGCATCCTCGTCCTCGTCTTGGCTATGCATCCTCGTTTTCTCGTCCTCGGCTCTGCATTTGTCTGCAACTCAGCTCGGCATCCTCGACCTCAGCCTCGCATGCTCATCCTTCTTTTTCCAGGTTGGACTACTCTCCTAGTTGTTCCACTTGAATCACAATATTAATATTTTATTACCAAATTACCGCACTGTGTTAAAATCACTTGAATCACAATATCTCAGTATTTGATTACCAAATTAATTCACTGTGTTAAAATAGAGATATATATTTTAAGGAGAATATCTAACTCAAATAGAATTATACAAAAGGTTACAAATTACATTAAAAAAAAAATTTGAATAAAGAGTTTCGAAAACTAGAATATATTCATATTATTATTATCTTTGGCTGTCACAATGTCTCTTCCTGTATTTCGAGTGGAAATCCCCTCTATTGAAATCTCCTTAAAATCTTGAACGTATTAATTTAAATGGAAATATCAGTCCATCTATAATTCTGCAATTTTCTTTTTAACCCAACAGTTGTTCTATGGTTGGCCCATAGGTTGGGTAGGAGTAATGCCCATTCAGTAATGATCTATATCGTTAAGTGACTACGAGGCCTCGTTAATTGAGAACCAAATATTGGTTCAGAAAATATGATTCCAGCCGCACATCATTTTCATCTACTCTATATAGTATTGATTATTTCTATTTCAATGATATCCCCATGATGTGTAGCCGAGGATACTAAAAATTTCCCTATTATCAGTCATTATTTGATTTACATTGAATCATTATTTATCACTGAGTATTTGATGCCTATATGACTTATAGACATCTTTTCTACTATCCACTATATAATCCCCATATGAATCCCCTATAATGTATCCTTCTGTGTAGTTTTATCATAAAAATAATTGAGCTCTACAAAAATAGAAAAGTATGTTAGGATGGATCCAAATATAATGCAACAACTCTCTCCCTCAATAGTTGGTCAATGGTATAACCTCGCCTTCCCACACTTATCTCCCTCAATAGCTGCTCCATCACTGTCTTATTTTTATAGCACTTGATCAAGGTATTCCCACACCCCTGATCCAGCTGCTCTAACTATCTCTATCTCTGCTATTTTATATGGGCCTGGTTCTCTAATTAATGTAGCAGTAAGAGATACTAGGCAAGATTATGCTGATTTAACTAAAACTTGCCAGCCTATGTTCTATTGATATCTACACAAAACACCCCTACTACTCTGAAAATGAAATGATCATGATCTGCTTGTGTCTTTCTTGTGACTGTTATGTGCTTGATATCTGTGGCAGGTTGCAAAGTAAAATTTATATCAGTGGTTGGATTTCTTTCTATAATAGTGAAGTGAACATCATGGTTTTATGGCAACACTAATTATTCCACTCTCAATGACCTTTTCTGAAATAGAGATTATTTTTTTATGGACCAAGAATTATATATGTATATATACATATATATTTTTAAAGTGGTAAAATACAAAATTTTATGAAATATTTCAGTGGAAATTTTTTTATATAACTTCTAAAGTTGTAAACTACAGAAGCTTACAAAATATCTCAGTATTTGATTACCAAATTACTTCACTGTGTTAAAATAGAGATATATATTTTACAGAGAATATCTAACCTGAATAACATTATAAAAAAGGTTACAAATTAATAAAAAAATTGAATAAATAGTTTTGAAAACCAGAAAAAATTCCTATTATTATTATCTTTAGCTGTCACAAGGTCTCTTCCTAAATTTTGAGTGGAAATCCCCTATATTAAAAGCTCCTCAAAAGCTTGAACTTATTAATTGAAAGGGTAGTATCAGTCAATTATATTTTTAATTCCGTAAAAAAACTTCTAACCCAACAATATTTTTATCGTTGGTCCATAGGTTGGGTAGGATAAATGCTCATTCAACAATGATCTGTATCGTTAAGTGACTATGAGGCCTCATTAATTGAGAACCATAGCATGGTCGAGAAAATCTGATTCCAGGCGCACATCATTTTTGTTATGCGGAATTATGGATTACGATAAAACATATTCCCTAAATGTGGTGCTATGCATTTAGAACAACAGATCAAAGAATTTGCAGATAATTTTCCTAATAGTAAATAGACATACAGAAAGATGGAGAAACTTACTTGGAGTCTAGGCGCTTCCTTTTCTCCTTCTATTGCTCTTGCTGTAGCTTCCAATCCAAGCTTAATCACCAGAATAGTTCCTGCAAGTATAAACACTAAATAGCAAAGATATTGAAATATACATATGGCTATTCACTTTAATCAGTTAAATAAATGAAACATGAAACATATACATCAGATAAGAATCCATAATATGAAAGACAGAAGCTTATACATATACATATGTGGGAAAGTACGCAACAATATTTATTAATGGATAGAAGGGGAGGTTACAACTAGCGATTGATTTGATGTCACCAACTCCATCATCATCCCAACCTCATCACAATGAAAATCTCTCCAGCAGCATATCACTCAAATCAAACCCTCAATTGAGATTCCAACAACATTTCTCTACCAAATTTCTTCCTTCTCAAGCACTAGGATCTATGCTCAATTTATAGATGAGCTGAAGGTAGTTTCATAATCAATGAATTTCTAATAATAGGCAAGACATGTTTCCCAGCTCAGAGGTGTTGAATGGACACATGGATTCGAAGTTTGACACATATGCACTCTTCTAGAAGGCACTGGCCATGTGGAGATTCTGAAACAATGAGAATTTCGCTCCCAATTGACCAATGCACCCTTGAGTGTCAGAAAGTGCTTTGCAGAGCACCCTTGAATCGAGGTAGCTTCATATGCAAAGCAGTTAGTCCCCTGAGAGACTGCGTTGGTGAGATCATAGGTGATATAACATGAACTTAAAATCTTGGAAACCTTGCAATGAAAGTCATGGATTATTTGTTCTTGTTCTTTTTTCATCAGGCATGTAGAAATTGAAATGATAGGGGATAATAGAACCTTTTCATCAGTTTTGGGGATGATGTCCAGTTTAACCAGGTCATTGGGAATGGTGCCCAATTTGACCTATAATAGATTTCTCCCTAAAGCATGAAGTCAGAATAATAATAACAATATTTTTGAATGAGATGTTTTACATTGTGATGGGCTGGAGCTGAAGTGGAGTGGTGACCTGCATCAATATTACAATACATTACATCATGATATATCCTCTTGATCACGAATTGCTGAGGGAAGGCATTCCCATGCTCAGCACATAAACTATCTAATAACATGAACATATTTCAGAAAGTCATCTACATTGGAATGTTTCCCAATATAGACATGCCTACAGATATAGGCCCATATTCAGATGACGATCTGTATGTAAGGTCATCGTATAGATAATGTGTACAAAAATCCTGAAATCGCAGCCCGAATGGCTGAAACTAGATTTGGGGTATTCCTATCTCGTTCACTCGATCATTTGGGTATAATTATAGCCATGCGAATATATGATTTGTAGTCGAACATGGTAAGACATTGTTTGATTGGCAGCCAAGGATGTGAGTTGTTAACAAATGCGAGAGAACCACCATTAATGTCAATGGTCCTCAAGGTACTGTAGTAAATTTTTAAAGGCGTGAATAGATGATTTGATGTCAAACGCCAAACAAAATATTTCGATCAAAATTCTGGAATTGAGGATCTTGTCGATGCTGTAACAAGCCTCATGGTACTGGAATATGATGTTTCTAAGTAAACTTCCTGGATGATGATTTGTCGTCGACATGAAAGTACTTTATTTTGAAACAAGAGTTACTGATTTCAGAGACAAAGTATGACTTTATATAGCAATGTTCATGGATGACTGTCATGAGAATGAAGGTTTATGAGTATTGTAGAAGGATGAGTATTCACTAGATGACTTCTCTTGAACATATCGGTGACACTGCGGTGATTTGGAAACATTTACCCAAAACTGAAGTGAAGGTATGATGAACCATAGGTATGAATAAACCATCAAGAAGATTACCCAACCCAAACAATCACATTGATGGAGTGAAGCGTCATGTTCAAGAGCGACCTGCTGCCGTAAAAAATTTTGTTCACTTTCCCAAATTTTCCCCGCTCATTTTTCGACCAGTATCTCTTTATTTTTTAACACGCTTAAGGAGGATAACATATGCTTGATCTATAATTCAACCCTTTGGGTGAATAATGTATCGCTATTTAATAATTTAACGATTCTAGTGATGAATGAAACTTGATTCTTGCCATGATCGACAAGCCCGTCGTTATTTTATGTTTTAATGAGATTACGACAGTGACAGCCTGGTCCTTTTTCATATTTAGGGAGTTTGAAAAAGATGATGAAAGAAAACTCCATAAGCACTTTTTCGTAAAGTTGTCGCTCAGATCCAAAAAAGTTTAAAATAATATCTGAGAGGACCTCCTAGCCATGTTCAACTAAGGCATTCCTTTTTCGTAAATAATCTATCTCAGTCAGGAAAAGGGTTAAAATTATACTGAGTAGATATCAATTCATTTACTTTTACGAGCTCAAAAATACAAGTGCTCGGCAATATTTTCACATTATCGGAGTCTGAAAAGAACTAAAAGAAGACTCCAAGGGTTCCTTTTTCGTTGTTATCGAAGCTCAAAAAATAGATAAAAGTGTGCTTCAAGTCCTTTTTCATTTTTAACAAAGCTCAAAAAATAAGGATAAAAGTATGCTTTGTGGTCAAATCATTCTTGAAATAAATCTGCACGACTAATCTGTTCATTAGTTGTAAAACTTGTTCATAACAACATCAAATGGATTAAAAATACCTGTTTCATGATAAAAATATAATAAAACCATAGTCACAACAATAAATATTATTTTCAAATAATCAAATGACTAATTAAAAGAGTTTTACCATTCATTTTTACCATTTGAAAGTTACCATTTTCATTTTGGAGCTCTTAACCTGTTTTTTCCCTCAAACTTCAGTCATTGATTGCGATCAATTCTGTGGATGGTTTTCATCACCATTTGATCTAGGTTGGTGCCATGAACCCTCTCTTTCTTTCAGTAATCAATTCATTTCATTTCATTGAAATTTTTTAGGGATTTGGGCCCCTTTAGGGTAAATTATTTTTCTAAATAGGGCAACGCACCCTTGAGCATCGAAAACTACATTGCGGAGAACCTAAATTGAAGCCTATGTGCATATGCAATGCATTGTCCCTTGTTAAAAATTGCGTTGGGCACAATTCAAATTTTTTATTCTTGCAGTGTACCCAAAATTAGCCTATTTTTTTGCATGAAAAGGAGTCTAATGGGTCTTATGGTTATGTTTCAGGATTCCATCAAACTAGAATGATGATTACTTGGACAGAAAAAGAGAATAAAGAAAAAAATACGGTTTCCCTAAATGATCCGACTACAGTAAGAGCCCTAAGAGATTGTGGGTTGTTAAAGTATTTTTCGTTTGTCAGGGATGAGGCAACAAATAGAAATTTTGGAGTTCCTAGTTAGAGCATGGGATCCAGTTATTGAGGCATTTCACATTAGGAACAAAGTGATTCCTATTACAATGGAGGATGTATACTTTCTTACAGGCTTGTCGAGGAGAGGCTTGCCTATTTCCCTCTCAGGGTCTGCTCTTGGAGGAGAGACTGTGAGAGATTATGTTTTTCAATATTTCTATCCAGGGGCAAAGCCAAGCAAGGATGGGAAAATAAACATCCTTGACATTCGATATTTGTCTTTGAGAACCATTCTTTTCACAATCGCAAAACTTTTTGGCACCGTTACACTACATGTAGCGAATAGATCATATATGCACTATGCGCTAGAGTGCATGGAGCCAACAGTCTTCAACTGGTATGAAGCCGTACTTTCTCAAATAAAAGAACAACTGAACAAAAAAAAGGGAGGAAGGAAGAAAAACTTTAGTTATGGTTCGATCCTCATTTCATTTTCCTTAGAGCGGATTCCACTGATGGAGCCTGAGCATGTGACATTGGGTATGTCTAACCCTAGAGATCGAAGGATGCAGAGATGGGTAGAACTAATGGCTAGGCATGCAGGCCAATCATCCATTGTGTTCTCGACTGTGTTCTTCACCGAGTTCAGGCGACAGGTTGTCACCATCGATGAATATGCATACGCAAATGTCGATTTCTGAAGAGATCCAGACTTAGCTTTACCAGAAGGTGCTTAGTGGGGTGCAATATGTAGGAATGTTTTGACCATGTTTTTTGATTTTTCTAAGGTTTGTACAATGTTTTTGTATTTTGATTTTTTCCCAAGACTAAACTAAAGTTTCAATTTAATGCAGGTGTTGGTCGAGTTCAACTGGTGGAGGAACCAGAGCATGGAGCATATGAGCCAGTAGAGAAGGCTATCGGGAGAGCAATCCTTCAGGATCTAGACTCAGTTGAGACTCTATCTGAGCTTCAGTAGCACATAGATAGGTTGATCTTCAAGATTCCAGATTACTGGATCAAAGAGTTACCCATGCAATTGCAGCGTCACACTATAGGCATTCCTAACCACTAGATGCGGTTACTGCGTAGGATAGCTAGATCGATAACATGTTACCATGAGCATCACTAGTTTACTTTTGACATTTTGCATACATTTTGAGGTCAGATGACAATGTGTCTTGGGCAAAAAAAAAATTTAAAACCTATAACTATCTATCTATTTGTTTTTAGTGTTTTCCTATATTTATTGTGCAATCCTATTCAATTATGTATCATTACATGTGTTGCAAATGTCTGTCTAAAACATGATTAGCTAAAGAATCTGTCAATGTGTTCAAGTTTTTGAAAATGTGTTGATATTGAATAAAATCAAAGTGCCTTTCCAAAAGTCGAACTCTTAGGAAAAAATGATGTAATGTTGGATTTATAACATTATAAACACTAGTAAGTTGTAATACCACAAGTTGTGAGTCAAACCTTATGATGATGCGGTTAATACCAAATGAAATGGCATTAGAGAGAATTTCGATCAATGCGCTATACTCAGTGATATGTTTTGTCGATCTACCGATACAAATCCCCTGAAAACTCACTAACACATTGTTCGGAGTGAAAATGGCCCATGCTATAGAGGATAGATTCTGCGTACTACGACTAGCACCATCAGCATACCCAACAAATGGTTCCAAATATTCAGACATCTGCGATGAAATGTAAAGTGGATTACTAACGTCAAGAAAACTATAAAAAAAAACTAGGTCAGTGAATGCAAATCAACATCATATATATACAATATAATACAAAAAATTACTACGCTTATGATTAATCATAGTAATGTTTCAGATACAACCCATTTCGGGGTTGTGCCAATGGAATTCCATCGTAATCCATCAACTCGTAGGCACCCTTAGCAAGAACTCTTTTGACAATATAGGGGCCATGCCATAATGGCTCAAATTTCCCTATACCTATTACATCAGCTTCTTGATCATAAAGAAGGACCAAGTCACCCTCTGAGAAAATGTGAGGCTGGACATTTTTGTCGTATTGCGCTTTTATATGTCTCTTATGTGCTTTGTTGGCCACTTTGGATTCACAACACGCTTCATCAAGATGGATGAGGTTAAAAATACACACTTCTTCTTCTAAGGTGTCAGGTAACAAGTTAATTGTGAGTTTTAACGACGATATTTCACATTGGATTGGTAAGATAGCTTCTAGACCATACACCAATTGAAAGGGGGTAAATCCGTTTTCATTTCTCACCGAGGTTCGGTACACCCATAAGGCTGAGTACAGGATCAAATTCCAGTTTCTTTTACAAACTCCTATCATTCGTTGAAGCATATGTTTAAGAATCTTGTTGATAGCCTCAACTTGTCCATTTGATTATGGATAATAAGGAGTAGAATTATCATGTGACAATCCTATCTTGGCAGTCAATTCAGTCATCATGTGGTTGCGAAAATGCTTCCCATTATCTGTAACTATAGCATGTGGGACCCCAAACCCTTCAATAACATGATTAAAGAAAAAAAATGCAACTATTTGTCCTGTGTTGTTGAATTTAGGCATCGCTTCTGCCCATTTGGTAAAGTAGTCTACTGTGACAATAATATAACCATGCCCCCCGGACGAACGAGGGTTACAAGTCATGAAGTCAATGCCCCATTTTGAAAATGGTCCTACAGATACAACAAGATGCATTGGCACTGGCGGTTTGCGGGTTTCACGATCAAATATTTGGCATGCATGGCAACTTCTGACAACGAGGATGCAGTCGCGAAATATTGTAGGCCAAAAGTAACCGACCCATAGTATCTTCTGCACGGTAGCATATCTAGAAAAGTGTCTACCACAAGCCCCAGCATGAAAATAATTTAAAACCTTTTTGGCCTCCTCATGAGTGAGGAACATTCTTAAAATTGTACGGACACCACGACGACAAAGTGTATCACCGACGATCAGATAATCTTTGGCTTGGTATCGAATACGTCGCTGGTCAAAGCAAGAGGTATCAGGCCGAAAAGTATGGGTCTGGAGATAAATGATAAAATCCCCATACTAAGGATCAGATGATCCGGTTAGAAACAGAGTCTCATCAGGAATTGATGGTTCCAACGTAGTAGCAGTACTATCAGAGGGAAGGTCACAGAGAAGCTCAGCCAAAACTAAAGACTTCTTTGAGTTGAATTTGATGAATTCCAAATCAAATTCCTGCAAAATGACAATCCATTTTGAATATGTTCCCCACAGCAATTGACGTGATAAGATATAAGTCATGGGGTTGCAATCCGAAATGAAAATGGTCTTTCGGAATAGGATATAGTGGAAAAATATTTGGACAGCTTAAACAATTGCCAAGGTAAGATTTTCTACGTACGAATACTTCACTTCCGTATCATTGAGATTATGACTCAAATAATAGATTGGATGTTCTATCCCATTTTCTACTTGGACCAAATGGTCGTATCAGCCGTGACGATATATAATAAATAATCACTCTGATAAATGGGGGGATACATTAATGACGCCCGGACAAGCATATCCTTGAACAACATCAAAATAATCTTGTGCAACTTGGTCCCAATGGAAGGGAACCCCCTTTTTCAAGAACCGAGTAAATCCTTTATCCATTTCAGCGTAGTTGGGTATGAACCTCCTTTGGAAGTTAGCCTTTCCTTGAAGTTTTTGTATCTGAAGTAAACTTGATGGCGCAGGAAAATCAAGAATGGCCTGAACCTTCAATGGGTCGATACGAATTCCTTCTTTTGAGATGATGAATCCAAGAAAATGACCAAAACCAGCACAAAACACACATTTATGTGTATTGAGGTGTATTTTGTAGTGTCGGCAGTGTAAGAAGATGGCTCTCAAATGCATCGAGTGATCAGTCTGATTTCATGAATGTGCAGGTAAATCATCTAGATATGGTTGAACAATGTGCTTCATATCATTGAAAGCATAATCCATTTCTCTCTGAAAAGTAGCCCCAACATTCTTTAAACCAAACGGTAGTTTCCTATAGGCGAATGTGCCCCAGGGACAGATGAATGATGTCTTATATTGATCCTTTGGGTGGATATTGATTTTATTGTAGGTGGAAAATCCATCCATGAACAAAAATATTTCACATCCAGAATAATCATCAATAATCTGGTTGATAAAGGGAGTAGGATAGTTGGCTTTTGGACAAGCAAGATTGACATCCCTATAATCGATGCACACTCTGATGCTTCCTTGTTTTTTCATGACAGGAACGATGTTGGAAACCCACTTAGTTAGTGGAACAGGGTAAATGAAACTAGCACACAAAAGTTTCTCAACTTATTCTTTAATGGCAGCAGCCTTCTTCGGATGAACAGGACAAAGGCTTTGACGCACCGGCTCGACATCAAGATACATATTAATAGTGTGTTCAATGATACTAGTATCTATGCCTGGCATTTCCTCGTAAGAACAAGCAAATACATCATGAAATTCACGAAAGAGAGAGCAATATGTTTTGAGTTCTGATGGAGAAAAAGATACGCCGACATGAATATTTTCTACAATGCTAGGTTTGGTCGAAATATCGATAGAAATGGTTTCTTCAATATTTTACAAATTTCGCTTATAATCGATTGCATTAATTGGTAAAGAATTCGAAAAGAAATTGTTGATCGATGGGTGATATAGTTCACTAAGATTATTTTCTTCATAATCAGGAATATGGGAACGATGATGATAATATTCCCATGGTTCTCCTTCCGACATCATGGTTTCAAAAATATTCTCATTTGTCAAGAAAGTTGAGGAAAAATTATCAGAGGGAGTACCAAAATCTAAGGAACGATCAACCCAAACAGCCGGTGACGATGATTTCAGATTCTCTTCCCAAGCCAGATAGATTGATTGCTATGCCATCTCAATAGGGTTGGTTGGCATAAACTCATCCAATGTAACAATTTCAGAATCACCCGTACTCTTCCTTAATCCAGATGGAGTGGAAGATCATGTAGCAGGTCTCTATATTTTCAATTTTTGCCGACATCACAGGCGGCGGTAACGCAAAGGTTTCCATAAGAGTGGAATCCTTTAAGAGTACTACACCAATGTTTTGAAGTGCAAGTTGGGGTGCGTGAACGAATGGAACACTTCCAGTTACCTGTGAAGCAGAGGCAAAGAAGGATAGTTGATTGATAATTGTGATGGAACCTTTATATGGATAGGCGATGATTCTAAAATATGTAGAAACAATTGCAGTCATAGCATATACCCATGGCCTTCAAAGTAGAATATTGCAGTCAAGGAGTTCATCAACAACCTTGACATCAACATTCACTATTTTTCCCCCTAGTTCTACATGCAGGTTATTGATGATACTGCAAGGCTTATATGTTTCTCCGTCAAAAGCCTTCAATGTCGTTGATGATTGAGATAGGCATGGTGAGCCAAGTGTCTTCCAATAGTTTAGAGACATAATGCATGTAGATGCTCCCTCATCAATAATAGTACGATGAACAAGGTGATTGAGAACATTTAATTGTATGGAGAATGTCAATTCTACTGGTAATTGTGGCACATAGCCAGTATGATTAAAGACTACAAGATTAGAATCAGTCAGATCAATTCCACCAATAGCCGACAATAAAGCCTATTTCTGGGAGGGAAAATTTTGTAATACCTCAAGAGCTAATATAGCTGAAGGGGATTGAGCCAAATCTTCAACTATATTATAATTTTGAGCAGCTCTTGCTCAAGGATTATATGTCAATTTATGAACGACTCCCTTCGGTGTCTTGATTGTCAATTTAGGAATAGCAGTAGGCGATACTGTTTCCATAGACGGATTCGTGGTTGAGGTAGTAGGTTGATCAGTGGCCTGACTATAGTAATATTTATTAGGCATTGACACCAAAACATCTATTGAAGGTTTTGTGATAGATAGCATAAGCACTTGAGAACTGGAAGTTGGATCCGTAACAACCAAATTTGTGTCCGGATTCGAAAACTGATCTATCAACACAGCTGATGCATGTGAAGTCTTAACCATTTTTGAGACCTCAGCGCGGTGAGTAAAATCTCGAACAAAGTGTTCCTCATTACAGATTATGCATGGATAACGAGGTTTCCTACTTCGAGAAAATTGATCAGATGATCTTTCCTGTGTGTTAGAAGTTTTCCTTTTCTTAGATTTCCCTTTTTTCTTACTTCTGGGTTGCTTGTCACTTTTTCCTTTTTCAAATGACACGGCATTAATTTCAGAAGAAGGTGCAAGATCATATGCAGTAGTATGATGTGTGCTTGTAGTACCAATCAAACCGTCTCCGACATGAGAGTCCTTTAATTGAGGAGGAACAATAAAATTTGATCGCGATGCGTTAGGAATTTTTTCATAGAGTGTGCTAGACTGAGTATAAATCAAGTCTAAATATTGGTCACGAGAAATAACATGATCTTCAGTGATGACACCACCCTTAGCCACATCCTCAGTTATAGATGGTAATAAGGACTTAATTAACCACTCAGCAAGAAGCTGATCAAGAACAAATGTCTTAACCATTCTACAACGATGACACCACTCATGAATATGATCAGAAATGTGAGTAGCATTAGTCTGTTTAAAATTAGTCAAGATTTCTGTTCCAGTTTCATATTGTATGGGTAACTAGAGGTGAGTCAAAAACACAATAGCTAGTGTAGGGAAATTATCGAAAGAAGCTCTAGGTAACTCAATGTACCATTTTGTAGCCGGACCAGTGAGCGTACGCTGAAAAAGACATAGCCGAACAGAGTCATCATTCAGGGAATGATGAACACCACAAATGATAATTCATAACATGAGTCGATGGGTCTTCCCCAGGGTTTCCATTGAACTTAGGACTATCCGAGGGTAATTTATGGGGTATCACCGGCCACCAAGGAGCATAGTTGATTTGATCATTGGTGAGCCGATTTAAATCTGATAAATCTAATGTTACAACAAAGGGAAACTATCAATTAAGGTCAGGTTGAGCATAGCCATGGTATGATGGAATTGCTTGGGAAACAAGCCTTTGAGCACCAGCATAAGGATTTTTTTTCTAGTAACCCAGATAGGGTTTATTTTGATAAGCAAACGCTTGAGGATTTTGTTGACCAAAACTTGGGTACGATACTTGTTGAAATGAAGGTTGAGAAATTTGCACCTGAGGCTGACAAGGGGTTTGTTCACCAATTTTATAATGCAAATTAGGATAACTTTGATTTGGTTGAGGATAGGTATAACCTGGTTGTGGCTGTGACAGTCCATAATATGGTAATCCATCTTGTGAATAAATAATTCCAGGTACAGGTTGTTGTTGTAAATTGGCTGGAGGACTTGGAGTCTGAGGGCCCAATACTTGATGGTATTGAGTTGAAGCACCCACTTGAAATGGTTTTTGTACAAAATTTTGATTCTATAACAGGCGTAAATATGAATTTACAAGTGGAATTGATGTGGGTGCAATAGGTTGAACTAGTTGATACGAGTGTACAACCGTTTGTGGTTGGATAGGCAGAGTGGGCTGCCATTGACAAACATTCATTTTGACATTAGGTTGACCAAAAAATGACAGACTATTGTCAAAGTGGGTGACCAAAGGTTTCCTCCCAGCATGACGAGGATAATAAGATGGAAAATATTGTTCTCCAAATGAAGGGAGTCCAGTTGATATGGTACTGGATGTAATAGGCCCAGAAGGACCAACTTGATATTGCCTTGATGATGTATATAAAGGATCAAGTCGTTTAGTAATCACTATAGGTTTACCAGTTAGAATACCAGATGATGACATTGGTGAATTCCATGGGTTTGAAGATGCACCAGAGAAAATTCCAGATAAATATTTTTAACCTAATGGGACCAAAGAGCCACCATGAAAATATGACTCTGGTGAAGTTGTGAACATCGACAGTGTAGCGAGAGTAGGTGCTGATGCAATTGGAACAGATGGTCCAACCGAAGATGTTGGTTCAGGCATGGTTACTTGACCAAATGTATATCCTTTTGAATCGACACAAATTTGAATAGGAACAGGATCAACAAAAGTAGAGGATGGTGATTGAGGAAAAGACTCGTATATGTAAAGATCCTCCCCAAAATGAATTGGATTTAAAGGTTTTTCGTCTTGTGAAATTTCTTCAATCGAAATTAAACTAGGTGGAAGGAATTTTCTGTTAAGCCCAAAGTATATTTCAGGAGGTTGATTGCACGATATGGGAGACTCAATGGCTACAATAGACCGTGGGGTGACCGATATAGGAACAAACTTTGGTCGTTTGACTTCGGGACGCAGATGTTCTGGAAAAAAAGAGACAGGATCTGGATCAACTTCTAGTTGAACAACGTCGGGTTCAAGAGGTATGGTCTCACTGATTGGATGGATCGTGACCATGGGTAGCTGTGAGAACTCCATCTTGACAACAGTTGACAAACTGGGATTTGCAGAAAAAATGTGCCAACTCTGGTATATGGGAAGATGATGCTTCACCAGAGGTACTAATGGTACTAGTTTCGATAGAGCGTTGTTGTTTTTGTCGACCAGAAGTGGCTTTCGGTGGTAAAGGTGGTTTCAATGAAAGTCTACGTGAATGACAGGGAAAGGGATTTTCTTCTTCCACAACGAATGACTTATTTCATGACCAAAAAAAAATAAACAAAATAAAAGGGAAATGCTAGGAAAAAGTTTTACCAAGAAAATGTGAACTGCATAATACCTCATGGCGAACCAATAAGTATGGGCAGGCAATCTCCCCGAATGTTGTGTTCAGTGTATCACAATTTACAAGGCGGCTGACTCAGTTCACTGTGGATGGATAAAAACCTAAAGTTGTCCTCCCAAATATACCCGAAGGTACATGGAGGCCCAAGTCCGTATTAGCATTGTTTGATGCGAAAATTCACATTGAGAGAACCCCTTTATACTTTTCGTGCTATAACACTGCCCGATATACCCTAAGGTACGTGGACGAGCTATGATATACTTACGTACGTGGAGTGAGGTATCACACTTGGAATGTATCGCAGAAAGTTAACGATAACTGCTATGTTTTACGACACCAGAACACGTCTCTAGCCTAAACCTTCTAAATGTTATCGTTATGGTTCTAATTATTTATTAGGTAAATTCATGTAAATTTCAAGTTGATCTTGTTTATCAATTTTCCTTTCAAGGTTCACCGCGATGATGTGATGGAAATTCCTAAAATAAAAACTAAAATGATAAGCAAAATTTTCACTTTTAGCTTTTTCAATGACAATCTTAGCTACTAAAGGGAAAGAGCAATCAGTTTTGAGAGCAAACAACAAAGAGCACAAACTAATACGCAACTTTCCTAATTGTTCCTATGCAAAACACACAATCCACTATATGCAAATGCAGGTTTTTCTTTTCATCCCCCTTTATGTGAATTGAAAAAAGGAAACTATATGCATCAAATCAATAAGAAAAATGCTTTCTTATTTGAGAAACGATGAATTTAACAACAATTTATCTTTTAGGAAAAATGAAGAATGGAACTACAATCTTTCCTACAGGAAACGAATAATTTAACGACTATTTCCTTTACAAAAAATGGATCTAATGCTGAAATTAAAATACTTTGAATTTGATTTGTCAATGATAAAGAAAAACACTTAAAAAGACATTACATAAACTTACTTTTCAAAGGAGGAAGATTCAGGTAGATTCACTGGTCTCTAAGAGGCATCAGACAATTAAAAACATAGCAAAAAAAGGTTGAAAGTGATGGAAATGACAAATTCAAAGGGAATTTGGTTGGCTTAGGGGGCAACACAATCTCTAAGGGGAGACAGTGTGTTGCAAAGCACCCCTATGTGGAAGAAAGTGCTATGCAAAGCACTGTGTCTTGACCACTTCACGTTGGGCGCAGTAGAGAAAAAAAAACTCAAGCTACTGACACACTTCTAATGAAATTCTTAGTTTCAAAAGCCTAATAATTGAGATTCGATGCTACTGGGTGGATAAGAAAAGGAAAAATACACCAAGGATGAAGGTAAACTCCCCAGCGGAGTTGCCAATTTGTTATGTGGAATTATGGATTACAGATAAAACACATTCCCTAAATGTGGTGCTATGCATTTAGAACAACAGATCAAAGACTTTGCATATACTTTTCCTAATAGTAAATAGACACACAAAAATATGGAGAAACTTACTTGGAGTCCAAGCACTTCCTATTCTCCTTATGTTGCTCTTTTTGTAGCTTCCAATCCAATCTTAATCGCCAGAATAGTTCTTGTAAGTATAAACACTAAACAAAAAAGATATTGCAAAATACAGATGGCTATTCACTTTAATTAGTTAAATCAATGAAACTATACATCATATAAGAATCCATAATATGAAAGACAGAAGCTTATACAGATATATATGTGGGAAAGTAAGCAACAATATTTATTAATGGATAGAAGGGGAGGTTACAACCAATGATTGATTTGATGTCACCAAATCCAGCATCATCCCAGCGTCATCACAATGAACATCTCTCCAACAACATATCACTCAAATCAAACCCTCAATTGAGATTCCAACATCATTTCTCTACCAAATTTCTTCCTTCTCAAGCATTAGGATCTGTGCTCAATTTATAGATGAGCTGAAGGTAGTTTCACAGTAAATGACTTTCTAATAATAGGCAAGACATGTTTCCGAGCTCAGAGGTGTTGAATGGACACATGGATTCGAAGTTTGACACATATACACTCTTCTAGAAGGCACTCGCCATGTGGGAATTCCGAAACAATGAGAATTTTGCTCCCAATTTACCAACACACCCTTGAGTGTCAAGAAGTGCTTTGCAGAGAACCCTTGAATGGAGGTAGTTGCACATGCAAAGTAGTTAGTCCCTTGAGATATTGCGTTGGTGATCTCATAGGTGATATAACATGAACTTCAAATCTTGGAAACCTTGTAATGGAAGTCATGGATGATTTTTTCTTATTATTTTTCATAGGGCATGTAGCAACTGAAATGATAGGGGATGCTACACCTTATTCATCGGTTCTAGGGATGATTTCCAGTTTAACCAGGTCATTGGTAATGGTGCCCAAATTGACCTATAACAATTTTTATCTACTCTATATAGTATTGATTATTTCTATTTAAATGATATCCCCATGATGTGTAGGTGAGGCTACTAAAAATATCCCTATTATCAGTCATCATTTGATTTGCATTGAATCATTATTTATCACTGAGTATTTGATGCCTATATGACTTATAGACATCTTTTCTAGTATCCACTATATAATCCCCACAGAAATCTCCTCTAATGTATCCTTCTGTGTAGGTTTATCATAAAAATAATCAACCTCTACAAAAATAGAAATGTATGTTTGGATGGATCCAAATATAATACAACAACTCTCTCCCTCAATAGCTTGTCAACATTATAACCGCGCCTCCCCACACCTATCTCCCTTAATAGCCGCTCCATCATTGTCTATTTTTATAACACTTGATCAAGGTATTCCCACACCCCCGATCCGACTGCTCTAGCCATCTCTGTCTCTTCTATTGGATATGGGACTGATTCTCTAATGAATGGAGAAGTAAGATATACTAGGCAAGATTGTGTTGATTCAACTGAAACTTGCCAGTCTCTGTTCTATTGATATCTACATATAAAACCCCTACTACTTTGAAAATAAATTGATCATGATTTGCCTGTGTCTTTCTTGTGACTATTATGTGCTTGATATCAGTGGCAGGTTATAAAGTAGAATTTATATTAGTGGTTGGATTTTTTTCTATAACAGCGCACTGGACATCATGGTTTTTTGGCAACAACAATTATTCCTCTCTCAATGACTTTTTGTGCAATAGAGATTATTTTTTTATGGACCAAGAAGTATATATATATATATTTTTAAAGTGGTAAAATACAAAAATTTACAAAATATTTCAGTGGACAAAATTTTATATATCTTTTAAATTTGTAAACTACAGAAGCTTATGAAATATCTCAGTATTTGATTACCAAATTAATTCACTACATTAAAATAGAGATATATATTTTAGGGAGAATATCTAACCCAAATAGCATTATGAAAAAGGTTACAAATTACATAAAAAAAATTGAATAAAGAGTTTTGACTTGATGTGAAGTCTTTAAAGTAATTTATCAAACTAGAAAACATTCCTATTATTATTATCTTTGGCTATCACAAGGTCTCTTCCTGTATTTTGAGTGGAAATCCTCTCTATTGAAAGGCTCTTAGTCTTGCTAGAGAAGTTTTTTTGGAAATAGGAGTGAAGGAGATTTAAAATTAGTTTTTAAGTTTTGAGACAACAAACTAATAAATATACAATATTATGTAGAAGGGTATTCTAATAAGGTGAGTTTACATTTTATGTTGATAAGATTTTTTTTTAATGAAAAATTCACAAACATAATGATATTTCACTTATTTATCCTTAAAAATAATATTTAAAAATTGTAGTATAGATATTTTAAAGGGATAATTTTTCACTTCATCTTCATAGGAGTTCTTATTATCTAATTTCCCTGTGAGCATCACCTATCACAAGGGGAAAATCAATAGCCACATCAACGACCATATCATGTGTCACGTCTTCCGCCATGAAATCTTCTTGTTGGCACTCCTAGAAGAATGAATCCTCCTCTATTTGCTCTATGACATGAGCCTTCTGCTGAGGCCCTCCCTCGTTGGTTTTCTAGCCAGGAAATTGTTTTTTGTAGTGCTTCTTCATATGGCCTATTTATAATTTCCATCCATAATAAAAGCACAAAAATCCCCCTCTTTTTAGCGGGCTTGAAACGTAATGATAATTACGTTCGTAATTATCATGCACATTTACTTACTTATCCTTGATTGAATTCCTTTCAAAATTGTTGCTAAGGAAGGTAGGTTGGATCTCCAGCCATACATGCATGCATGATGGGCCTCATTTCTCTGACTCTTTATATCTTGTCGGTCTTTTAGCAGCTCTGAGGTTACTCAACATCTGAATCCTCAAAAGTGGGTGGGATAATATTCAATATTAGAAGCTTCCCTTTTTCCATAGCTAGCTTCATGGTGTTCGAAACCTTTAGAAAAGTACAACATAATAGAGAGAAGAAGCTATTCAATGGCCGAGAGGATAACTTATCCATCATCGCTAGAGAGGACGCAGTGGAAATTAAATTGATAAATGTGACTATAATATTGCTAAAAGTTGGTTTAACAAATCTTAAAGAGTGGATGAACAGAAATGGAGTCAAAACTCTGTTTAACCTGGGTCATGAACTTTACAATTTTGTCCTTGGAGAAGAAATCAAAAACTCTATTTTTAAAGAAGTCACATCTAGATGCATATACTTGTTCTAGTGTCATAGGAGGCAATATTCCAATATAGTAGAAGTTTGCTTTGTTTTTATGCATGGAGCCAAACCAAGTTGAAATATTGATACGTTATGTTCAAGTAGTTGGTCGTTCATATTCATACTTCGAATAATTAATTACCCAATTTTGTATCATAACAAAATTTTTATATTAGGTCGGATACATAATCCCCCTATCATCAGGGATATCAATTGGGTTTTAAGATATAGTAAGACTAGCATTTCCGTAAGTTGATATTGGTAATAAAAATATTTATAATTACATAAATAGCATAATTAGGTTGGTTCATATAAATATATACATCTCTCATAACTAAAAGATAAATTTTATATTTTTTTTCTACTTGCTAAGATTATAGGGACTCCTGGTGTTTACATGGGTTGGAAAACTCTCCTAGTTCCACTTGAATCGCAATATTAGTATAACCAAAAGTAAGAACAATGTTTACTGTCTGTGGATGGTTGTTTTTAAATTTCATTTCCCTTTTTGAATTGTATGAAGTCTTTTACTATCTGTGGATGGTTGTTTAGTGTCGGTGTTTTTATAGTCCAGTGGTTTTATGGAAAGATTACCTGCCTCGTGGGAAGCTTGTGGGATATCTTTGGTAAGAGATATCTGCACAATACACCCCTACTACTCTGAAAATGAACTGATCATGATCTTCTTGTGTCTTTCTTGTGACTGTTATGTGCTTGATATCAGTGGCAGGTTGCAAAGTAGAATTTATATCAGTGTTTGGATTTATTTCTATAACAGTGTAGTGGACATCATGGTTTTTTGGCAACAACAATTATTCCACTGTCAAAGACCTTTTGTGCAATATATATTATGTTTTTATGGATCAAGAAGTTTATATATATATATATATATATATATATATATATATATATATATATATATATATATATATATATATATATATATATATATATATATATATATATATATATATATATATATATATATATTTAGAGTGGTAAAATACAAAATTTTACAAAATATTTCAATGGAAATTTTTTTATATATCTTTTAAAGTTGTAAACTACAGAAGCTTACGAAATATCTCAGTATTTGATTACCAAATTACTTCACTGTGTTAAAATAGAGATATTTATTTTAGGGAGAATATCTAACCCGAATAGCATTTTACAAAAGGTTACAAATTACATTTAAAAAAATTGAATAAAGAGTTTTGACTTGATGTGAAGTCTTTAAAGTAATTTATCAAACTAGAAAAAATTCCTATTATTATTATCTTTGGCTGTCAGAAGGCCTCATCCTATATTTCGAGTGGAAATCCCCTCTGCTGAAAGGTTCTTGGTCTTTCTAGAGAATTTTTTATGGAAAGAGGAGTGAACAAGATTTAAAAATAGTCTTTAAGATTTGAGACAACAAAGTAATAAATATACACTATTATCTTGAAGGGCATTCTAATGATGTGAGTTTACATTTTGTGTTGATAATATTTTTTTAATGAAAAAGTCACAAACACAATGATCTTTCACTTATTTATCCTTAACAATAATATTTAAAAATTGTAGTATAGATATTTTAAAAGGATAATTTTTCACTTCATCTTCATGGGAGTTCTTATTATCTAATTTCCCTTTGAGAATCACCTTTCAAAAGGGGCACATCAATATCCACATCAACGACCATATCATGTGTTACGTCTTCCACAATGCAATGTTCTCATTGGAACTCTTAGAAGACCGACTCCTCCTCTGTGTGCTCTATGACATGAGCCTTCTGCTGAGGCCCTCCCTGGTTGGTTTTTTGGTCAAAAAATTGTTTTATGCAATGCTTCTTCATATGGCCTACTTATAATCTCCATCCATAATAAAAGCACATAAATCCCCCCTTTTTAGCGGGCTTGAAACGTAATCATAGTTACATGAATCATTATCATGCACATTTACTTACCTATCCTTGATTGAATTCCTTTCAACATTGTTATTAAGGAAAGTAGGTTGGATCTCCAGCGAGACATGCATGCATGATGAGCCTCAATTCTCTGACTCTTTATATCTTGTAGGTATTTTAGTAGCTCTGAGGTTACTCAACATCTGAATCCTTGAAAGTGGGTGGGTGAATATTCAATATTAGAAGCTTTCCTTTTTCCATGGTTGCCTTCATGGTGTTCGTAACCTTTAGACAAGTCCAACAGAACATAGAGAAGAAGTTATTCAATGGCCGAGAGGATAACTTATCCATCATTTCTAGAGAGGATGCAATGGAAAATATATTGATAAATGTGACTATAATATTGCTAAAATATGGTCTAACAGATCTTAAAGAGTGGATGAACAAAAATGGAGTCCGAACTCTGTTTAACCTGGGTCATGAACTTTACAATTTTTTCCTTAGAGAAGAAATCAAAAACTCTTTTTTTAAAGAAGTCACGTCCAAATGCATATTCTTGTTCTAGTGTCATAGGAGGCAGTATTCCAATATAGTAGAAGTTTGCTTTGTTTTATGCATGGAGCCCAACCAAGTTGAAATATTGATTCATTGTATTCAAGTAGTTGGTCGTTCAGATTCCTGCTTCGTATAATTAATACCCAATTTTGTATCATAACAAATGTTGAGATCAGGTCGGATACATAATCCCCCTATCATCCGAGATATCTATTGTATTTCCGTAAGACTACAATTTCCGTAAGTTGATATTGGTAATACAAATAGTAATAATTACATAAATAACATAATTAGGTTGGTTCACATAAATCTCTACATCTCTCATAACTAAAAGATAAATTTTATATTGTTGTTCTACTTGCTAAGATTATAGGGACTTTTGGTGTTTACACAGGTTGGACTACTCTCCTAGTTGTTCCACTTTAATCACAATATCAGTATAACCAAAAGTAAGAACAATGTTTACTGTTTGTGGATGGTTGTTTTTAAAGCCCATTTCCCTTTTTGAATTGAATGAAGGCTTAATTTAAAATAAGTTAAGATATGGCTATTGCATTATCGTTGTTACTTGAAAAAATAACAAGAGAAGATACAACTATATGTCACTTTGGCAATCTAGAGGCAGTATATGTCACTTTTGTAATATTAAAGAGTTTTTTCAGATTGTAATTGTATTATGGATGATTTTTTTCAAAAATAATATTCCCTAGATTCTTTCTTTCATTTTTTTTTGTTTTATTATAAGTTTGATGATAATTTATCTTGGCAAACCAAGGAAAGACTGTTTTTGAATTTGTAAACCCTATGAAAACTGTACCTAAAAACAAACCGTATGAACACTATTCCTGAATTCAATCTGGGACTTCAGTATCCCATGTAGTTTCATGTACTTTACTAATCTGGGTCATGAACTTTAAAAAATTTTCCTTAGAGAAGAAATCAAAAACTCTGTTTTTAAAGAAGTCACATCCAGATGCATATACTTGTTCTAGTGTCAATGCTTACTGTCTATGGATGGTTGTTTTTAAAGCTCATTTCCCTTTTTTAATATTATGAAGCCTTAATTTAAAAGCAGTGATGATATTCCTATTGCATTATTATTGTTACTTGAAAAAAATAACAAGAACAGATACGTCTATATGTCACTTTTGCAATCTAGAGGCAGTATATGCCCCTTTTGCAATCTTAAAGTGTTTTTTCAGATTGTAATTGTCTAATGGATGTTTTTTTTTCAAACCTGATATTCCCTAGATTATTTCTTGCATTTTTTTTGTTTCATTATAAGTTTGATGAGAATTTATCTTGGCAAACCAAGGAAGGCCTGTTTTTGAATTCATAAATGCTATGAAAATTGTACCTGAATACAAACTGTATGAAAAATATTCCTAAATTCAATATGGGACTTCAATATCCCATGTATTTTTATGTCCATTAGTGATCTGGGTCATGAACTTTACAATTCTTTCCTTAGAGAAGAAAGCAAAAACTCTGTTTTTAAAGAAGTTACATCCAGATAGATATACCTATTCTAGCATCAATGTTTACTTTTTTATGTATAACCATTATGTTATCACTCATAAAATTGTGAAACATTACATGAAATGGTCATATAGTTCACTCATCAAAAGGATAAGGTATCCTTAGCCATTTCAAGTTGGTTTAGGAAAATTTCATTTTTTTTTTACATTTTTAGCCTATCCTAAGTTCCATGGTCACCTCCATTTATGTCATTTCATGTCACATCAGTCCTCATTTGGTGTCAGTTTTAATTCGCCATGCATTTAAAATAAAAAAGGGCACTTTTTTCAGTTTTTCAAATTTTCGTAGCGTTTTATACAACAAAACAACATGTTTCGCTACAAAACTGCCTAATTGTTTCGTAGTGAATCTGTCAGAGGATAAAATAACTACGCTATGAAAATATGTTTTCTAACCCGTCTGGTCAAATTCTATATGAAGTGTCATTATATGATAGGAGGAGTTAGGGTGGAGGTCATTCGAGTCTGTTATGGTTAATTCAAAGGTACATAGCCGTGTCTGAGGTCATCTTTACCCTTTTTGGCATGTATGTGTCATGATTAAAGTATGAGCTGTCATTTAAACCATAAAACCTTACCCCAATTATCCTTTTGTCATACTGCACTTTATCTTTGCATGTAATTCGATCTCTGGAGAGCTACTTCATCGAGCCAAGCAGGTTGCTGGTAGTTTTAAACTTTGTAGGTGTCATCAAACAAGAGAGATTGTGAAGATATAAAGCACCCATGGTTGCAAGAAGGAAAACAAACAAAGGTGGTCATTGCCATATGTATGAGCCCATGGACATGAATTTACTTAATTAAGACCCAACTACCATGGAGGTTTTTAGAAGAACTAGTTGTTTGCAATTCTGTCAGAGGTTGCAGGGATTTCATCTACAGGTTTCCAAGGATTTTGCTAATAGCTTCACAGGAACAGCTTCAAAAGTTGGAATTCTAAACCTTATAGTGACACCAGAGACCATCTCATCAGCAACAGGAATCCCTAGAGGAGGAGAACAATGATTTAAAGGCATAAAGTTCACAATGCAGGATTGCAAAGAGTTCATCAAGCAAGAACATAGTGAAATTGATTTGACAAATGCTATGCCTAGGAGTTTCATGAAGGACAAATATTCAAATTTGTTGATGATCATCCAGAAATATTTTACCTGTGAAGGAAGGTTTCACATCGTCTACTCCTATGATCTCAGGTTTCTGCTGCATTTTATGGGTAAGAGGTCACTTGACTTTCCTTTTTATTTATACAAAAGTATAGGGAAAATGTCACATAAGGTTCAAATCAAAACATAGGGCAATCAAAGTTCTATTTTTCATCATGGTTTGATTAAGTTGTTGGTGTTAGACGAATTGAAGAGATTAGATAGATATTAGACTTCTTGTTCATGAGTGCTTTTGAAATTTATGATGTCACTCCTAAGAAAGCCTCCAAACCTAGAGACACTTCATCACCAGCTGTGGCAGAGGAAGTTGAAGAAGAGAATAGATCATCTTCTCCGGAACTAGTGAGCATGGAGGCAGAGCCTTTACAGAATATTGACACACCTAAAACATCCCCTGCAAACCAGAAGCAGACAGTCAGCAAACAAGGCAGCAAAAGAGTCACTAGGAGCCAAACAGTGGCTAAAGGAAAATTATAGGACATCTTTCATGCAATTGACATTGAATAATCACCCATTTTGCAAGATGAAGACATTGAAGATGGAGGAAGAAACCTGAAGAAAGGTAAGACGGCTAAAAAATTAGAGTTTGCGAGTGATGATGTTGGTTTCATTTTTCAACCTAGGAAGCCAATGACCAAACATGCAAGGAAGGTCATGGAAAGCAGTAAAAAGACTGAGAAGATCAATGAAACTGCCAAACCACCAAGCATCATATATTTTCCTTCACCTGCAAAAGAAGAGCGGGTTATCAAACAAAGAAAGGGTAAAGAGAAAATTAGTGAAAAATCAAAAATTGAAACCCTCAAAGAGCAGTTGAAGGAGGCGGGTAAGGAGATATCAGTTTTGAAGAAAGAGGAAAAGAAACACATAGTTGAGAAAGTTCAGTTTGAGCAAATGAAGAAAATCTAGGAAGATCAAGTCACAAGTGTTTCAAAAACCTTGGACAATACAGAGAAGTTGATGAAATGGACTCAGCCACTGAGAGGGGAGGTTAAGCATGTTAGGAGGATGAATTTTCACTTACAATCCAAAAACAGAGCTTTAAATGAAAAAGTATAAGATCTTCAAGAGAAATTAGATTTGATTCATGTGGAGTTGGAAAAGAAAGGATTGAAGATGAGAGTGGTAGAAGAGCCCATTAGTCAACTAATTGTGAATGAGGAGGAAACACCACAGGAGTAATAAGTTAAGATGGAATATGTTTTAGGAGGTTCATAACATGCAGAGAGTCAAAATTTTGCAGCTAGAGAACATTTTTTGAAGACCATATTGAAAACAACATTTTCTGGTTTTTTACACAGTTTCGTAGCATACCTCAGGCTTGAAGCCAAAAATACGCTACGAAAATTCCTGTAGGTGATTTTTTTTTTAAACCCATTTTTGGCATGTTTTATGGGGGGAGATCGATGATTGCAAGATTTCATGACATAATGAAGGTTTTGGAACAATGTAAAAGTCAAGAAGATTGATGGAAAAACCATTTTTCCTATGCTACTAAAACTCACTACGAAACTGCCTAAAACTGCCCTGTTTTCGTAGCGAGTAATTTTTGAAGAATTATGAGCATCTTGATAGTACATCAGCCAACTGGAGACCTCCAACATGTCAATGGACCTTATCAACAAAGATTTATGACTTGAAGGGAGTGCCACACATCCAACTCATCAGTCAAAACAATGTTTAAATAGAAGGTCATCCATTCCTAAAAAGTAGAGTTATGTACCACATATATAGGGTCACTTTAAAGATGTAAAGTGATGGTGAACTTGGTGATTTTTCCTTCGAGCATGTGACATTCATGATGTAACCATTATGTAACTGTTTCACTAATAGGATAAAGGAATGTAATAAATAGGAGATAGAGTCCTATTAGGAGTTTGTTTTCTTTAAGGATAGCTGTCATTTTTCTGTTTTAAGTTAGTGATTTCAGTTATGATAGGTGTTAGAGTAGAATTCGAAGATCTAGCCAACCAGGCAGATCATCCACATTGTAAAGAATGTCTATTTATAGACAAAACATCGAAGAAGAAAAAGGTTGGATAATATTGCACCAAATTGTTTCTTGTATGTTTTATCCATTTTCCGTAATACAAAGTGACATTCTACTTCAAGAACTAAGATTCTCATGAGGGTTTTGATGTGTTATTGATCTTTATCTTTATGTTTAATCACTTGCAGTAGATTCCATCTCTAATTACTCAGAATTCATAATATTATGCTCTGACTTCCTTTAGTGATGAAATGATTGTGTTTTCCTATGCTATGTGTGTGAATTATCTCTGTTAAAAACCTCTATCTGCCTCAGCTTCCATGTGAAGAACCAATGTCACTAAGATTACTGATTGTTGACTCCATAAGCCCAATGGTATCAAGCCTTCATTTTTTAGCTTACAATCATAAAAAAACAAGTTACAATTCCATAGAGTTAGCCATCTAGCACTATCCTTATTCAAAATCATAAATCCCCTTTAAGAGAGCCCTCTCAAACTGGAGAGGCTAATCTTCAGTTAGAAGTGGTTTGAAAGAGTTACATTGAGTTGATTGATGAGCGACCAATCAATATCAATTTGGTGATAACATTTTGGTGCGTCTGTCGAGAGTTTGAAGACATATTTCCCGAAGTTGTTTTGAATATATTGAAGTTGAACTCTTGGAGGAAGCAGGAGCTCAGAATCTGTTTGAGGCTGCAACTACCTTGCTGACTCCATTTCAAAAATTCATGTTTAAAGGTGGCTTCGAGAAGGAGATACATGAGGAGCAATCCAAATCCTAACCCACCTACTATTGTGGATAATCCAAGCACAATTTCCAGAGGCATTCAAGGCAGCTTTTTAAAATCAGGTACTCCATCACATTCAAGAGCTTTATCCTCTGAAATTTTAAGAAGTCTTGACGATAATAAGTTTGATGATAAAATTCAGGAAGTCTTGTTTACATCTAAAAATTAAAATGAATTGACTAAGATTGTTTTAGACCTGCAAAGAAGAGATATTGATACCTTAGCCTTAGTGACCCAAAAAAGATAGAGAAGAATTCTGGGGGGTAGTCACATTAGAGTTATTTTTAGAGAGGGAATCTTTTGATAATTTGAAGGAATTAGACCCATTTTAATTTTTACTAAGAATAAAATCTGGTATTCATTTACCTGACTGGAGCTCATTTGTAACTGGAATACAAAGACCAACTTCACCACCTCCTAACAGTTCATCCTCTACTACTGTTGTCCCTAAAAATACCACACTCCTTGTCATCATGGCTGGAAATGTTCCACCTCCACCTCCTGTTGCACCTGCTAGATATGCTCCACTTGTTCTTCCAATTGTCCTTAATGCCCTCCCTAGTAAGTAATATGCTATAATTAAAACTTGGGGGAGTGATGAAGAAATTACAGCTAAGGAACATGTTGACCAATTCAATGACTTCATATACATAGATTTCAAAATGAGACTATTTGCTCAAAGTTTCACTGGTGAGGTCAGAAATTGGTTTAAAGCCCTTGCTCCAGGAAGCTTACATAATTGGAATTAGTTTGAGGATAGTTTCTTGAGAAAATGGAGAAGTAGAAAAAACCCTCTACAAGCCCTCACTAAATACAATAGTTTGAAAAGATCTATATATGAAACTGTTCAAAATTTCTCCAAGAGATTTAACAAAGTCTATGATTCCATTCCTACTCATCTTAAACCTCCACCAGAAGTTGCTCAATTGCGCTATGCTGAAGCATTTGACTATGAATTCTCTATCTTTCTTAGAGAAAGATAATCTCCTTCACTAGCAGAAATGAAAAATGATGCTGTGAAAGTGGAAGTGAATATGATAGCAGCCAATAAATCTAAGTTGGGAAAGACAAATTTGAAAGAAGAAGAAAAGCCTTCCACCTCAGATGATAAATTTGATTCCATGATGAAGACAATGGAAAAAATTATGGATTGGCTTGCCCTTGGAAATACTTCTACACCTCCTGCACAACATGTGCCACAATTTAGAAATCCACAATTTAGAAGGCCTAAAAATAAACAAAGACCAAGGGAAAACAAAAATCAGCCTAGCCCTCAAGTGAGGCCTCCTTTCAGCAGAACTTAATTGATGAAGATGAAACTTAGCCTGAAATTCAAGAAGACTCAATCCATTGCCTAGATGAAAACATGTCTGGAATGTTTTTGACCAAAGAAGAACATGATGAGTCTGATCATGATGCAAATAAGGGTGAGGAACAATATGACTATCTTAAGGGTTATCAACATGAAATATTTGAGATGCAGAAGCAATATAATCTCATAAACATAAGTTTTCCTATTACTGCAAATAAAACACAACCCAAGAAAGATGCTCCTAAAGTAGCTGAGGCTAGAAAAGATCCACTACCTCCTCCCCCTGTCAAAGAAATTTAAAAGATTACTTTCGCTTTCAGTTTGGAGAATGAGATTTCCAAAATCAAGGTCCCTGTCCCTTTTGGAGAAATTCTTAAGGTGAATGAGTATGGAAGCAAAATTGTAAAAATTTTGAATTCTCAACCAGGAGTTTCTGACATCCTTAATGTGCAAGAAGATCATACTACCATCTACTTGGGACCAATATTGGAAGATGAGAAAAATGAAGAAGTACCCCCTTTCTATGTCAGCCTTAGTATTCATGACATGACCTTACACAATGTCATGTTGGATTCAGGGGATTCTCATAACCTCATGCCTAAGGTGATTATGGAGAGGATGGGTTTGGAAATCACTAGGTCATACAAGGATCTATTTTCTTTTGATTCTAAAAAAGTTCAATGCATAGGATTGATAAAGGATGTTGTTGTTGGTCTAACACAAGTGCCTGCCAAGCCTGTGGTAATGGACATTGTGGTAGCAAACATTCCACCCAAGTTTGGCATGCTCTTATCTAGATCTTGGGCAGCAAAAATCAAAGGCACCATGCAGATGGATTTGACATATGCCACCATTCCTATTTTTGGTGAGAAAAGAAGACTGTACAGAGAGAAAAGGATGGCTTATATGGTAAGCAGTAAAGATAAAACTCATAATTTTCCAATTTATGTTGTTGAAACTCAATTAGGATTAGAAATACTTTTCAATGAGTAAACTGATGAAGAATAAAATGAAGTGAAGGCAGAAATTCAAGAAATTGAAAATCAGCAAGCTGAAAATCAGGAAATCATTGAAGAAAAGGTAGAGGGTTGGTGGCTTTTTCACTTAGATGCATCAACATGAAGAGAGGGGGCTGGAGTAGGCATATGGATCACTTTTCTGATTAAGAAATTAATTTATATTCTTTCAAATTGAAATTTGATTGCACAAAAAATATGGCTGAATATGAATCTTTGTTTTTGGGTTTGGAAATTTTGAAAAGATTGGGTGCCCAAAAAATTTTAGTCTGTGGAGATTCTGAATTGGTAATTAAACAAGTTGAAGGAATATATCAAACCAAGGATGTAAGGATAAGAGCTTACATAAATATGATCATGGATATGTTGGAAAAATTTCAATAATATTCATTTATAGTGAAAACTAGGGATCAAAACTCAGTAGCTGATTCCCTAGATGTTTCTGCAAGCTTGTTTGTTATCCCTACACATTCCACTTAAAATTATGAGATTGAAGTTCGTCATAGGACTTCCATCCTAGATAACATCATCCATTGGCAAGTGTTCTAATAGGACCAACAAGTCAAAAATTTCATAGAGTTGAAGTAGGAGTTTGAAAGTACACAAGTAGAGCAGCAAAACATGCTTGCTAAAACTAAGGGTAATTCTGAAGTTTTGTAGCTAAAGAAAAATTGTATACCCAAGGGTCTTATTCCACTTGAAAATATTTTTGACCAAAATGATGTTTTCAAATCTCCTAGAATAGAGGTGATGATGAAGAGGTAGAGACTTGTAATATTGGTACAAGTACAATGCTTAAAATGATAAAGCTTTATAAGTTTCTTTCTGTAGAGATGAAACAGAAATATATTGAGATGATGAAGAAGTTTATTGATGTTTCTGCATGGAGTTATGATGATTTGAAGAAGTA
>CM076571.1:953728421-953966372 GCA_034641835.2 Pinus albicaulis
GGATTTAAATGAAACCCGTGAGAGTTATATCAATTGCAAGAAATCTTGAATTCCAAATAAAGTTGGCATAACAAATAGGGTGTGGACAAATTCCAACCATTCAAGTAGGTTAATACTTCTAACATAAGTGTTTCCAGTGCAAATACATATGTATGTATAACCAAAAGACCAAATCAAAGTCTTCTAGTCAATAATTGCTAAGGATAGAGATATTTGTTATCTACGTGCATTCTTTGGAAACTACACTAAATAACCAAAAGGAGAGAACTTGATACTGAGGATACTCTTGTCATGTCAATGATGCAATTCCTCACACCCACCCTCTTTAACTAAGATCAAAATTTCCACTCAGAACCTATGGCAATATTTGGTGACAATTTCACTGTCATCATGGAAGAGTTACAATTTCATGCTACTCTTTCCTACACCACTGCCTTACGGTGTTTCCATTGCAGCATTTGGTGAAATTGCTAGTTATTTTTTATTTGATCCAACATATAAATGTTAAATGTTAATTTTTTATGTTTACAAACATTTACGCCTACACATCCCCCTATAATGGATTGTAGAGCGCCTCTAATAATTGGTTAATAATTAGTTGATAGTTTATTAAAAGATAAATTTTTATCTTTATTATAGATTTTTTGGTCTTTGGTTAACCTGTTATTTTATTTGTTACTTTTTCATTAATTTAAAAGGAACAAATATTTGTCATAGATGATTATGCACTTATTATTTCTAGTTGTGGTAGGACTGAATGTTACAATGGTGTCATAATTGATGTATATCATGTCCCATGTCCTAATGATGTGTCTCACCATTGATTGCCAATGTGTTTTGTGTGCCATAACTAGCACAAACTAGAAAGAAATTTGAATTATGTCATTGATAGGTTTGTTGTAAATGATAGTAACCATGCCATTGTTATTGTTCCTAAGGGTGGTGGATGCTTTCAATGTCAATGTATCAAAGCCCCAAACTATATTAATATAAATTAAATACACATGAACATGAGCACACTGCAACCCATAAGAAATAACAACATATCTACTTTATTCCTACTTGAATACAAGTGGTTCCCTTGCTCATGTTGGGAAAAATATCAAAGCTCTCTTAAATCGTAAATTCCTATGTACTTGCCATACAAAATGAAATAATTATGAATGTGTTACTCACTTTGAAACTGATAACAATCAATCCCTTAATCTAATAATGTAATGCCTAAGGAGTATTTAGGGTCATCAATCAAGGCATTAATCATTCCTAACTACTCAGTCACCACACTTCTTTTACAACTAAAAGTTAATAACATTCCACAATGTCATTAAGTCATAAATGCGCAATCAAACCACTAATCATAAGGCCAATTTATATGGAAATTTCAACTACTTAACACAACTAGGGTCCAAAAGGATTCCTACTCTATTTATTAACTCATCCTCAAGGCTTAGTAAGTCAAGTAACATCTAGAATGAGAACTAAATTTTCTACCAAACTAGTCATCACATCATTAATAATACTGAAACTATCTATGCTGAAGAATATGCTCTAGCAAAAATGTGACCTTAGAACACTAGTTTTGTCATGTTATTAACCATTGTAAACACTTCACCAAAGCCATCATATTATCAATCTGCACCAAAAATACCTATCCAACCATCACCAAGAGCATCCAAATGTAACCACATCTAAGATCTACAACCAAATGCAAAACCTAGTGCTCAAAAATTTGGTCATAAACTATATCCACTATTGTCAAAAGAAAACCAAGACACCAAAAATATAGTGCAAACATTGAGGTACATAATCTTGATGCCTACTGTAACAACCCTAGGTTAAAGTTCATGTAATACAGGATAATGGAGGCAAAATAAGGCCAACGTCATGGGACACGTATTACAAGATGAATGTTGGGAAAAAAGCACTATAGTGGGCATCAATTTTGATTCATTAACAACTAAGGAAATTGGAAAATACAAAGAGGCAATAATTGGAATTTATTTATGAAAATAAAGGAAAATAGGAGAGAAGGTTGGTGAAGGGTCACAAATTTTCATGATAAGGAAATTAGAGGAAAAATGAAGGAAAATTAAGAAAATAGATACATCAATAATAAAAGGGCATCACATAACCAATTCCCATTTTTTTTTCCAGTTGAGTTTTTATTGGTTTATCTTTTTTCAGTTTTGGCTTGAGAATATTGTTATAGAGAGAGAGAGCTCCAAGAAAATAAAGAAATCAAGAAAGACAGCAAAGGAAAATCAAGGGAAATAAGGGAGAATTTTGGATCAACAACTTCAACAAGAATATTTTGAAGGTAACAGGTTGCATGTGTGATTTCCTAGATGAGGTGTGAATGCATGGTTCATGCATGTGTTTATTTGGTGCATTTTTTTCATTGGCATGGATTTTCCTAGTTCTACAATGGTTTCAACCATACCTTTCCTTTTCCTGGATAACCATGGTGTGATGGGATTTATTCTGGATTGAGCTTTGAAATGTCGAAAGGTTTTGGAACTGAGTGAGGTGGTCTCAAGAATATTCCCAAGGGTTGGGGCTGGAGATGATATTCTCTAGGAATCCCTTGATAGGTGAGAGGATATAGGAAAATTCCTCAGGGTATGGTGAATAAATTTTGAGGCATCCAAGATTGGTTTGGTTTTGTGATCCGAGGACCAATTTTGGTCAGATCATGGTAGTTTGAGGGTGGAAGTGGTTTAACCTCTGGATTTCATGGTTGATTATGTCTCAATTTATCCCATGGGATCCCACATTCATGCTTGGAATATGGAATAGGGGATGTTTTAATGAAAGAATGATTTGGTTAAGCTAAATCTATGGTTAGGTGGTACATGGAAGTCCTTCATTTGGTTGGATTTTACATATATTAATAAGAACTATTTTCCCATTGTGATTTATGAGAACTTGTACTTCTTGTTACATTGATTTGATGGTTATTTTTTCACAGTTAACATTTTGGCTCTATGTTGGTTATAGGAATGGTTCTATTATGTGCTCTAGCCATGGCTCTTGTTGAACCCCAGAATTACCCTTTCCTTTACATATTTCTCATCTCATTTCACTTCTTTCCCATCAATTCATAAGCCCTAATCAATGAAGAATGATAAGGTTTGTCTTAAGGTTACATTCAAATGATTGACATATTGTGTTTTCATGATTTTTTCTATTTTAATAAGTTTTTGCGGATTGGCTACAGAATGCATCCTATTCCGCAGCTGACCAGACGTTCCGTAGCTACTCTTGTGGTTGAACATGTTACAGGTGTCAGTTGAAGGAATGGTCCATATGGGTAGTCTCAGAATCCCTCCTACATGGATTTCATCCTATTCATAAGGACCAGATCGACAAATAAAGAGATCTAAACCAATGGTCAAAGCTCAAAGTCAAAGACCGTTTCACACAGCAATTAGGACTCTTGATTTGCTACGTATCAAATCATGAGTCCTAAGAGTCCCAGTTTGATTATAATTCAAAGACACACCTGTAGCTATCTTTATTCATAGTTAGTTATGCAAATTATTTATAAATAGAGGTTTTATAGAACTGAGAACAAGTGAAGTTTTTGTAGCACAAGTTCAAAATTATAGTGAGATACTCTGTTTTCTAAAACTCTGTTTCAATAAAGAAGTTCAGTTCCTAGATGTTGTTTTGATTACATTTTTAAGGAGCTAAGGAGTTAACCAACTTGGTAGCAGAGGGCCCCTGCTGCTAAAGGAGGTTTTTAATGCTTTCTAGTTAGATTTGTTTCAATTATGTTTAATACTTTTTGTTCCTGCTTAATTTCCAGTTTTCAATAGTTTAGATGCAACTGTGGAGATTTTCCTTCCGAAACTTTTCAAGGAGATAGGTAACTCTGTCTTCAGGATTGGAATAAAGATTAAAGTGTTGAGAAACATGGTTGCTTATTTTACTGCTTTCATCTTTTGTCAATTGTTGTGTCTAATTAAGCATTTATGAAATCCATTTTTTTTTATTTACCAAATCTTACATTGAATGGTTAAATGCCTTATAAGTGCAGTGGTTGAATGCATTTCATTTCTCGTCATTTGCTTTCTAAGAACTAAGGGTGTAATTGATTTCTCCGAGGCCATACCAAGGGGTCACAAGCTTCATAATTGGATGAGACTGACAAGTCAATTGATCATTTAATTAAGTTTTAGAATACATTTCATTTATTGTCATTTGCTTGCTAAGAATTAAGGGTGTAATTGATTTATCTGAAGCCATACCAAGGGGTCACAAGCTTCATATTTGGATGAGACTGATAAGTTAATTATTCACTTAGTTGGTTCTAGTTAGAGGATCCTCATTCCATTGCAACAAAACAA
This sequence comes from Pinus albicaulis, assembly GCA_034641835.2. Classification (NCBI taxonomy): domain Eukaryota; kingdom Viridiplantae; phylum Streptophyta; class Pinopsida; order Pinales; family Pinaceae; genus Pinus; species Pinus albicaulis. Next base: position 953,732,771 of record CM076571.1, read on the forward strand.
TCTTCTTAAAGGTCATACTGAAAGAGACTAATCTAAATATACTTTGCAAGGATGATTAAAATGATTAGATTTAATGCAATGTTTGAGTTATTGTAATTCTTTAGACAGATGTAATGGTTTCTTAGAAACATTACCACAAAGGGGTCACTCTCTAAATATTGGGTAAATGGAGTAACTAAAGCATCTTAGATAAATTTCAATAGCATTCTCTGTTTTCTATTTTAGACTTTAGCAACTAAGGTACAAATAGTTGATTTCATCTCATAGGGTTTTGACCTCATAATTGAATTTTGAAACAACCTAAAGTACAATAGTTGACACATTTCCATGCTTTCATTTTGTCTTCAAATCTCAATTGAGTCATAGTTCCATGGATTAGGTTTAATCACTAAATGAAGTACTTGCTTTACCTTCTTGTTCAGAATTAGGTCTTAGAACTAATCCATAAACTTTGGTTTCTCTTATGGAAAAAAATTAGTTTCATAACACTCCCTTTTCTTCCTTTTTAATAAGATTCATTTTCACTTTTCTAAACTAGCCTAGGGTAGCAGACTAAAGATCAAAAAGACAAACCCCCAAAAACAATAAAAAAAAACACATACAACGAAGTAACAGAAAGGTCACTTAGGCACATATAGTGCACCACACTTCATCAGTTTACTAGCCCTGGTTGATAATTAATGGAGGCAATTTAGGAACACTAAATTGACTAAACAACTCTTATTCATGATTTGACAAGTAGTTGAATGGTTGATGAATGCATGGGCTAATAAGTGTTTTTGTAGCTACTTGAGAGGAAATTAGACCTTATTGGTGATTATCAGATGAATTTCAGAGATTTAAGATCATATATGCATTCATGATCTATAACCCACATATTTACCATATTTTTGACGAAATTCCTAATGTCTTATAGGAAGTTTAGATCAAGTTCTGGTTTCAAGTTTTAATATTTAGCATTTTTGTTATGTTAAATATGATTCTACAAAGTTACAGGAAGTTCTGGGCAGTGATCTAAAGGCTAGTCTGGAAATGTGGCTAAGATATTGCTATCGTTGGCACAAAATAGGGGAATTTAAGTCATAATCACATGGAAGCGGGCCTATGACTGCAGTTGGAGGCATATCACCACACTCTTTCCTTGTTGTGCGCGTGTTTGGGGTACTAGGTTAGTGTAAAAGGATTCCAACTCAAGTATTGACCACCTGGGGTGGTTTGCAGCCTTCTGAGTGGTATGTGGTCTCTGAGGGATGTCAATAAAGTTTTCGGTTTTTCGGCCCCACTTCCATAACTAAAACGTGGAGGTCAGGTTATGGGATAGTACCACTCACCTCACATTTTCCCTGGGGAGCTTGTAAAAGTGGGTAAATGTGGGAGGGGACAAGTTACACCTACACACCTAATAAGATTTTTCCAAATTAAATTCAATCAAGAATCCTTGCAACTAAAGCAAGGTTAGTGAAATCTGGGTTAGTAGAAACAAAAATCATGAAGAATCACCTCATATTTTTCCACTGAATCGAGTTCAAAATCCAAATAAGAGGATTAAAAACAATCCTACCAATTTGATTATATGGCTTAAAAGTGGAGTAAAAAATGTTGTAATCATGACACCATAAGAGAAACATTATTATAAGGTAGTGTTGATGAGGAAAAATGCCTTGCCAATAGTAAGGGGATCTCCTCAATATAAAGTTCCAACTATACTCTAGACCATTTGTGATAGGGATCCCATCTGTGGTGTAGGTTCAGCTACCGTTGAATATGCCTTTCTCGGATGGAGGTGTATCTCACAAACAAGAGGATGCACCGCTACTTGAATGATATGAAACAAACGATCGATGGGCTCTCCTAAAAATGAAACATTATAAATATAAAAGCGAGATTCTAAGCATGCAACCAAAGGAAATGTTGTTAGAAACACATCATTAGAGTCATGTTCATAAAGAAGCTTGCTTGACCATAAAAGAAATATTTCACTATGGTCGAAACACCCTTCAATTCCTTAAGCGTTTTCTGAAAGATTAAAACAATATCAACAACTAAGTTATTGAAACATCCCTATGGTAAACACCCACATATCATTGACACATCCAAAGAGTTTAAACATATAAATTATACATGAACAGAAAAACGTAGACTAATCAGTTATAAAAGATAGAAAATACATAAACACATAATATTCATAATGCTAACACACATGAGTTTCCATCAGATCTAGTAGTGGAGTCAAAACAATATTGGTTTGTATTCATTGTTAGAATCATGCATTCAATGCAATACAATTATATCTCCTCATTTTGGAGTCCAAAAAAGGTCCTTTACATTGTCCCTGAAGGGAGTACTTATAGAACCAAAAGTGACCTTTGGGCTGCCCTGTCCTTTCAGCTTCCCAACTGTTGGCATGGTCTGCGACCTGGGTGGTTTTGCGACTTGCGATTGGGTCCTATTTGTGACCTGCGACTGGTTCCTGTTTGCAACCTACAACCTGTAAAATTATTCCTTTTCAAGGGAGAAACTGTGTGATGGAAAGGCCCGGGACTTCTATCTGTTGTTGTTCCCTGAGATAAATCTGTCAGGCCTGATAGTCAACGGCTACTGGGGTGACCTGAGGTGTGTCCTCTCCCAACATGTGAAAGAACTTGAGAGTGTCTGGAATCAAGGTGTGAATCTTCATGGAGATCTGATTAGATAGGGAGGCCAACTTAGTGTAGATCCATATTGGTGCAATGATGAACTAGTCGATGTTCTCCTTCGAGGTCGGGAGATCCTGAGAAACAACTGCTCGTCTGATGGGTTCCAAAAATGCTTGGATGTCCTGGGCCACCTCCTCCCTTGTCTTATGTGTTTCTAATGCCCCCAAGGAAGGAATGTTGTGTAACTGTGGCATCGAATTAATGCCACTGATCAGGTGTTCATAGGCAGACATCACCTTTTCCATATCCTTTACAAGATTGTCCTTGGATTGTAGCTTCATCTGTATCTGTACCTTGTAGTTCTACGTGCAGATCCAGTCCTTATTTAGCAGGGTGTTGGGAGCTTGTGGATACCTTTCAGACCATTCAAGCATATTTTCCAGTGCTGCAAAGGCTTCCTTTAGCTATGAAACCTTCTTCTTAGTCTCTACCTGAGCCCCTCGCAGCGGAGAGACCGTCTGTTTTATAGTGAACATCTCCTCGTATACCTGTCTCATGGCGGTCTCTAAGGTAACCAAATCCCCTTTAATGGTGGTCGCTAGCCCGCTGGCTTGAGTGGCCATGAGTTGGAGCCTTGGATTTTCTGCTTCCATAGCCTTCTTTTCCTTTTCATCTTGAGCTACCCTCTGCTTGAAAGCTTGGAGCTTGTTTTGTAGGGACAAGATCTCCCTACACATCCTACTGAAATTTTCCTCTGTAATTGTTACAAAGGCAGTACCAACCGATTCTATCATTATGGGATTAGTCCTAGTGTCCAAGACTATGTCTTTTTCCATGGTCACCGCGAGGGGCTCGGTTGGATTCTGTGCAAGGAATCTTCTTCTTTATTGCCTGATTTCATGTGTGAACTGGTCGTAAGGTATCCTTGTGAGGTCTAATACATCATCCTCCTATTCTTCTGGGATGCCAAGTTCCGAGAGTGGGAGGTGTGCACCTGTCATGGGAGTTGTCGGGGGCACCTCAATAAGAGGTAGATCTACCTGTTCCCCAACCTTCGATGGTGGTGTCTTGCTTCCTTCTGCCTCTTTGCATTTGCCTTCCTACAACTTCTAAGTTTCTTCTTCATTTCTTATTTTTTCGGCTTCTTCTTTATATTGTTCCTCTTTCAACCTGTGCTCAGCCTCCTTCTTCTGTTGTTCTTCTTCTTCCTTCTTCTTGCAGGCCTCTTTTGCCTGCTTCTTCTTCTGTTCCTCTCTTTGTTTCTTCTTCTGTTGTTCTTAAGCCTGCATCTTTTTCTTATCTTATTCCTATTGTAATGCCAAGGTATCTTGGGTCCTTTAGATTTCTTCCTCACTCAGCTTCTTCTCGGCCTCTTGCTGCACTTTGGCCTCTTTGTCCCTTCGTTCTTGTTGGTCTTTAGAAAGACTACTTCTTGTAGTATTCTTTGGCCTTTTAGATTTGGAAGAAAACACTCCTCCTACAGGATCCTTCCTTTTCAAAATGTTAGCCCTCTCTTCTAGAGTTTGTTCATCTTGACTTCCTTGATATCCATTCAGGTTGGTTGATTCTTCAGGCGCGACTTCCCTATATTTATTGTACCAGTTTCTAAACTATTCCAGGACAGGGAATTCTGTGTGTTGGTATCTCCAGTTGAACTTGGCCCATTTGAAGTGTGTGGGGACAATCCTTTCAAGATCATAAGATCTATGGGCCAAGGTTAGGAAGTGAAAACTTTTGATGTCATCTGCCTCCGCTTCCACTTCTTTGAAATCCTTAACAGTGTAGGCACTGATAGTGAGCGGGAGAGTAGGCCATGGTTTCTTCTTACCTTTGCTGAGGACCTTGGAGAAACCGCTCGACATTAGGGAAAATTTTAAGGATGGAAATTTATCTTAAAGATTAGAAACCTTGGTGAATCTTAATAATCCCTAATATGAAAACTATAAAATTCTTGGTGATATTTTAGAAAAAATTCTCAAACTTCTAATGATTTTATATAGTCTCTATAAAATTTTGGCAATTTTGAAGGTAAAATATTTTTTTCTTATAAACTTTGGGCAAATCATTTTTAGGAAAAAATGGGAATCGGCGAATATTTTTTTTGGAAAAAGCACGGAAAATTAGCCCATCTGTGAATATTAGCCCCTAAAATTTTCCCTGCTTGACATTTGATAGCACACCTCTTGTAGCAAAAGTTTTTATGTGATGTACTTGGGTAGTGGGTGAGGTGCCTTGAATGATCCGAAGACCCTGATAAAGTACTCTCTGTAATGGGGAACCAGTTGACTACCCTGGTTATTGTCTCCATAGCCCGACTGGACATGCAAGGGAGATCCTTTCTGAAAAGACATTGGTAGAGTGCAAGGATGAACTTTTCCGAGATGGGCTCTATATCTTGCTTGTATCTAGTGCCCCAGAACACATTCAGCTCTTTGCAAATGAGACCACCACAATTTTCAGCCTAGTTGTGTGACCATTCTTCAAAATGGAACCGTGCACACACTACATCTAAGAGATAGGAGGCCATGTAGAATTCTGATGTGCAACCCTCTTCTTGTACCTGGGCTACTGATATGTTTGCCCTGAGAGCGTATATTGCTATATTTTCCTAGTTGAACCAAGTGTTGCAGTAGGTGATCGCATACATGATCGGGACCTATGCTCCACTGAAATTAGTATCATCCTCCTTGTCATATAATCTACACAGAATTTCTGCCACGAGCTTGTAAGATCTCTTAAGGCCATCGATTTTGTATTCTTGATCTTTTTTCCCATTAAAATTTTCAGGGTCCTCCCACCAACCCTTCAAGGTGTCTTGTACTGGCACTTGGTGAGTGGCAACCCATTCGGCATTGAAATATTCCTCCTTGGCGGGGAGTGCTAGTATAATTCCATGGATTTTCTAGTTAGAATTGAAAAGGTCCTCCTTGAGTGGTCATGGATGACCTAGAACTTGGAATCGACCTTCTGGAGGATCCAATCAACTACTTCTGCACACGAGAAGATTAGCGGGTGGGTGCCCACATAGTGAAGCTTGGGCCTTAACCTTAATGTACACCTGCCGGTCCTCAAGATCCTTTGAAAACTATGGCTTTGTAAATTCTTGATAGAATTGGGTCCAGGTCATCTTATCACCTTTCCCAAAGACGCAAGAAATATCTCCATAGATAGGGGTGGCGAAGGAGGCAAGTCTTCTCCTGATAGTTCTATTTCTAGCTTTTTTCCTTCCTTAAAACCGCTGGAGGCCCCATATCACTTGAGGCCGAAGAAATGGAGACACACTCAAGCTCGGCTTTAATATCCCCTAGCATGTTCAAAAAATAGTCCCAAGATAAGATGGAAAGCATGAGAGCAAACATAAAAGGACTGACTAGACCTACTAATGATTTGGCTGCTCAAGCTAGGTCACTGCGACCTCTGTTGGTCGTTATATCTGAGGTTCGGGAAGTTTGCGACCTGGCCATTTAGCAATAAGGTCGCATGGTCGCAAAGTCACACTTGTGTGAAAGATTCTATCTTATCGACTCTGCGACTTGGCGACCTACGACCAAGTCGCAAGGTTGCAAAGTCGCGACCACGTGATCAGTCCATGCTTAGTGACCTAGAAACTTTGGGAATCAACAGTTAGGTCGCGGGGTCACTAAGTCGCAAGGTTGCGAGGTTGCACAATTGCATTAGGGCTCCCTGAGGAAAACCAAGCAATTGTGACCTGCGGGAAGAAGTGGACAGAAGGGGGGAAATCCAAGGAAAGGGGTAAACTAGGGATGGAGACCTCACAAGAAAGGTCAAAGAGGGATGCCTGTGATGACTTGAGGGAAAAGGAAAGGTCCAAAGGGTCCAGGCATGATGGAATTAGAGAATATGAGGTGAAGCCTTAGTGGGAGTGATAGTGAGGCACTAGGATTGCAAATGAGAGGGGTCAAGGGAAATTAATAGTCTATGGCTAGGGCAGGTAGGGCAACAGCAAAATGAAAAAAGAAACAACAGGATGTTTAGGCAAATTACCCGGGAAAAATTGCATCCTGATTGGCTCGTTAGGCGTCTTGTTTGCTCCGTCGCATAGGTCAAATGCAACCTACATGACCCTTTTATTTATAAAGGGGTCATACGTGTGATCATTTAATGCAGGTCGCTAAGTCATAGATCAGGATTAGTTGGGAAAGGATGCGACCTTGCGACCTAGCGACCCAGAGGTCGCAAGGTCGCGAGGTTGCATAGTCACAAATGTTGCGCTTGGATCTAGTTTGTGACCTTGCAACCTGGCGACCTGGAGGTCGCAAGGTCGCGAGGTCACATAGTCACACATGATGATTTTGGATTAGGATTGTGACCTTGTGACCTTGCAACTTTGTAGGTCGCAGGGTCACAAGGTCGCGTGGTTGAAATTTTATAAAACTTTCAAAGGGAGCCACTTTGTGACTTTGTGACCAACTTGGAAAAGATGGGTTTATTAATTGATTCTGAAGACACCTGCTAGAAGTGGAATTTCTTCCAGGTTCATGGTTGAGGGTGAGACATAATTTCCTTTATCAAGGTGATCAAGGGCTCTGAAATTTCAAATGGGTGCCAAATTTTAGAGGGTGTTGTAGCGGCTAAAAAAAATGGCGATTCACTGGTAGGATCCAAAATCTCTGCCTGCGCTTAATCTTGAGGGGGGGGTGGGGGGGGATTAGCAGGTTGATCCTTTCACTTTCGTGGGTCCCACTATTCTCATCTTCGGACCTCGTGTGTTTTCTTCACTTGTTTGCACTACATGGAATGCTTTTTCACCATGATTTCATTTCTGGAGACCGGACAAGAGGGGTGGGAGTAACCTCGTGGGCCTCAAAGGATCCGGTATAGTTATTTGGTCCCCTTGTGTTTCTCCGCTGCCAACGAGCCTGGTGGCCCTGGTGGAGTCACTGCCTAGGATTCATGGACGTTGCTCCACTACTAGCGAGCCTGGTCAGTACCCTGGCGGAGTCGTCGCATCACCTCTTTGTACAGGAAGCCTCTCTCGATCCTTTAACCTTTATTTCATGTGCTCAATGAAATTATTTGAATGGGTTGAATGAAATTATTTTTATGTGGCAAGTAATGCCTAGGAGGATGAGGGATCCCAAATTATGTTACTTCGCAAGAGAGGTTGCTCCTGGCCTGTGTTTGGGGCCTTTGGGTTTTCCTGAATATCCATTTTTCCGCCTGAGGCTAGCTCTTTTCTCCTTCCATCTAGTGACCTATTGCACCAAAAATTCCCTTTTTAATTAACAACAATTTCCGAGCTAGTGCAATGGGTGAGCTTCTTTCACTTGAATCCTGGGACATGGTCATGTTTCCCCACGGGGTGTCTATCACAGGCAAGCTTGGGCCATTTTGTGTTTCAAGCCGATTCTTAACAGGCAGAGATTACGGTGCAGATTTCCAGTTGCGTAACTACTACGTTGATCATTCAACTTGAGGCACTTGGGGAATGAAGCTCTGAGTACTTTCTCCAGGAAATTTGTTTATTGAAACAACACAAAATAAACGAAAAACAAGGGTAGTAAAGAAAAGAAAATGAAACTGTGGTACAGAGCATGGTGATAGCCCCGGGGCTGTTAGGTGAAATAGTGCTTGAGGTCATGCCCATTTACTGGGAGGACCTTGGTCCTCCATTCTAAGGTTTGGAATCTATATGTGTGTGAACTGACTTTTTATTTGATCTGGAACGGACCTGTCCACGAGGCTTGAAATTTTGTGTGTTTCCCCTTATCTTCGTGTGCCTTGTCCATTTGAGGACAAGGTCGCCAACTTTGAAAACCTTGTTTCCAGTAGACTTCTTATCAAACCATCGTTTTATCCAACTCTGGTAGATGGAAAAAATTTCCCAGGCTTTCAGCCTCTCCTCCAATTTCAATAAAGTGTCAATGCAGGTTTGCAAGGAAGGGCATGGGGTACCGTGTGTTTCTTGTGACAACTGAAGGGCCGAGAGAGAAATTTTGGGGGGAAAAATTGCTTCTTTCCCATAGACTGGGAAAAAAGGGCAAGTTCCCAGGGAAGGTTTGGGTGTGACCCGATCAGCCCAGAGGGCATTATGGAGGACATTGTGCCAGTTCCGGTGTTGGGATAGCAAGGTATTTTTGATAATATGGATGAGGTTCTTGTTGGTTGACTCGGCTAACCCATTCCCTTGAGAGTAGTAGTTGGTGGAATGTTTGAGCACTATACTATTTTCCAAAGCAAATTCATATAATTTAAACGATGAAAAATAAGTAGCATTATAAAAAACAAGGGAGGTTGGAACTCCAAACCTGGTCAAGATGTACTGAATGATCAATGATATTACCTCCTGATCGTTGACTTGGCGTAAAGGTATTGATTCAACCCACCTCGTGAAATAGTCTGTTGCTGTGAGGATATATCGGTGTTGTTTGGAGGAGTGTGGCAATATTTCCCCGATCATATCCAGTCCCCACTGCTAGAATGGTTCTTCCACCGCGACAGACTATAATGGGGCAGAAGGTTGGGATTCTCTACTGGAAAATTTTTGACATGAAAGGCACTTTCGAACATAGGCGTGCGCATCCTTAAATAGAGTGGGAAAATAAAAAACGGCTCGCATAACTTTGTGAGTTGTGGCATCTTCGGCGTAGTGCCCACCAGTCGGGCCATCGTGTAGTTCCTTCACGACCTGCTGGGCCTCGCCATGCTCTAGGCAGCATAGCAAGATACCGTTGTAATTCTTGTGTAATATTTTACCCTGTACCATTTGATATGATGCATCCTTCAGCCTTATTGCTCATTTCTGTTGGGCCGTTAAGGTGGGGTTTATGACACCACAACCATGATACTGCAGGAGATCCATGTACCATGACGGGGCATTTTTCTAAGGTGTGTTGTCGGCTTGGTACACATATATTTCGTGATCCCAACATTCCTCATCATTGCCCCATGGGACTGCGGCTTCAACAGCCATCTGGCATAGCCCTTTCCCTTTGACAGTTTGTGTAGGCTTGAATTCCAAATCATACTCTTGAAGGCATTCCATCCAGTTGCCTCGTCTCTCACCCAGCTCCTGCTGCACGAATAGTGAGCGTACTTCTTGGTGGGGTACGAACAATGGGACGTGGTTCTTCAAAATATATGGCCTGAAATGTTTGACTGCCTTATATACTATGTAGGCTTGCTTTTAAATATCTAGATAGTTCATCTCGACACCTTGCAACCCTGCGCTCATGAACAATATGGGTTGCTCGTCATTGCTGCCATCTTTCTGAGTGAGGACGGCTGCAAGAGATGAGTTTGAGGCAAAGGTATACAAGATAAAGCCTCTGCTAAAATCTGGGCTATGAAGGGCAGGTTCTTCCACGATGGCCTGCTTAATATTTTCGAACGCTTCTTGCTCAAGAGGATTCCATTTAAAATTCACGTTCTTCTTGATAATTCATTGCAAAGGTTTCATGATTTGTGCGAATTCTGATATGAATTTGGGCGATGGATTTTGTGTGTTCCAGGTCCACTACTATGTCATCCTGGGTTATGATGTGGCCCAAAAAATTCCCTTCAGAGACTATGGAGATGGTCTTCTTGGGGTTAAGTGAGATTCTGTGTTTTCGGCACCTTTAGAAGATATGTTTGAGGTGGCGCAAGTGGTCATATTTTCGCTTGGAGAACACGTTGACATCATCAAGGTAGAAAACCACACTTTTTCCCATTATCCCTCATAAGGTGATGTACATGGCCCTTTGGAAGTTTTCCCCAGCATTAATTAGGCTAAAGGGCATGCGTCTGAATGCGAATGTACCCCATTTGGTCTTGAATGTTATTTTCAGACAATCAGGTTCAGCCACCAGTACTTGGTTGTACCATGAAAAACCATCCAATAATGAGAACATTTATGACCCAGATACCAGTTGATGAATATTTTCCATGGGAGGCACTGGGTAGTTATCCTTGTCTAATGATCGATTCAAATTTTGGGAGTCTACACATAGGCGAATTTCTCCAGACTTCTTGCGAACAGGGACCAAATTTGACACCCATGTTGAATGTCAGACTTTGAAGATGATGCGGGCATCCAAGAGTTTCTTCAATTCCTTTTGGATCCTTGGTTCCAAAGTTGGATGCACTTTTCTTAGCTTATGTTGGAAAGGCTTAACTCCTTCCTTCATTAGATTACATGTTGGATGATTTGCATGTCATAAGTCCGTAGCTCATCATACGTCTAGGCGAAAACATCTCAATAGTTCTTGAATAGCTCAATAAAGGACTGTTGCTTTTGGGGGATGCATTTAGTACCGATATTAACAAACTTCGGGTCTACCTCTGTCCCAAGGTTCACTTGCTAGTGCAATAGGGTGGAATTTTTCACCTTCATGTTGGGAGGCCCTCGAAACTGGTTCTGTAGGTAAAATAACTTCTCAAGGGACATGACCCCTTTGGGTACGAGATTCCCTTTGTGTTCCTCCCTTTCCTTTTGCAAGGCCAGGTCATGATCTGCTTCCTCAATCATAGCATCCTTGAATACATCTACGTTCAGCATGAAATCCGGTACCTACTGATCATCATTAAAAACGTGAAAATTAGTTACATTATCTGGCACTGCAGGTTTATAAAAAATTTCAATAGTAAACCCATATCTTAAAGGGGTAAACCTAGTGGCAGTGTTTGATAATGTATCAACTACTGCATTATGCATTCTAAGTACTAACTTAATACCGAAAGCATCAAAGGCAGAAATCAAATGCCATACCTCTTGCTGATATCCTTTCAAATGGGGAGATAGGCAGTGAATAGTGTTGCGTACCTACTAGGTAATGATTTCGGAGTCGCCGATTAACTTTAAGCAACTGACTTTTAGGTTGATTTCTTTCTTGAGAACCAGGATTAGTGCTTCGTATTCGACCATATTATTGGTGAAATGGAATTCCATCCGGAAAGAGATTAAGAACTTATTCTTTTGGGAATCTATCAAGATACAACCAGCACTGGCCCCGTCATGGGTCTTGGAACTTTCTTAGCATAGGGTCCAGACCTTACCTTCAAGTTTTTCAAGATCACATGTGTGTAGAGACATGGTACTCGGGTCGGAGACATCCGGTAGACCCCTTGGTGCGGCAGGGTGGAAATCAATAAACAGGAGAAACTCTAACTGGGTATCCTGGGTGACTGGAGACTGAGAGGCTTGATATCAACTGAAATTAGCCTCTAACAGGAACATGCCCAGCTCTTCTTGCGCAAAGATGATGCATTCGTTGGTTTCTTCGAGGTTGGTCACCGTATGTTTCATGTAAGGTTTTCTCTTGACCCGGATCTGATTATTCCTACCCTTTTATGGAAACCACAGGTGGGACCAATTGGTGGCGAGTTATCCTTGTAGTTTTCTTGACTAATCCTGGCTTAATAGTAGACCGTAGGCCTCTGGGATATCCACGACAACTATGTCAATGCACTAATGCACCCTGAAGTTTGAGGAGAGACGGATTAGGATGTTTTTTAACTCGCCCACAATGGGGACCTGGGATCTATCAAGCTGAATGATCCTAGCATTGGTTTTCTCAGAACGGATGTTCAATTTCTTGCATACGGATAGGGACATGACATTGGTGGATGCACCAAAATCGACGAGGCAATTGTGGACATTGAAATTGAATATTTCGAAAGACAAAATGAATATGGGTGTGGACCCTTGTGAGTTTGCATTGATGACATTTACAATGGATTGGAGGTTCACCAAGGCCTGGGAGGGTGTGGAGCTTACAACTTTTGTCGCCGAGGTGGGCTTGTTTTCCGGGGATGGGCTAGCGAAAGCTTTGATAATCAGGTCACGTTGGTTGGATACCTGGGTGAGCTTGTAGAGGGATATATTGGCTCACGTCTTCTTCATGTCTTGAATGATGTTATACCTGGACTTTGGGTGTGAGAGTGTTTCCACAGAGGTGCTTGGTGAAATTGATGACAATATAGCTGTTAGTATGAATCTTTCGTCGTAAAAGATCACTTTAGCCATGCATAAAAAATATCCCTAACATCAATTATGGCTGCAAAATACCTTTAAGGTTGCTGCACAAATTCAGATCTAAGCACAAAAGATATTAAGCAGATAAAAAATAACATAGCTCCATGGATCCAATGAACAAGACAAGAAGAATGTATATGAAATAATTTTGTATTATATTAAAGAATGGGGCACCTGAGAGGAAAACAAGAAAGGTGTTTTCCGGTTCTCCTCAGTGGGATGGGTTCTTGGAAGTCCTCAGTGTTTCAGATCTAGCATTTCTCTCTCCTATGGATGTGGAAAAGCAAACATAGAACTCAATGGGAGTTCACAAAGCAAAATGGAAAATGGTGACCAAGAGAAGATCTAGAGTGATCTAATGCAATGAAGGTGGTTAATGAATGGGGAAAACCCCCCTATTTATAACAAAATATTGGGGCAGTCTAGAACTCGGTGCATGAATAAATTATTATTAATTGAATTCTAGAAGCACCTTTTAGGAATATTTTATTATATTTGTTGGAGGGAAAAGGATTCTTGACTTGGGTCAATTCCTTTATTTATAAATAATAAATAAATAAATTATTTATTTATCATTTTAGGGGAATGATGGGAATATAATTAAATAAATAATGGTTTATCTAATTATTTATGGATGATTTAGTCAAATTTAACTAAGAATATTATTTAAATATTGATTTAAATAACTTGTTCTTAGGAAATAATTAAATAAATAATGATTTATTTAATTAATTTCTTTGTTTTGGGTTAAATATGACCAAATAAGTTATTTTATATGGTGAAAGCAATCTTACTGAGGGTAAAATTGGTCTTACATGGTGTACTTGGGTTCATCTAATAATAATAGGTTAAATTACCAAAAAAATGGTGTAACAGATTGCCCCCCAACGTACGAGTGTTAGGAGCAAATCGTATGACCGAAGTGCGTTGTAAGAACTCAATCACTAGATAAAAGAGAGGTGAGAGAGAGAAGTGTAATGTAGTCTGATGTGTTAAAGGACTAGACCCTGAGGAGATGAGACTTACATGTGCAACAAGTCTCTAGTGTATTAAGTGGTACTTGTTGTTGAGCTCCGAAAATGTTCTTTCTTCCACCACATTCCACTCCATTTCTTTTGAACATTATTAATCCCAGGCTCAAATGATCAATTAAATTAGTTAAAATTGCTTTAAGAATGAATATCATGGCTAACTTGCTATGTTTTTTATGATTTTGTCATTATAGTACTTTTTGAACTGAAACTAGCTACAGAATGCAGACATTCTGTAGCTAGTTGCCAATTCTGCAGCCATCTTCATGTTTAAGCAAGTTCCAGATGTCTTCTCAGGGAAAGCCACACATGGTCGTATTCCACGTCATGCCCTTAGCATTTTTTTCTCTCCATGAAGATCGAACGGAATTCTGTATGTGGTTATGCACGCGGGAACTCAAAATAGGAGATAGACTCCTAATAGGACAAGGACAGTCCAGATGTCCTTTGTCATATTACGATGCCACCTTTAAAGTTCTAGTTCGATTTTAATATGGAAAGACAATAATCCCTATATTATCTCAATTTATGTTATGTAAATTTGCTATAAATGTAGCTCGGGAAACCGAGAGACAGGGTTAGATTTTTGTTAGATTTTATGGTTGACTGCTAGATCTTTGAAGTTTGAGAATACTCTGTTTTGAAGTGATTCCTCTTTAATGAAAGAAGCAGCATTTCCTTAAACGCGTTGAGTCAATCTTGAACTAGATTTCGTGCTACTCTGATGGTAGAGGGCCCCTGCTTCCTGAGCGGCCTTGTTTATACAGTAGATAAGTATTTTAGTCTTGTTTTTATTTCTAGTTTAGGCAAGTTTCTGAAGTTTATGTTCATACTTGTTTTCGTTAATTATCACAGTTTGACTTACTCTAATAAGCTCTTCCAAAATATCATTATGATGAATAAGGCATAACTGTGGTATTGTAGGTCTTAGTTGCTAGTTAACACTAAGTGGCATAGCCAATCTTACTCTTACAAAGCTCTTCCAAAATATCATAACAATGAGTAAGAAGTAGTTTTGGTGTCTTAGATTTTAGTTGTATTTGCTTTCATTCTTGTGTTTATGTTCAATTGCTTTGAATAATACAGCCATACTTTTTCTCACAAATTCTTCCAAAATATCATTCATACTGAACGAGATGGGCTGTAGAATTCCTTAGGTTAGTTGCATGTTAACTTAGTTATAGCACTCCGGAGGTAGAATGCATGTGGTTCAACTCTGTCATTTCATTTCCAGTTTGATAATGGCTTTTCAGTTCAACATTGTTCACTGTACTTCAAATAGACTAGTGGCACTTTAGTTTAGTTTTAGCTCACTGTATTAGCACTCCAGTTTAGTTGTCATCCATTGCATTTTTAAATTATATTAGTTGTTAAATTTAAATACCACGGTCTTCATTATTTACAAAACTTCTCTTGTTCCAAACTCCTATTAATACATAATTATCTGGACATAAGTAAGTATCAATCTAAAGGCCGGAGTATTTTGCAACCTTTTTATCATTTCACAAACAAGCCTTTTCTCAAAGACTATTTTAAAAAAAGAAATATATAACTTCTGAGTGAGGCCTAGTGGTGTTAAATTGAGTTGCAGAACAGAATTAGAAGCTAGTTTAGAATAGAAATCTTATGATGCTACAAATGTTCTTTTCCAGATATATTCCAATAGATCTTTAAACATGGATGAGATGTTGTAACATTGTAAGTTGATTGTTTGATTGTTTAGTTAGGAGAACTTCATTTACACTTAACTTGCCCATTTCTCAAGCTCTTCCAAAACATCGTTAATGAATGAATTGGACAAGTTTAAGCTCATGTTGTGATTTATTTCCTTGAAGTCATTATCAAGCTTTGTATTTTTTGTTTGCTAACCATAGTTAGGCTTTGTTCTGTTTTAGTATTTGCATTTGTCATTTTCCATCCATAATTTAGGTTTCACTCTGTTTTTAACCAATAGCTTCTTCTCACCAGCATTTAGTTCTTTCCCTTGTGAACATAAAACCATAAAAAAACCAAAAACATCATAAAAGCACTAGACACAACGTAGTGAGAAACAAATACCTAGGCACATATAGTGCACCACACTTTAGCAGTTTACCAACCCTGGTTGACAATTAATGAACTCAATTTAGGAGACTAGGTTGAGCACAAACACTTGTGCTAAAGGTGGCGGGGGAGGCATACCTATGCCCGCCGAGACAAAGTACAAAGAATAAAGCACCCAGAAAACCACGGAACGCGATAATGAAGCATGTGTTGGCCGAAACAGGAGCGAGATAAATAACATGATGAATCCCACATACATGCGATGCCTGGAATAATCGTCAGGACTTATACAATAATATGGTAGTACATGAGATACAAAGACACCCAAATTCCCCCTACACGCGGGGAAGGGCTCGCAACATCTGACTGATACGTGCAAATCGAAGAAGCGCCGCAAGCGGTGGAGTCTGATATCATCAAATGGGAGGAGCTACATCAGGGGCGGAAATGAAGTCATCCGGGCATGTGGGGGGCTACCTGCAGGGCCACCCCCTCATGAGGGCTGAGACATCTCACACATGCCTGGGAATCACCAATAGCTGCTGCTGCATCACTGGACGATCAAGTGTATAGATCACGATCATGCTGATACCAGCTCGAACCAAGGTACACTGCCCCCTGGACCTGACTTCGGGAATAAATAAGTTGATGTCGAAAGAAGGAGGTCCGCCATAGGTGAGGCAATAAGGGAAACCCATCTAAGGCACGGGGGAAATAGTGGAGCGACGACCAAGTAGACACTAATGATGATGATGGAATGAGAGGAATGGAGGAGTGGTTGGACGACTTCCCTTGTTAGAGCATCAAGTGGATGAATGGCTTGGCAGCGACGGACACAATATCGTGAGGGATAGTGGACCGGGGTACTGAAGGCCATAATGTGTGACATGAGAGGGGGACCAAGAACTGAAGGAGGGAGATCTATAGCGGGATACAAAGGGACGCGAGATAGACTCTGGGACTAATGATGACTCAACTCGGATGCGCTAAACAAGGGCGACTCGATGGTGCTGCCATATAGTAAAGGTCCAATGGGGAACCATAAAAACATGAGTACAATAGGTTATCTCATGACGAAAATCAATAAGAACAAAGACAAGTAAGGAGGCAAAGTGGTGCCCCAGGTACAAGTGTTGTAAGTGAAGAAATTCGATTTTGAGGAGAGATAAAAAGGTCCTTCATGGACAAAATGTGTCCTGGTGAAGTATCAAAACATGAAAATCTAAAAAACACCCATTTGAGTTCTCGGTGAGAGCTTTCCAATGGTGCAGACAGTTTGTCATACGGGGCTACGGTTTAGTCGCAGCTGGCAAAAGAAAAAACAGGGGTTTCTCTTCTAATAAGGCATTTTCCCTCCAAAATCATTCATTTGCTTGTGTAGCTGTGGTAAATGTGGAGAGGAGAGAAGGCCCTAAATCTTGTAGCGATCGTAGCAGACAAACCGACCGTTGGAATCGTGATTCTTCAGTTGTAGGTAAGAGGTCTAATCCTACTCTTTGTTTTTTATGGATTCAAAGTTCAGATTAAGGCCTAAAATCTCAGTAACTGCCCCTACTTCTCCTTCACGGCCTGGTCGCACTTTTTGGGGCAAAAACTACAACCTGGGACGCAAGTTTGAGCCTAAAAAGTGCGACCTGGCCCATTTTTTGGCTGAAAAGTGCGACCTGTGAGAGGGAGGGGTTTTCAGTGCTGTTTTGGGCTGAGATTCAGTTTTTGTGTGAGTTAATCCAGTTTTTGATGATCTGTAGACTGAAAAAGATGGTGTTTTTGTGCAGATATGGCAGATATGCGGATCACATGGAGAGAGAGAGATCTATGTACATTGCGGACAGAAATCGAAGTGGATCAGGGTGTCCGTTGTGCACTAGCTAGATTTGGGGTTCTGAAATTTTTGGAGAACCCTTTGATGAGGGCTGGTGAGCCCCTGTTAGCCCGGATTATCAGTTATTGGGATCCAGATCATGAGGTGTTTATAGTGCAGGGGCATAGGATCGAGCTGACAGTCCAGGATTTGTATTTCTTGACTGGACTCCCTCCATTGGGGATGGTGGGGAATACGCAGCCAGTGTTACGGCGGGGGCGTAACATTATGGAGTTTGTTGAGCGAAATTGTCGACTGAGCGTTCGATTCAAAGGGAATCGGATATCTATTGGGGATCTAGAGAGGTTGGAGACCGGGGCAGTGGCCGCAGTAGTGTTGTGGATTGTGGGCAGTCAGGCGCTCCATCACATCACTGGAGGGCAGATGATGATTGTGGAGAGTGTGTTGGGTGGGACCTACTATGGGTGGGCTCAGACGATGTTGGTGTCGCTGAAACGATAGTTGTCGCTATGTAAGCATCAAGTGAATCATGATTGTGCGTATGGGACAGTATTGTGCTCTTTCTTCTTTGAGAAGATCTCGACCTTACGACCTCGTATACAGTTGCCTGATGGAGGCCCGAGAGAGCCCCGGATGTGTCGGTGGGGACGACTACTGAGTAGAGGAGGAGGAGGGGCGGTCGGGAGGGTGTTTAAACTAGAGTTCTTTTCCCATTGGGATCAAATGCCGTTATACATAGACGACTATCACTATAGTGGGATGAGTTATTGGGGAGATCTGGACTTGCCGCTGCCACCTGGTCGAGTATGGGGACCGGATGGTAAGTGACAAGCAACTAACCTGTTATGTTCCTTTTTATATTTTGTGACTAGTATTCATGGTGCTAATCCTTATATTCTTTGGGATGCAGATATAGCTCCAGTAAAATCGGCCAGATATATGGGACAACCAGCAGCAGCAGGCGCTACAGGCGCAATTGGATCGAGGACAGGACATAATGAAAAGATGGCCGCATTGGTGGAGGACCTTCGTCGTAGATGCGAGGGACTGCTGACCGGTGTGTCAGAGCGTGGTTGGCAGGATTTAGACAGCTGATACATAGAGTTGTGTATTGGGCTCCCCTTGGAATGGCGAGGGATCATGCGACACATGGCGATGGTCGGGCAGACGGTGCATGATCTACGAGCTGCGGGAGCAGAGCCGTTGCCTCGGGATCCTCCAGAGAGTGATTAGGTGTGGGGCAGGTGGTGCCCCCTAGTAGTGATGTAGGGGAAAGTGGTGCCCCCCATTTTTGTAGTATTGGTTTTTTGTAACATGCTATGGGCATGTCATATGTTTCAAAGTATATGGACTTTAAAATTCATGATATATAATATATATGATGCATATGCATTTGATTGGTGGTGTTAAATGTTATTGTGTTGTGTGTGATAAATGCCAGTCTAGAATATGATTTGCAATTTGATCTACGTAGTGATTGTGATCTCTGGGTATGTGCTGAAATGTAATGAATCTAAATTCATGTATCAAAAGTTTCACTCATAAATATTGTCTAAACAGGAGGGGGTTATGCACACAATAGACACCTTTAGTTTGTAGGACAACAAGCAGGGAATCTAAATGAACATGCAGATGGAGGATGCGGTGAGAAAGGGCATCGGCTAAGAGACCATGAACTGCATCATATTCGGCCTGATTATTGGTGGTCGTACCAATGCAGACTCCATTTGCAAGGACTAGGGTATGCAAGGGGGTAAATATGGCCCATGCTGCGGAAGCGAGATGACGGGAATAGCGACTTGCTCCATCGGCATAGCCCAGATGAGGACCGGACGAAAGGGCCAATGTAATAGTCTCATAAGTCAAGAAAGGGGAAGGATGAGACAAAGGAGGGAAACGTGAGTAGAGGATAGACCTCCAATGATGGCTACGGGAGGGAGCAGTTCGGGTAGGAAGTCTAGGACTCATGGGTCAACGAGAAGGAGAGGAAGGAGGACGATGGGAGGGAGGGTGGGCACTCAGGCTGCGACAAACATCGAAGAGACGGATGGTATGATCGTGATGAGGAGAGGGAATGGGAGGGTCAAAGAGACCAGATGACGCTGCAAAGGTACCAAAATAATCAAGATGAGAAGAGATGCGTAGATACGGGTCATCGCAGGAAATGACAAAAGAGAAAGTAAAAAGATGGTCAAAATATGAAGCACCCGTGTCTGGAGGGGAATCAAGCAGAATAGGGGGAGTGGATTCAGAAGGAATGTACTCTGGGGAGCGCGCGGATGATGATAGGTATAGCAGAGAAGCAGCAGGGTCCGACATTTCAACATCAGGGGGAGGAATGTCAATGGTAGCGGGGGGATCTGCAAGTAGACTGGATGCATATTGAGCAAGGATGGGAGAGGCGGATTGATTTTGTTCAACCTCGTACTCGCAGATGACCTATAAAGAGGCTTGGTAATGGGTGAGGTGAGGAAAATGGTGGGAATAATGGCCATGGACTCCACACAAAGCACAGGGTTTTTTGGGGCAAAGAGTCTTGGCGGTTTTTGCTACGGATGAGGAAGAAACAGAGGTTTCAGGGACCGTAGATTCAGGGAACGCGACTTTAACCATGGGTTGGATACGGGGCAACTCGAGACAAGTATGGGTGGGATGACCGATACCATCACACAAGGCACAAGGCTTGATGGGTGGGGGTGGGGTAGGGTCAGGTGTGGTGGCCTTGTCAGTGGATGCGCCCTTGCGCGTTTTTCGTTTCTTGCATGTAGCTGTCGCAGCATTAGGAGGGTTCTGCGAAGGGGCTGGGGGTACTGTGGTGGTGGAAGGAGCGACGGGAATCGGTTGCACGGGTGTCACGGCTATGTATGGTTGGGGGTGGCCAGGTGGGGTCTCGGTTGGAGGAGTAAGATACCATACTGGAATTCCCAAGGTTAAATTAGGGAGGGAAAGGGTGGCCATGACGAGAACCGAATAGACGCCAGGGGGGGCAAGGAAAGGTATTTGACTGGCGGGGTAATGACCAGGGGGGATGGCTCCCATATGGTGGAGACCTGGGGGAACTGACTCATGAAGGTAGGGGGGTTCTTGAGTGTGATGGGGAGGGTTAGGTGAAAAAGGGTCGGTTGACTGAAGCGAAGGGCTAGGAGCAAGAGGCGGTGTGCGAGGTTGAGGTTGCTGACTACCCAGAGCGGGCTGTGAAAGGCCATCCTGAGACGATTGCAGCATGTAAATATTCGCTAAGCTGGGTTCAGGGACAGGAGGAGGGGGAGGACTAGGAAAATTTCCAAGTAAAGAGGAGTCTTTGTAGAAGCCAGGGGAAACACTGGTCAGAGAATTAGCAGTTGGTTTATTGGTGACATTAGAGATCGTGGACTCAGGGGAGTTCTAAGATTTTGGTTCATGGTAAGTCAACTGGTCAATGGTGACAATCTTGCCATTATGTGGGAAAAACATCTTGCGGTAGACTGCGGAAGGGACGGAAGACATGGCATAGGTGTAACTACACCCCAAAAGAATGTTGTAGTCAAGAGGGGCGTCGATAACTTCAACGTCGACACAGAAAGTCTTACCGGCAAGGGTGATGGGACAGTTACGAAAGAGGCCAATGGGCCGGGAGGCATGGCCATCCCACGCACGAAGGGTGATCGTGGAAGGGGCTAGATCGGGAGAGCCAAGTTGTTTCCAAACCGAAGCGGACATTACGCAGGTAGATGCCCCCTCATCAATAATACACCCAGCAACGTTGGCATTTCAGATTTTGACTGGGATTTGGAAAGCAACTGAAGGAGGGAGAGGGGGATGGTCTGACTGACAGGCGTTGAAAACAATCAATTGGTCATCAGCAGGATCTACAGCACCCACGATAGATAGTAGAGCCTTCTTTTGAGAAGGGCACGACCGGAGGAGTTCCAGTGTTGAAATGGCAGCAGGAGATTGGGCCAGATCATATACTATGTTGTATGAGTGGGCAGCCTGACCAGAGGCAGCATTTCGGCGTAATGGTCCCTTAGGAGGCTTGGGGTGAACCTAGGCTTTGGGAAAGGGGAGTTGCAAGGGACCATTGGGTGTCGATAGAGGCTCTGTAGGACCTGACAATGAAGACTCGGAGACACACGGAACGAGAGGTGTGGAATATTGACGGGACCAAGTTTGAAGGTTTAGGTCAACGGTGAGAGGAGGGTCAGAGGCCATCATGAGAATCTGGTAGTCAGAGGAACCATAAGGGGAAGGTTGAGTGGTTACCGGGGCGTGAGGTGGTTGAGTGGCCACGAATCCTTGGTGCGGGACAGGATTGGTAAACACAGCAGGTTGAGAAGTAACGGGGGTGGGAGGGGCAGTAGGGGAGGAGTGTTGTCCCCGTACAGTGGCCTGAGAATCCCACAGTTACTGCATTTGTGGTAATAAGGGACAATCGTGAGTGTAGTGACCATAGACACCGCAACACGAACAAGGCTTATTGGTGCGAAGTGGCCTGTCCGGCTTGGGCTGAGGGCCCTGTGGCTGGTTGGCAGTGGTAGAGTCAATAGTGGAAGGATTGGGTCCACGATTACTAGAAGCGAATTGGTTGCCTCGTCTCCTTCTTGGAGAAGGATGAAAAATAGGTGCCCCCTGCTGTGCAAATACTTGTCCTGGAGGGGGTAGTAAGTGCGGTTGCGGGGGTGGAAAAGGCAAAGGAGTGGGAGGTCCAAATGCTGGAGGAGCTGGGACATCAGGTTGTAGATATGGATAAGGGATAAGGTGGGCAGCAGTAAGGTAAGAAGGAGGGTGGGCAAAGGGAGGAGGCATGCCGTAGCCTGAATACATGCTACTTGGAGGGGAAAAAGCGCCGAAGGGGCTGGCCCCTGGGGGAAAACCATGGCCCGAAGGAGGTTGGGCAGAGGTATGCGACAGAGCTCCAACGATACCGTCGAAAGAAGGAGATGCCTCCGAGGCATTAGGGCCACCGGGTTTAGGAAGGTCAGGAAGGACGGTATAAACATAACCAGATTGGGCATAGATAAGGTCATACTTTAAGGCTATTTGGAGGGCAGCTTCTTCGGTTTGGGGAAAATGGGACGCGACATCTTTTCCAATGGGAGGTAGGAGAGAGAAAAGGAACCAGTCCATGTAAACCCGATCTTCAAAGGGGGGAGCGCGACATAAGCTTCTTCTTCGCCGCCATTCCTGGACATGAGCGAAAAGGCGGGTTGAAGAGGATTGACGGAAGGAGGTTAAAATCTCGGTACCAGTGTCGTATCAGAGAGGGAGCTGGAAATAGGATAAAAAGGCATGGGAAATGGTCGCAAAAGTGGTATGGGAGGAGGTGGCCTGTTCAACATACCATTTAGAAGCCTCACTTGTAAGTGTGCGTTGGAACAGTCTAAGATGAATAGAGTCGTCAGGAATTGGAGGAACACCACATATGGAAGGATTGGATATGGTTGGAGGGATCCTCACTAGCAAGGCCTTTGAACTTGGGAATGTCAGAGGGGAGCTTGGTTGGCATAGCAGGCCAACTGACATCGTGGTGGATAGGGTCATTAATCAGCTGATTGAAGTCGGGGAGACTAAGGCTGGCCATATAAGGGAGTAATGGGGCAGTCGAGGTAGGTCCCGTGGTGGTTCCACTAGAAACAGACCCAGCAGTAGTACTGGGGTTACTGCTGGGAGTAGGCCCTGAAGTAGACATGGTGAAAGTGACAGTGGGAGAACCAGAACTAGGGGGAGAACCCGAACAATCAGAGGAAGAGTCGGAGTGCGGACTCAGGGGAGGACTTACTCTATGAAGATGGGAAGGAGGAAGTCGACTGAGCGGAAACTAAGGGTGAAGGCCAAGAAGTCTCCGGGAAAAGGCGCCTTGGGGGCGCAATGATGACGGGAAGAAGAAAACCGACAAGGGCAAGAAGGAACAAAATCAAGTGAGGTCAAGGGCAGAAAAGGTGCAGTGACAATTGATTTTAGAGTCTTTTCCAGGCGGTGTAAAGCAGGTGCTTCTTCACTTAGGGTCAGTGTGTGGCGTGCGTTAATTTTAATTGTTTAAACCTAGATGTTTTGAGAGTAAAATAAAAAGTGTGTTGCGTAATGGAAAAGAAATCTGCAGTAAATAAGACAGAAAGAACATAAAATTAACAACTAAAAATGCAGCAAGCTAACCCAAGGAGGCGGGTCTCTCAAAACTAGTCGATAAGAGGTAAAGAACTAGGTGAAGCACGCGAAAAATAGGCCAATAGATCTAAGGTCCAGAGGGACTAGGATCTAAAGGGTAAGTCTGCTGAAAAGTGGTGCAGAAAACAACAAAGAGTCAGAGGCAAGGTTGCTGTGAAAGCGGAGGAGATCAGCTAAAAATATAAGGGGCAAGGTAGTGGCCTTAGAAATGAGCCCAAACAAAATGATATGAGGTGTTTTGAGAGGGGAAAGCGCTGATCTAAAGGGATCTGAAAAAGAGGTATCAGATCTGAGAAAAACAGGGTTGAAACTTGGTAAATTCAGACTTTTGAAACAGCAAAGTCTCATCCACAAAAAGTGGAGGGTACTAGAGCCCTAAGGGGAAAGATTCCCTCTTAGGTGAGTGAAGCAGATCAGAAACAGGTCCAAACGGGCAGAGACGGAGGCTGGAAAACCCTGACAAAAGCTTCAGACAAACCCAGAAAAAGTGCTGAAAAATTTGCAGAAAAAGTGCAGGTCGCAGGTTTTGACCTGTTTTCAGTCCAGGTCACAGGTTTGGGGTAGAAAAGTGTGTCCTGAGGCTTAGGTCGCACTTTTTGGGCCAATAAGTGTGACCTGCAGATCCGGCTGTCTCGGCGGCAGATTTCAGAAAAACTTTGTCGTCTCAGCTGCAGCTGATGTCGGTCACCTACGCAATAAGGCCAGAAACACACGGAAGTTAAAAATTTGATTGTTTGAGGCTTTTAGGGGTGAAAAACACCATAAAAATAGGAAAAAAAAAAATGGAAGAGAAACCCTAGGGTCTGAAACAGCTCGATATGCAGGAATATATAAAACGACAGTGGTCGCAAAAGAAAACCTGTGTGGAGTTGCCAATTTTTAGTATGAATCTTTCATCGTAAAATATCACTTTAGCCACGCATAACAAATAGCCCTAACATCAATTATGGCTGTAAAATACCTTTAAGGTTGCTGCACAAATTCAGATCTAAGAACAAAATATATTAAGCAGATAAAGAATAACATAGCTCCATGGATCCAATGAACAAGACAAGAAGAATGTATATGAAAGAATTTTGTATTATATTAAAGAATGGGGCACCTGAGAGGAAAACAAGAAAGGTGTTTTCCGGTTCTCCTCAGTGGGATGGGTTCTTGGAAGTCCTCAGTGTTTCAGATCTAACATTTCTCTCTCTTATGGATGTGGAAAAACAAACATGGAACTCAATGGGAGTTCACAAAGAAAAATGGAAAATGGTGACCAAGAGAAGATCCAGAGTGATCTAATGCAATGAAGGTGGTTAATGAATGGGGAAAACCCCCCTATTTATAACAAAATATTGGGGCAGTCTAGAACTCGGTGCATGAATAAAATATTATTAATCGAATTCTAGAAGCACCTTTTAGGAATATTTTATTATATTTGTTGGAGAGAAAAGGATTCTTGACTTGGGTCAATTCCTTTAGGGGAATGATGGGAATATAATTAAATAAATAATGGTTTATCTAATTATTTATGGATGATTTAGTCAAATTTAACTAAGAATATTATTTAAATAATGAGTTAAATAACTTGTTCTTAGGAAATAATTAAATAAATAATGATTTATTTAATTAATTTCTTTGTTTTGGGTTAAATATGACCAAATAAGTTATTTTATATGGTGAAAGAAATTTTACTGAGGGTAAAATTGGTCTTACATGGTGTACTTGGGTTCATCTAATAATAATAGGTTAGATGACCAAAAAAATGGTGTAACAATAGCCTTGGGGGTGCCCCGGGTAGCGGTGGGGCTAGATTTTTTAGTGGTCGGGGTTGTGGTCTGGTTTTCCCTGTTTGGTGGCAAAATTTTCCTCAAGAAAGCCTTCCTCTTCTCCTAGAGAGAGTGATCGGCAGTCAGGCCTTTGCTCCTTAGGCTATAGTTTTGGGGGGTTTTGGATCAGGGATCATCAGCTAGGTTTATTTCCGTCACGGGAGGAGGCCCTTCTCTACGGATTACTTCAAAGGCGAGGACTATTGATCCTAGATCCTCATTAGGGGGAGAGACTTCTTCGCCATCTGAGTCGCCCACCTCTTCTAATTCTCCTACTATCTGATCTTCCAGGAGCTGATTTACCACAGAGGTCATACTATTAATCCATTGAGGGTAGGTCCTTTTCAGGTGGGAAGCTTGATGGAAAGAGTAGAAATTATCTTTTCCGATCTCTTCTACGTCGAAGTTTATATTGGTGTTTGACTGAGGGAAACTAGGCATGAGGTTGTTCTCTCTAAAGAAATGCTTCTTCGTTTTACTACCTGGGATGGAGTCATTGTTCTTTCTCTTCAGATCAGAGACCTCATTCATCAATAGCTTTAGGGATTTTGTGATGCTCTCGAAATCGAAATGGTCTTTATCCTTGTCTCTGGATTTATGGGTTGAGGGTTGCATTCTTTTCTCGGCCGGTTTTTGGTCATCTCAACTATCATGGTCAATGGCTCCTATCGAAACATATCTTTATCGACGGCGAGGGTGGTGGTGTAGTTTGCTACCAAGGTGTCCCTAGCCTCGCATTTCACGAATACAACCATGTCCCGAGGCAAGGCCCTTGTGTAATAATCGATGGTGATGGAATCATCCAGGGCCATGTTCGGGGGAAATTTGTACAATATGGTGGCAAAGCATTGGTCGAAGTCTTTAACCTTATCCTTCTTCTGGCACTTCAAAGTACTAAATTCTATGAGGAGCATAGAAGGATTCTTATCTTCTAAAAACTTATGGAGGAAGTTGCAGCGGAATTTCTCCCAGGAGGAAATGGAAGTGACAGGAAACAAATGATACCAAGTAGCAAATTTATTTTCTAAGGTGTGGGGAAAGATTCGTCATGCTACGTCATTAGACTGCACCCTCATCATTTGTAAGGCCAGGTAGAAATTACTGATGTGGTCTTCGGCCAACGTACCCTTCTCAGAGTCGAAATTAGGGAGATGTTTCTCCAGGTGTCGGGGCATGTCATGAAGGGGACCGCAGAGGCTTAGAGGAGATTGTGCCATCCAGGCTTGGGGCTAAACCTGTCTAGCCCTATGGTGGGGCGGGAAGAAGATATGCCCAATCTCATTCTCGGACTCGCCTTCGGCGCCAGACTCAGAGGCTTTGCCCTCATGTTGAGAGTGCATGTCTCAGTTTTGGTTACCTCTAAGACCTTCAATGTTTCTATAATTTCTCTAGTTGTGAAGGAAGGGCAGTCTATCTCGGTTTCAGTGTTGGTGGTGAGTACGGTCCATGTTTTGACTGTGTCCCCAGTCTCTATCTCCCTGGCCTCTCTCAACCCCTCCCCCAGGTGGTTTGTTTTCTTGGGTGTTTTCATTCAAAAGCTGGTTGGGCTGGGGGCTGGTGTTTGGTTGGGGTTCAATAAATTCAGGGCCACCTCTGTCGATCTCTCGGGGGATGTCGAGAGGTTCGGCTGAATTCTGATCAACCACATCTGCATAATCTTTGAGCATAAGACCTATAAGTTGAGACACTGAGTTGACTAGGATGCCCTGGTGAGTATGATGCATCCCGAGAGTTTGCGGATTGGCCAGGGAACTAGTGGCGGGGAGGTTTTGCAGACCTCTAATGAGATCGCGAGCGAGTGGACGCAAGACCCTCAGCTGGTCTGAGGTGACCTCATAGAAAGGTGGGTCCTCCTCTGGGGTATTTTCAGGAGGTGGAGGACCAGTGCTTTCATATATGATTTCCCCTTGCGGGGTTTGAAAAGGGATATTACTTGCATGGTGGGAGCCTTCCATCAAACCCTCCTTCTAGCACCAATTATATTGACGAGGAAAAATTCCTTGCCAATAGTAAGGGCCGGTATAAAGTCCAAACTATACTCTAGACCATTTGTGATAGGGATCCCATCCAGGGTGTAGGTCTGACTACCGTTGAATATGCCTTTCTCGGATGGAGGTGTATCTCGCGAACAAGAGGATGCACCGCTACTTGAATGATATGAAACAAACAGTCGATGGGATCTCCTGAAAATGAAACATTATAAATAGAAAAGTGATATTTGAAGCATTGAACCAAAGGGAATGTTGTTAGGAACACATCACTAGGGTCATGCTCATAAAGAATCTTGCTTGACCATAAAATAAACAGTTCACTATGGTCGAAACACCCTTCAATTCCTTAAGCGTTTTCCGAAAGATTAAAACAATATCAACAACTAAGTTATTGAAACATCCATGTGCTAAACATCCACATATCATTGACATATCCAAAGAGTTTAAACATATAAATGATACATGAACAGAAAAACGTAGACTAATCAGTTGTAAAATATAACAAATACACAAAGACATAATATTCATAATGCTAACACACATGAGTTTCCATCAGATCCAGTATTGGAATGAAATCATTGGTTTTTATTCATTCTCAGAATCATGCATTCAATGAAATACAATTATATCTCCTCACTATGGAGTCCAAAAAAGGTCCTTTACATTCTTCCCGAAGGGAGTACTTATAGAACCAAAAGTGACCTTTGGTCTGCCCTGTCCTTTTAGCTTCTTGACTATTGGCATGGTTTGCGACTTGGGTGGTTTTGTGACTTGCAACTGGGTCCTATTTGCGACCTGCGACTGGGTCCTGTTTGCGACCTGCAACTGGATCCTATTTGTGACTTGTGATCTGTAAAATTATTCCTTTTCAAGGGAGAAGTTGTGTGATGGAAAGACCTAAGACTTCTATTTGTTGTTGTTCCCTGAGATAATTCTGCCAGGCTTGATACTTAGCGGCTACTCGTGTGACCTAAGGTTTC
This sequence comes from Pinus albicaulis, assembly GCA_034641835.2. Classification (NCBI taxonomy): domain Eukaryota; kingdom Viridiplantae; phylum Streptophyta; class Pinopsida; order Pinales; family Pinaceae; genus Pinus; species Pinus albicaulis. The sequence continues at coordinate 953,761,208 of CM076571.1, forward strand.
TCCCCTCCCAACCTGTGAAAGCACTCAATAGCATCTGGAATCAAGATGTGCCTCTTCACAAAGATCTGATTGGATAGGGAAGCCAGCTTAGTGTAGATCTGGACTAGTGCGATGATGAACTGGTCGATGTTTTCCTCGGAGGCTGGGAGATCCTTGGAAACAGCTGCTTGTCTGATGGGTCCAAAAAATTCTTGGATGTCTTGGGACACCTCCTCCCTTGTCTTCTACATGTCTAATGCCCCCAAGGAAGGAATTTGGTGTAGCTCTACCATCGAATCAATGCCAAGTATCAGGTTTTCATCGGTAGACATCACCTTTTCCATTTCCTTTACAAGCTTATCCTTGGATTGTAGCTTCATCCGTATCTGTACCTTGTCGTTCTGTGTGCAGATCCAATCCTTCTTTGGTAGGGTTTCAAGAGCCTGTGGATACCTTTCGTACCATTAAAGCATACTATCCAGTGCTGTGGAGGCTTCCTTTAGCTGTGAAAACTTCTTCTTAGTCTCTGCCTGAGCCCCTAGTAGCGGAGAGACCGTCTATTTTATACTAAGCATCTCCTCATATACATGTCTCATGGAGGTCTCTAAGGTAACCAACTCCCCTTGAATGGCGGTCAGTAGCCTGCTGGCCTGAGTGGTCATGAGTTGGAGCCTTTGATTTTCTTCTTCAAGAGCCTTCTTTTCCTTTTCAGCCTGAGCTACCCTCTGCCCGGAAGCCTGGAGCCTGTTTTGCAAGGACAAGATCTCCCTACTCATCCTACTTACATTGTCCTCTACAGGTGATGCAAAGGCAGTACCGCTTGATGCTATCATTATGGGATTAGTCCTAGTGTCTAGGACTATGTCTTTTTCCGTGGTCACCATGAGGGGCTCAACTAGATTCCTTGCAAGGAATCTTATTCTTTCTTGCTTGATTTTATGTGTGAACTCATTGTAAGATAGCCTTGTGAGGTCTAATACATCATCCTTCATTTCTTCTGGGATGCCAAGTTCCAAGAGTAAGAGGTGTGCACCTGTCATGGGAGTTTTCGGGGGCACCTCAATATGAGGCAAATCTGCTTGTTCCCCAGTCTTCGAGAGAGGTGTTTTGCTTCCTTCTACCTCTTTGGATGACCCTTCCTTCAACTTCTGAGTTTCTTCTTCCTTTCTTATTTTTTCGGCTTCTACTTTATCTTTTTCCTCCTTCAACATGCAATCGGCCTCCTTCTTCTGTCGTTATTCTTCTTCCTTATTCTTGCAGGCCTCTTTTGCCTGCTTATTCTTCCATTCCTCTCTCTGTTTATTCTTATGCTATTCATCAACCTGCTTCTTTCGCTTATCTTCTTCCTGTTTCCGTGCGAAGGTATCTTGGGTCCTTTTGAGTTCTTCCTATCTTAGCTTCTTCTAGGCCTCTTTTTGCACTTTCGCCTCTTTGTCCCTTCTTTCTTGTTGATCTTTAGAAAGACTATTGCTTGTAGTATTCTTTGGCCTTTTAGATTTGGAAGATGACGCTCCTCCTACAGGATTTTTCCTTTTCAAAACGTCAACCCTCTCTTCTAGAGTTTGGTCATCTTAACTTCCTTGATCTCCATTCAGGTCGACAGATTCTTCAGGCACAAATTATCTATATTTATTGTACCAGTTTCTAAATTGTTCCTTGAAAGGGCATTCTGTTTGTTGGTATTTCCAGTTGAACTTGGCCCGTTTGCAGTGTGCGGCAAAGATCCTTTCAGGATCATAAGATCTATGGGCCTATGTTATGAATTGAAAACTTTTGATGTCATCCGCATCCGCTTCCACTTATTTGAAATCCCTAATAGTGTAGGCACCGATACTGAGCAGGAGGGTAGGCCATTGTTTCGTCTTACATTTGTTGAGGACCTTGGAGAACCAGCTCGACATTTGATAGCACACCTCTTGTAGTAGCAGTTTTTCAGTGACGTACTTGGGGAGTGCGTGATGTGCCTTGAATGATTCGAAGACCTTGATAAAAGTACTCTCTGTAATGGGGAACCAATTGGCTACCCTGGTTATTGTCTCCATAGCCTAACTGGACATGAAAGGGGGATAGTTTCCGAAAAGACGCTGGTAGAGCGCGGGGATGAACTTGTATGAGATGGGCTCTATATATTACTTGTATCTGGTGGCTCAGAACACATTCATCTCTTTTTGAATGGGACCACTGCGCTTTGCATCCCAGTTATGTGACCATTCTTCAAAATGGCACCGTGCATACACTGCATCTAAGAGATACGAGGTCATATAGAATTCTAATGCGCAACCCTCTTCTGGTACCTCGGTTGCTAATATGTTTCCCTGAGAGCGGATATTACTAGATTTTCCCAGTTGAACTGAGTGCCATAAAAGGTGATCGCATACATGAGCAGGACCCATGCTCCACTGAAAGTAGTAGCGTCCTCCCTACTGTATAATCTACACAGCATTGCTACCACGAGCTTGTAAGCTCTCCTAAGGCCATCGGTTTTGTATTCCTGATATTTTTTCTGCTTAAACTTTTCAGGGTCCTCCCATCGACCCTTCAAGGTGTCTTGTACTAGCACTTGGTGAGTGGCGGCCCATTCGGCATTGAAATATTCCTCCTTGGTAGGGAACGCATAGTATACTTCTGTGTATTTTCTAGTTAGATTGGAAAAGGTCCTCCCTGAGTGGTCACGGATGACCTAGAACTTGGAATCGACCTTCTGGAGGATCCAATCAACTATTTTTGCACACTGGAAGATTAGCGGGTGGGCCCCCACATAGTGAAGTTTGGACATTTTAACCGAAATGTACACCTGGCGGTCCTCAAGATCCTCTGGAAACTCTAGCTTCATAAATTCCTGATAGACTTGGGTCCAGGTCATCTTATCACCTTTCCCGAAGACACAGGCAGTATCTCCATAGATAGGGGGTGGCGAAGGATGAAAATCTTCTCCTGATAGTTCTATTTCTGGGCTTTTGTCCTTCCTTTGAACTGCTGGAGGCCCCATATTGCATGAGGCCGAAGAAATGGAGACAAACTCAAGCTCGGCTTCGATATCGCCAGGCATGTTCAAAAAATAGTCCCATGATAAGACAGACAGCATGAGAGAAAATAGAAAAGGACTGACTAGACCTGCCAATGATTTGGTTGCTCAATCTAGGTTGCTGCAACCTCTGCTAGTCGCTATATCTGGGGTTCAGGAAGTTTGCAACATGGCGACTTAGAAATAGGGTCACATGGTCGTAAAGTCGCACCTGTGTGAAATATTTTTCCTTTGCGACTCTGCAACTTGGTGACCTGCGACCAGGTCGCAAGGTCACCCAGTTGCAAGGTCGCGAAGTCGTGACTACACGATCAGTCCATTCTTAGCGACCTAGCGACTTGGAGACTCAGTATTTAGGTCGTGGGGTCGCTAAGTCACAAGGTCGTGAGGTCGCATAGTCGCATTAGGGCTCCTTGAGGAAAGCCAAGTGATTTTGACCCACGGGAAGAAGTGGATTGTAGGGGAAAACTCCAAGGAAAGGGGTAAACCAGGGGTGGAGAACTCACAAGAAAGGTTAGAGTGGGATGCCTGTGATGGCTTGAGGGAAAAGGAAAGGTCCAAAGGGTCCAGGCATGATGGAATTAGAGAAGATGAGGTGAAGGCTTAGTGGGAGTGATAGTGAGGCACTAGGATTGCAAATGAGAGGGGTCAAGGGAAATTAATAGTCTATGGCTAAGGCAATTAGGGCAACAAAAAAATGAAAAAGGAAATAGCAAGGGGTTTAGGCAACTTACCTGGAAAAATCGCATCTTGATTGGCTCGTCAAGCGTCTTATTTGCTCCGTTGCGCAGGTCAAATGCGACCTACGCAACCCTTTATATTTATAAATGGGTCGCACGTGTGATCATTTAATGCAGGTCGCTAAGTTGTAGATTAGGATTAGTTGGGAAAGGATGTGACCTTGCAACCTTGTGACCGGGCGACCTAGTGACCCAGAGGTCGCTAGGTCATGAGGTCGCATAGTCGTAAATTTTGCGCTTGGATCAAGTTTGCGACCTTGCGAACTGGTGACCTGGAGGTCGCAAGGTCGCGAGGTCACATAGTCACACATGATGATTTTGGATTAGGATTTCGACCTTGTGACCTGGCAACTTGGCAGGTCGCGGGGTCACAAGGTCATGTGGTCGCAACTTTCTAAAACTTTCAAAGGGAGTGACTTTGTGACTTTGCAACCAAATTGGAAAATATGGGTTTATCAATTGATTTTGAAGACGCCTGCTGGAAGTGGAATTTCTTCCAGGTTCATGGTTGAGGGTGAGACAAACTTGCCTTTATCAAGGTGATCAAGGGCTTTGAAATTTCAAATGGGTGCCAAATTTCGGAGGGTGTTGTAGCGGCTACAATAGGTAGCATAGATGCAACTTTCAATACATGTTTCCACCCATCGTGACCCACATAATTCATGGACCCCAAATCTAGGTACTAACAAATATGTCTTCATATTGTTGCAACTACAAGAAATGGTAGTATATTGTGAAAACATTCACTCTAACTCTTTTGACACAAGTAAAATTTCAAAAGGATGGGAAAAGAAACTAAATACCACAACCATGGAAGGATACTCAACTTCCCACCTAAAAATGCACCCTTTTGTCATTTTTAATTTAGAATTGAAGGCCAACCAACTCAAGGTTGAAATTCCCCGGTGAACCTCACATCACCACCCAAAGAATCTCTCAAATATAATAAGGTTGCACCATTCAATTCAAAGTGGTAGTGAAAATTAATCCCATGATTTAAAATATGAAAAGTGAACCAAGACCATCTAGCCTCAAACACAACAATCATCTATCTTAGAGCTCATAAAAGATCAAGCTAAGTGCATCCATCGTAATAGGAAGACTACAAATAGAAAATTTATGTTAAATATGATTAAATCAAAGGAAATAGCATGTCAAGGTGTAGTTAATTGATTTTTCTTTGCACATATTGATAGTTATCCCCTTTTTAAGTATATTTTCTCAAACCCAAAAGAAGAGAGGTGTCACTATCATGACTAGATGTATAATGGAATTAATAAATAAAGATCTAATCACACCACACATCCACATATCTCAAATATTGGATTTTTTATGCAACAATAAAAGGTCAAACAATTCACAAGAATTATATCACTCTAATTTTAGATGCTTTCTAATTCTAGTTAACAATATCTCAACATCTTTAAGTGAAAATAACAAATCATTAATATCATGATATAACTCATTATTGCATTATAAATTAGACATCCACCATTGAAAATAATTGCATCAATCAATTTTAGAGGTATGTGTAGCACACCCTCCTACCCCCTTGAGTATTTATCAAGTTGTGGAAGGTTTTACGCCAAAATTAGTAACCAATCTTAAAGGTCTATTATGAAGATGGGGTCACAAAATTCCTCATTTTAAAATCTCCTCAAAACTTAATAAAAATTCCACCATTGTATTTGGATCATCGAGAGCTTTCCAACGATATAAATTTTCTCTCAATATGACTTCTGGATCAAAACTTATGCCCATTTAAATATTTTCTCAACAATCCTTGCCATATCAACAAGCAAGGCCATATGGTGTTGTCAAATGGTGTATGTGGATTTTCCACATAGCTCAGAATATAGGGTGTCTCCTGCAATTTCATAGAGCCATAATGCCATCCCTTTCAAAACTACCCTACTCAAACCTCCATGGAATGATGATGAATTTTCCATTATTTGTTGGAGAAATTCCCATTTAACGCTCTTCGTTAACTGAACCCACACTCTGGAGGTGCTATAGATGAGAATGGAACCATACATGAGGCATGAACAAAACATTTCTCATTCCTTAACAACATAAATTGATGCCACACCTTCTATTACCTATGACATTTCATGACTCATGGTACCACCTAGTAGCCACATCATCCAACACAATGTCACCTATCTCCCCTGCTCCTTGCTAATGTCATGTTGATGTTAGGATGATGTCAAACTGCCATATGGAATCCTATAAAGGTTCCATGTGTCATCTAAATTTGACTCTTTGGCTGTCCAAAATGGTCAGTTCTACTTGCCACATAGGCACGATGTTAGCAATAAATCCACGTCACCATCCATGTAATGCCCACATAGCCTTGTCAAGCCTATGTGGCTCATGCCACCTCAACTTGCAGCAGGGGGGTCATACTCGGCCAATTCCTTTGTGTAAATCCATGATTTCATGTTATATATAGTTCTAGGGTAATTCTAGGTGCACCAGATTTTGTACCTTGGTAAACTTATCAGATCCCCCAAATTACAGATTCTCACTCTACTCGATACAATTCCAAGACTGGCCCCACATCCATCTCTTTTCAAATAAAAAACCACAATGTACCCAACTCATGTGCTATGCAACCATATTCCTTTCTAGATACATCATATTCCTTGTTGAAATATAGGTCCTTTCACATCCAAATTAGAATATACACTTTCCATAATGGGCCCTACACTGGATAAATCCAAGAATCCATATTACTTTACATCTAGGTGTCACACACTAACCATCCCAATGGGCCCCATCCTAGATGTACTTAAAAATAAATCCAGATTTGAGCCTCATACAAAAGTGCAGTTGTGATATTTTTCCAGGTGTTGGATCCTAGGATACATATCTTGCTCCAAGACCATCCAACTCTAGATGTGTCAGGATTTCTACGTAACTTACGGAGAAAGGGATGTCTATCCAAATTTATTTGGAGTAAGAAATTTAGCTTGGAATTCTAGGACTTCTAAGAAAGAAGGTGACCTCTATTCATGGAATTTCAAAGCATTAATATATGACCATGATATAGTAAATGAATTCATCAAGATGCCTAAAACCAAACATCAAACTAGCTAAACCATAGCTAACATTATTTTGTAGATTCGATACAACAAAACCATTTTCAACCATAGAATAAATCCTAGGCAGAGGCATCAGATGTCTTGAGAGGTCATGCATTATAATGATAATCTGCTGATGAAATCTTAAGGGTGTCCCAACTGACATCAACTTAACTCAAGGATCTCTAACTCCTGCAAGATTTTATACAACACAAAATGCATATTCATCCTGAGTGTTTAACATTATTAAGCAAGAATAGTGAATATTTTAATTGATAAGCATGCCAACAATTAAATAATTGGTATTAATAGTTACCTTTATGTCTTAATGCAACCAATCACAATTTCATCCACATAAAGCTAGTATTCCAACTTAGCCAAAATAACATCCAAGGCATATTTTCCATCAAGGACATGCAAAAATTTTCAATGAAAATTCAAGAATAACACATAGCCATACATTTTTCATTAACACACCATTTATGGTAATAAATCTCATTCAAATGTACAAAATCCATCCCAGTTATCTGAACGGCTAGATATGGTTTGAAACTTAAGGTGGGACTTCAACTTTCCACCCAACCATAGACCAACTCCACAAAAAATTTTATTGTAGATGTCCACCCTCGATCCATATCCATGATCCAAGGGATTTCTTTCTCATGAATTTCAACTAGGTTCATGTTACAACCCCTGATTAATTTTCCATGTAAATAAAATAAAACCAAGGTTACGTGACATGTATTCCAAGTTGAATGTTGGGAAAAACATAATGATGGGTATCACTTGTGAGTAATGAATGGAAAAGGCATTAGCAAAGGCAAAGTGACAATAATTGAAATTTATTTATGAAAACAAAGGAAAATAGGAGAAAAGGAAGGTAAAGAGACACATATTTGCATGCTAAGGAAATTAGAGGGAAAATGAAGGAAAATGAAGAAAATAGAGACCTCAATGATATAAAGGCTTCTGAGGATCAGTTCACAACTTTTTGTTAGTTCAATTTTGGATCTCTCATTTCATTCTCTCATACTCTTGCACACTTAGAGTATTTTGGAGCACATTGGCCTTCTCATGGATTTGGAGAAAGAAGGCAAAGGAAATCATGGAGTGCAAGGAAACAATTGGATCAAAAAGTACATCTCAATTTCTTTGTAGGAAACATGTTGCATGTGTGATTTCCTTACTGATTTTTGGATGCATGGTATATGCATGTGATTATTTGGTTATGTGTTGTCATTGGTGTTAGCCACCTATAAATTTTTGCCAAGTAAACAGGTGGCTAAATATGTTTTTGAGCCTTCAAGAGAGACATTTTCTCTGAAAATCTATCATTCTTGAAGCCTTTATGTGTCTTTTTCCTTTGAAGAGATCTTCACTACTGTTTACATTGAAAATGCCCTGCTATTTTGTGAAAAAGAATGCTTCAAAAAGGCCTCCATTTGCCCTATTTCATTCCCACAAAGCCTCCATTTTCACCTCCTTTTTCCCTTTCAAACTCTCACAAAATCCCTTCATTAGCCCTCCAAAATCATCAAAATTCCCTTTTAAACCTTATAGCTCCCTTTATTTTGTTTAAAAATCCCCTTTTCTGCCTACCAAAACCCCTTTCTTGGCCTTAAAAAACACTGATTCTGGCCTAAAAACACCCTTTTTTCATTCAGGCCTTAAGCCCCTTTCAGCCTAGCCCTTCGCCCCTTTTCTGCATGTGACCTGTGCCCAGGACCAGGCACTAAGCCCAGTCACGCAATCGCAATCGGAGCTTTCCTTTACCACCTTTTCCTTTGTTTCTTATATTTTTCCGATGCGATGAACCTTTGCTCCATAGATCTCTGCTTCAATATCAACCGTCAATCTTTCGAGATCCAACGTTCGACGCGGCGCTGATATCGCATCGCGCCCATAACCTCTTTTCATTACCCCTCCGATTGTGTATGGATCGTTGATCTCCCCTCTAATCCGACGGCCCTCACATGATCGCGAATCGCAAAAGTCTTAAGTGCCATCCCTTGTCTCCGCCGATTTGCGATCCCCGATATAATCTCGACCGTCCATCCATAAAAATTCGACGGCTGAGACACCATCGCACTCCGCTCCTGAGCCTAACATCATCGCTCCACCGATTTAATCTGGACCGTTGAGTCCACAAGAACCAACGACCCAGATTCAATCGTGCTCCTCTCATGTGCCCTCTGTCATTCCCCCTCCGATCTAATCCCGACCGTTGATCTCCCCTCTGATCCAACGGTCCACGCTAAATCACAAATCGCAAAATAAAAAAATTCAAAGTTTTGGCCCATTACCTTTTCGTTGATGTGATTAAATCCTAGCCGTCCATTCTGCCAAATTTGACGGTCCAGATTTCATTGCACTCCGCCTACGCCTTCCTCCGTTCCAATGTTCCGTCGATCCTCGATTAAATCTCCGTTGTCCATTTCGTAGATCCAACGGTCAGCATTTAAACCGCCACTGACTCTTCCCACCTTACCTCCCATGCATCTTTCCACATCACGCTCTCATTCCCACCGTCAGATCTCTCCGCCTTTCATCCAACGACTGCGAATGCATATCGCGTAATTTTTACGTCCGAGGTTTAATGTTTCAAAGTTACATGATAAAAGCGGTTTTGGGAGGACACGTTTCAGGCAGCAAGGTATATTTCTTTTTTTGAAGAATTTTCAAAGCCACTTCGAAGCTGCGCGAAACCAGCAATTTTCTCTAAAGACACTCCTCCCTGATATAGCCCTTCATTTAATCCTGACCGTCGATTGCTTTAATTAGATAGCTTATATTATATCATGTTCCCATCCATATTACTTTCATCAGACCTTCCAAAAGAGCTCCGTCGAAATATCTCCACCGTTGATCTCTTTCATGATCCGACGACCCATGTTCAATCTTCCTCTGCCCTCTCGGTCCCACCACCAAATGCGCCCGATCTCCTTCATTTTAGCCTTTTTCCTTTGTATTCGCCCAAACATTAAACTTTTATGTTTAACACTAAAAGTTATTTCCTCCACCTAATTCAATCTAAACAACTTCACCGATGAATCTCGACCGTTTATCACCATCTATCAATCTAATCGAACGGTCCAGAATCCTCATCGCACCAAACCTTCATCAGCTCAGTTTTTCACCATTCCGCAGTGATTTTCAGTGATTTTTCCACTACATCCACCATTTCCATCATTACGCCTCCATCTTCCATGGCCCTCCAGAGCAATCCTCCTGCACTCCCATTGATTTTCTTAACATGTTTATTGGGTTTTGCAGGGTTACAGACGGTGAAAACCATTCTTTCTACACAGTCACTGTCACGGTGATACAGGGCGCAGAATGCCATTTTTCCAGGACCAAAGATTGCAGGGAAGACACTTGAGAAGGTTTAAATGTGATTTTCAGTAAATATCAAGTTATTAACTCTATTTGAAACCCTCCAGCGCCATTGAAACCTGTGTATCCACAGACAGATCAGAAGAGAAGAGGCAAAGAGTATCAGCGATAGTTTAAAGGGATTAAAAGCCCATTATTGAAGATTAAATGCTTTAATCTAGTGTTTAAAGGATGAAGATACAGATTGAAGACCTTATAAATTATCCATAAGGCTAATAAGGCCTAAAGCGCATGAAACAAGCCATATCAGTGTTTTCACATCAGCAGAATGTTCTTTCACAAGAAAGGACAAGTTCCCATAGTGTTTTTTATTCTCCATCGGGTTCCTGAGAAGATCACCACCCTGACAGAAGTCCTAAGATTGCCAGAGCATTAGTTACAAAGTATGGAAGGCCTGAAAGTCATTTATCTGCCTTACTTTTCCCAGTGTACAAACAGAGTACCGACTGCCAGAGAGTACTTCAAGAACATACCTTTGGATTTATTATCAGCCTGTCGAAGACCACTAATTCACCCAAAGAGTACTGAAAGTCAATACAGGATATTAAAACAGAATGGGCCTCAAACACTCTTCTTCCTCTGTTTTAATGGTTCATTTAAATTTCCATCTACCTCTAATGTCTCTCTTTCAACTATAAGAACTCATGAGAAATACATGTTGTTGGTTGGTTATCCGTGGATTGTAAGTTGTTTCTTTGAGATAGAGTTCTGTGGGTATTAGTTGTAAAATAGGTCGGAAGATGATTTCTAGTTGATATCAAGCTGCTGGACAATGATGTATGTGACTGGTGTTTCTCTTTAATATGACAAGCATGTTCATTGGATCCTGATCTAAATCAGTGGTGATGTGTTCTATCTTTGTTAATGTTTTCCCTCTGTTATTCATCATATTTCATTTCTATGATAAGAATCAATAAACTAGCTTAGGATATACTGCTCTAAAGTACCCTAGTGCTTCCTGATCTTCTTATCTTTTATTTTTTCCTCTAATTGTGTGATTGAAGGACAAATTCAATATAATTTAACCAGTATAGTAGTTGGTTCTCCCTGCTTACTGATGTATAAATTTAGAGTTTGTTTTTAGATGTTCTTGTCTGGTTTCAGCTGAAAGAATTAGGAAACTAGAAGATTCAGAGTTAGTTTCGTCTCACTAGGGTCCTTTTCTAACAGTTAGCCTTTCTAAGATCCCTTAATTTGAATGTCAATAGCATTTAAAGTTAAAATTATTTCTCTGATCTTAAGCTTCTCTTTGTGTCAAATCTTAAGTGTTTTCTATTGTCTGAAGAGTTAGCCTCATAGGAGTTTGATCATAGACGGTTAAGGCATGCCCTGTCCCTAGATTTTCTCCTAAGTGGTCATCTTGGAAGGTCTCCTTGTCATTCACCTTCATTTCTTTATTGTTTCATTCCATACTATCATCTTTAGAGATCCTCCGTTTTAGATGACTAGCCCATTTGAAAGCCTTGGATATTGAATTGAAATTAAACCCTTTTATGACCCCATTGCCCAATGGACTTGAGTTTTCTTTGAATTGTAGAAAATTTGAATAACTGATATATTATTCACCGAGATTCTCCTGATCACACACTATTTTAGCTTCATTCATAATACAGAATCTCTTCTACCATTGATCATCACATGCGGAAATAAAATCAATTGCATGCATACATTAAAACCACAAACAATCACACATATGAACACAGTATTTAATGGGAAAGCTTAAAGATGAAAACCCCAACTATATGTATATTATATGTCATGGAGATCATGTAAAAATCATAGTACAAAAGCTCCTCACAAGCTCTCATGCACACCCTCAATTGCTACACACTATCAAGCTAGATCTAGCAAAACACATGCTCCAATCTTTTGCCACTTGATAGCCAGCCTCTATTGCGTAATTAATTCTATGGGATGGCTTCATTAAATAGATAAACCACCTGTATTGAACTGCGCAATCCTCATGGGCTACTCCACCTATCTGTGTGTTGCAAATAGCAACAGTATAGTCACAACTGATAGTTAACCTGCTCTTTCACCTATCTCTGCACTGGTCTCCACTGAAATTGTCCATGCACTGAAGTTAACTGATGCATTCTTTAGTTGATTTATGAGTTTATAATTAGTGAATTAATTAATAATTAATTCACACCACTCTCACTAATTGTATCAATTAGTTAAATTGAATACAAATAGCTCAACTATGTTTAGATTAGTTAAACTGAATACAACTCCACTAACTTCCTCAATCAACTCCACCAAACTCTGTCACATGAGTTCTAACTGAAGTCTTCATGCAATAGCTCCACATAACCCTCGGGAATAGCGTAATTCCTTCTGTCAGCTCCTGTGCCACATCTGTGCACTTAACTGAAGTGCTCCAAGAGAATAAGATAATGTTTAGAGTCCAAATATTATTAAGAGCTAATAATATTCGACATATCTATTTTTAGACTGGAAATCTAAAAATAGATTCCGCCCAATATGTCTAAAAATAGAAGTCCATCTATTTTTTTCGACTTGACCAACCATCCACAAATAGCATCCTGCAACTCATAGAACATGATCCATATGTCTAAAAATAGACATAGTCTAAAAATAGACTTTGTGCCAAAAAGAGCCTGCGGGCCCACTTAGTGAAGGCGACTCCTTTCCACTAAGCTCATCATCTTGTTGCAATCTCAAAACTCCCTCTCAACAAGATATGGATTATCTGCAACCCCTATCCTGCCTCTATGGTATTCAAATTTGCTCCTGGTGAGCACCTTCGTCAAGATATCAGCATCCTGATCCTCCGTAGGAATGTATGAAAGTAACATGATCCTCCGCTGCACACAATCTCTGATATGATGATACCGATCTGTGAAGCCATGCCGCCTCAACTCATCCTCCTGTCTGTACCATGAGCCATATCCCGATGTGCCTCTGAGATATCTCAATACATGCTTCCCCGCCTTCCAAAAGAGCTTGGTAGGCTTAACCATAGATTGTGGAAGCTGGTTAACTGCATAGCATATGTCGGGTCGTGTATTGACCAGATACATAAGCGACCCCACAAACTGTCGATAAAAAGTGGCATCCACTACCTCCGCTGAAGTAGCATCCTCCTTCCTCCAACCACCAGGAAGAGGAGTATCAACAGGCTTGCAACCATGCATGTTGAACTTCTCCAGTATCTCCCAGGCATACTTACCCTGAGAAACAAACAGTCCACCACTGCACTGCCAAATTTCCAATCCCAGGAAATAATGAAGGAAGCCCAAGTCCTTCATCTCAAACTCTTTTGCAAGATCCTCCTTTCATGAGAGTATCAACAGCTCATCACCTATCAAAATCAAATCATCTACATAAAGTACAATGATCAGCAACTTACCCTCCACCACAATCTGGTATAGGTTATGATCCGCCTCACTCTTGGAGAATCCAAGTCCGGTGAAATAACTGTCTATCCGTGTGTACCAAGCATGAGGTGCTTGTTTCAACCCATACAACGCTCTCTTGAGCCTGCACACATGCGACTCGCTGCTGAAGATCTCGAAACCTTCGAGCTGCCCTATGTACACCTCCTCCTCAATGACTCCGTTGAGGAACGCAGTCTTCACATCCATCTGATGATTGTGCCACCCCATCTGCGCTGAGAGAGCTAGGATCATCCGTATGGAAGAATACCTTGCGACAGGTGCAAAGGTCTCCTCACAATCGATCCCCTCTATCTGTGAAAAGCCTCGAGCAACAAATCTTTCCTTGTACTTCTCCACACTCCCGTCAGCTGCCTACTTCACTTTGTAGATCCATCTCGAACCCACCACTGATTTCCCCTCTGACCTTGGGACAATTTCCCATGCAGTGTTTCTGAAAATCGAATCATACTCTTCCACCATGGCATCTACCCATGCGAGGTCCTCCACAGCTTCCTCGAAAGAGGATGACTCTATCACGATACACTTGCTCACAAGAGCCATGTATCCAGTATACTGGTCAGGTGACTGTCTCTGTCTGCGCTGTGATGTAGGTGATCCTACAACCTTCTCTGCATCTTGAGCCAGTCACTCAGCTTCTGTAGTGCGCTTCCGCCCTCTGATGGTTGGCACTACCTGAGTGGTATCTTCCACTCCATGAACCTCCTCTTGTGGTTGATCCACATCCTGAGGCTCATCCTTAGGAACTAATAGCTCCTCCTCTGCATGCAAGTGTGGCTCCCTCTCAAGCGAACACTTCATGGCTTTCTCCTCCTGAAATTCGATATCCCGTCGCACAAAAGTCTTGCGACTGTCTGGAAAATACACACGATAGTTGTGGGGCATATCAGTGTACCCCAAAAATATCCCAACCTTTGCAGTCGGCTCCAGCTTCTTCCTGGAATCCTTCGTCACAAGAATGTAAACAGGTGAACCAAAAATCCTCAAATGGGAAATATCAGGCTTCTTACCAGAAAACGCTTCCTTGGGTGTACTCATGCCAAGTATCCTGTGAGGACAACGGTTCTGCACATATACTGCAGTATTTCATGCCTCCACCCATAAGTGAATGGGTAGGCCCTGATCATGCAACATCACCCGTGCAGCACCCATGATCATTCTGTTCTTCCGCTCATCAACCCCGTTCTGCTGTGGGTTATGAGGTGCTATGAGCTCTCTTCGAATTCCTTCTATGCTGCAAAAGTCCTTGAATTTTCCAGAGATGAATTCACCACCATTATTGCTTCTAAGAGCCTTCACCTGCTTCCCCGATTCTTTCTCAACCAGTGCCTTGAACTCACAGAACTTTGAGTATGTCTCGCTCTTCTTCTGCATGAAGAAGATCTAGCACTTATGAGAAAAATCATCAAAAAATATCACATAATGCATGTGCTTTGCTTTCGAAGCTACTGAGAAAGGTCCACACATGCCTGTGTGAATTCTCTCAAGGATCTTCGTGGCGCAACTATCCTTCTCGTGAAAGGTGGCTTTCACAAATTTTCCCAAGGTACACCCCTTGCACTAATCTGATTGCACAAGAGTTCCTTTAGGAAGCCCAGTAGAAATCTGTTGCAGTATCTTCAAAGCTCCATGGTGAAGGTGGCCTAATCTCCGGTGCCACAACTCGCCATCATCCCGGCTCACTACTCCTTCTGCCTTGCCTGCCATTGTTGCACAACCATCTACCTGCAATTGATAAAGGTTCTTAACTCGAACCCCTATCCTTTGGGTCTCACCAGTTGCCTTACTGCGTAGGAAAGCCTTTCCCTCGCTAAAGACAACATCATATCCCTTGTCTTCTAACATCGCCACAGAGATAAGATTTTTCTTCAATCCTGGACCATGCATCACTTCCTTCAATACGAAGGGTTTACCAGACTCCCTCTCAAAGGAAATGGTACCGATACTGGTCGCACTGTATCTACCATCATCGCCCATCTCGATGTGCACTCCAAGATCTTTCTCATCCAGATCAGTAAACAAATCTCGATCTCCTGTCATGTGAAAAGACGCACCACTGTCCAAAAAACCACACTGAACCCATCGCACTTGAGACCAAGCATGCGATCAGTGAAAAATGCAGCTCAAACTGCGAGGCTAAGGCCTCTCCAGCTGCAAATCTAGCAGCCTGCTTATTTTTCTTCTTCTACGGACAATTTGTGGCATAATGTCTGTGTTGGTGACAGTGAAAGCACTTCACCTTGGACATGTCCTACTTCTTTCCTTTCGCACCGGAATGAGAAGCTTTCTTGCTCTTCCCCTTCTTTTCTTTGGTAGCCAAAGCGCAATTCTCTTCATCAGAGTTCTTTAATGATGATCCGTCCCTGGTACTCTGCCTTATTTACTCTTGCACAAGATCCGACCAAAGTCGCTCCCGACCATTGACAGAGTCCTGATAGGAATGCCAACTCTTCGGAAGCCCAAGGAGAGCCAAGATCACCAAGTCCTCATCATCTACAGTCACCCCCACACTTCCCAGCTCATCCCTGCATTGGATGAACTTCGTGAGGTACTTGGGCATACTGTCGCCTTTCTCCATCTTTATGTTTCTGAGTCTATCCTTGAGCGCCAACTTCCTCTGGTCGCTCTTGATTTGGAATAAATCTGTCAAGGATTTCCACATCAAGAATGGAGAAGCCTTACCATGCAGGTTGGACACTATGTGATCCTTCACGTCCTCCAACAGAATCCTTCGACACTTTGCTATCTTCTTTTGCCATGCCTCAAGTACGGCAGCATCGCTAGAAGTAGGCTTTGGAACTTCAACATCTATGAACTCCTTCAACCCATTGTCATCCAGCACCGCCTCCATCCTGTCCTTCCATGCGATATAATTCAATCTGCCCTCAAGGGCATACTCCAATCTTAATCTGTTGAAAGACATCTCAACTTCGACACCAAGAAAACACTGCTGCAAATTCGAATTCCACCAGCACAAAACTCAACCGCTTTAATGTTCTGCAATTGCTCCAATGATCAATATCGCTCTGATACCATGTAGAAAATTTGAATAATTGAGATATTATTCACCGTGATTCTCCTGATCACACACTATTTTAGCTTCATGCATAACACAGAATCTCTTCTACCATTGATCATCACATACGGAAATAAAATCAATTGCATGCATACATTAAAACCACAAACAATCACACATATGAACACAGTATTTAATGGGAAAGCTTAAAGCTAAAAACCCCAACTATATGTATATTATATGCCATGGATATCATGTAACAATCATAGTACAAAATCTCCTCACAAGCTCTCATGCACACCCTCAATTGCTACACACTATCAAGCTAGATCTAGAAAAACACATGCTCCAATCTTTTGCCACTTGATAGCCAGCCTCTATTGCGTAATTCATGCTATGGGATGGCTTCATTAAATAGATAACCCACCTGGCTTGAACTGCGCAATCCTCATGGGCTACTCCACCTATCTGTGTGTTGCAAATAGCAACAGTATAGTCACAACTGATAGTTAACCTGCTCTTTCACCTATCTCTGCACTGGTCTCCACTGAAACTGTCCATGCACTGAAGTTAACTAATGCATTCTTTAGTTGATTTATGAGTTTATAATTAGTGAATTAATTAATAATTAATTCACACCACACTCACTAATTGTATCAATTAGTTAAACTGAATACAAATAGCTCAACTATGTTTAGATTAGTTAAACTGAATACAACTCCACTAACTTCCTCAATCAACTCCACCAAACTCTGTCACATGAGTTCTAACTGAAGTGTTCATGCAATAGCTCCACATAACCCTCAGGAATAGCATAATTCCTTCTATCAGCTCCTGTGCCACATCTGTGCACTTAACTGAAGTGCTCCAAGATAATAAGATAATGTTTAGAGTCTAAATATTATTAAGAGCTAATAATATTCGACATATCTATTTTTAGACTGGCAATCTAAAAATAGATTCCGCCCAATATGTCTAAAAATAGAAGTCCATCTATTTTTTTCCGACTTGACCAACCATCCACAAATAGCATCCTGCAACTCATAGAACATGATCCATATGTCTAAAAATAGACATAGTCTAAAAATAGACTTTGCGCCAAAAATAGCCTGCGGGCCCACTTAGTGAAGGGGACTCCTTTCCACTAAGCTCATCATCTTGTTGCAATCTCAACATGAATTATCTCCCCATTGCCAAAAATCCTTCTTTTCTCACTTCTTTGTCTTACATTGAACCCTTCTTTCATGTTTCCCAACCAAACAAACCAAAAAAAAACAAAACAACAACCCTTGTGCCCTATAACTAGCCTAATACCTTAAAGTTGAACTTCAAAGATATATATTTCTTTGCCTTTTATAGAGAAATACCTCTTTAGATCTAGGAGGGATAGATCCTGAGATCCCAAAGTGGTTTTATGTTGTCTTGTCTTTTGGTATTGCCAAACCTGCCAAAACACAGGAACCACAACAATTGGGATGGAGATTTTCCTAAAGTGACAGTGGTTTTATTCCTGCCTTTCCATTTCCTATATAACCATGGTGTTGTGGGTTTTTCAACTCGTTTTTTTTATTGGTTCTCAATTTCCCAATGGTTTAATGTTGAAAAAAATGCTCTAGAATCCCTGGAATAGTTTGGGGGTAGTTACTAGTTCATAGAGCCATTGGTAGGTTGGGTTACTATTCCTTCAAGCCATGGTTGGAACAAATGCTCTAGAGCCCTGTAAGGTTATGGGTTTAGTTATTAGTTATTGTATTTTTAGACATCTTGGGTATAGACCGATATGTTTTATGTTATTTATTTCCATACTGTAGAGGTGGAATCATTGTGGTTGAGTGTTGATGTGGTTTGGCCTCTGGAATCCTTGGATGGTTTTGTCTTGGTTTATTCCATGAGATCCCAAATTCATTCTTGGAATATGGCGCGGGGGTGATCGGTGGAAAGAGAGATTTTGTTTAGCCCAATATATGGTTGGGTGGTATGTGGAATTCCCTGACTTGGTTGTTATTTTCATATATTAATAAGATATATTTCCTACTATGAATTATGAATACTTTCATTGGTTATCATGTTGACATTATGGATGAGTTTCCATGGTTTCTATGCTGGTTATCTATTGGTTATATGTTGGTCATGTGATGAAATATATCTATGGCTCTTGTCATGATTTAATAATTTATTAAATGGTTGATGGATGTATGGACTAACAAGTGCTATTGTAGCTAGCTAAAGAGCACTTAGAACCTTCTTGGTGATTCTCATATGGATATTATCAATTTATGATCAGATAAACATTCATGACCTGTAGCTTACATGTTTTCCATATGTTTGAGGAAATTTTTGTCTTGGATTAGGTAGTATAGGTCAAGTTATTGCTTCAAGTTTGAATTTTTGGCATTTTCATCATGTATATTATGATTCTGGAAAGTTACAGGAAATTCTATGTAATGGTATGGAGGCTAGCATGAAAATGTGGCACAAATCGTGGGACCACATACCCATATTTGAAGAATTTATGCCATAACCGCATGGAAGGAGGCTTGTGTGTGTGGTTAGAGGCCTATAACCACACCCTTTCCTTGTTATGTTTGCAATTGGGGTGCTAGGTCAGAGAAACATGGTTCCAAATCAAGGATTAATCACCTGGGGTGGTAGTTTAGCTCCTGATTTGTTTGTAGTCCCTGTAGGATGTCAGTATGTGTTCAGTTTGTAGGCCCCACTTTATTAACTAGAACTTAGAGGTTGGTTCATGTCATAGTGAAAATCGTCTCATGTTTACCCTATTGGGCTTGTGAAATTTGGTAAATGTGGGAGGATGCATTATAGGGTCTTATCAGAGTTTCCAGGTTCAAACACTTGGACTAGATGGTATAGATGTGATTGTTATGCATTCATGGTTATTTTTCAATATGTTTGCTATGCATGCATGGTGATGGTCATTTTTTCAATTTTGTATCGTCCTAATGATGTTGATATTAATGATGTTTATCTCTTATTGTCATTATGTATATATATTTTCTAATACGCATTGATTTGTGCATATGAGATAGCCTCTCCTAAAACCCACTAAGGTATGCTTTATTATGTTTATATTTGGTTTATCTAACATGGTATGTTTGCAGGAGGTAGAAGATAGAAGATGAAAAGAAAGACGGTGGATTACAGCTCACTTGACTCTCCTTGTATATCATTTGAGAAACAAGGAGATGAGTACTCTCCTAATATAGTAGAAACGTTGAGAAGTTTAAAGGCATAAATCAAAATTTGAAAGGAAGATAATGCCAGGATCATTCAGTCATAGGGAATAATTGCAAGATTTGGGAAAAGGAAGTAGAATTTAATGCAATGATCCTTTAGTTTATCAAATTTTCATAGATAGGTAAAACCACGAATCAATCATGGACAAGAGGAAAGGAATAATGGGGCATATGGTAGTAGGTCTCATGGAGAACACAGGTTAGATAGGGATGGAATAGTCAAAGGTGGAAGATGGATGCATGCACGTGATAGGATAGGTAGTGGTTATGGTTTTTATTGTAGTTTTGGTTCAGATAGAAATCATGGTCATCACTGCTATCATCCCTACAGGAGGAGTGAGAAGCAGTATTTTCCTTATGAGTTCAAGAAAGAAAAGCCTCCTACTTTTGATGGAGAGTTGAAGAAACCAAAATATGTTGAAGAATGGCTCTTGGGATGAAGAAGTTATTCGAATTGCATGATTATATGGAGAATATGAAAGCTAGGATAACTATTTTCAGTCAAAAAGGAAAATCAAATACTTGGTGGGAAGATGTGAAGCACGTCAGAGGCATCAAGATAAAGGAGTTGAGTTGGCATGAGTTTAAAAGGAGTAGTTTTACGAGAGATATTACTATGGAAAGTCTAAGGATTTATATGTGTTGAAGATGTGTTCTATGATAGATGAAGAGTATATGACTAAGTTATGGTATGTACAATATATTAAGGATGATAACACAAAGGTTCAAATATTTGATGAGGCTCATCATTAGGTATAACTTAATGGGTTACAATGTCACCTTTTAGCTTATTAAATCTCTCTCTCTCTCTCTCTCTCTCTCTCTCTCTCTCACACACACACACACACACACACACATTTGATTACATTTTGTCATATTTTTCTTAGTGAGAAAGGTGTAAGAGGTTTGTCATGACTTGAAGCCTAACATGGTTTAATTGTAGGAAATAAATAAGATAAAGATATTTTTGAGTCAGATTCCATCTCAGTGCTTGGAGTAGATAGCAGGGAGAAATTAGAGAAGGGTGTCCACCTTCTTAGCTTCCAAAATCAGCCCAAGATCACCTAATATCCTCCAACAGTTCGAAGTCAAAGGAATTCAAGCAAGTGAATGTTAAGAGGGATCCAAGCTCCACACCTCTCGAAGATCAAGGAGACAAATTCCTACTCTTTAGGGAGTTGTTAGTAACTTCCTATTAGTATAAATAAACATAAGAAAGAACTCATTAGGATTCAATTTTTATAGGAAGCTAGAGATATATTGACTCTGGATTAGAGATATTTTTACTATCATTTTGATGTAAGAGACTTGTTATGAAATGAGAATGAGAAGTTGGTTTTCGTCTCACTTATTTGATTTCAAAGGGCTGAAGCTCATGGGTTAGGGCCCAATTCATGGGCTGAAATATCTCTTGTGTATCTTTATACTTCCTTTATGCTTCAGTATTTTATTTGATATCATTGCGTTCTAGGAGCATCAGAAGACCATCAAAATTGTGATGGCAGTCTCTCTCTCACCTCTTCCATTGGAGCTTGAGGAGAAAGGTCTTCAACCACAGACAAAAATTATTTATTTTATGATTTCTTAGAAAGGATAAAGAAGTGTTCATTGTTTTTATCATGAATTTGTTGTAGATTAGAGGTTGGATTTATGTTTAGGTGAAAGTTATATTAGGTTAAATAGAATTTGATTCAACTCATATTTTCCATTGTTTAACACGATAGTTTGTTAATGGTCAATGCATGAGTGTATGTAATGGTTGTAGTAATAGATACATATTCAGAGAAATACCCCTTCTAGCACTGTCATCTTGGACTTCAACCCTCATTAATTTTCCCTTCCATTCTGCTACCCACAACCCTGTTTTGAAAATCATCTTCATGGCCACTGTGAGCACCCTTCTCGGTACAAGACATGCCCTCCAAGGGTTCTGATATTGGCCAAGGGAGTTGGTCACCCCCCATCCAATTAGATCCACCTTTCCCTCACTCTTACTCACATCCATTCCACCATTTCCAGCCTCAAAACCCTCTCAACCTGTTTCCTGTAGCATTACATGACTTGTTATAGCAAAACATGGATCATGTAGCAGCTTCTTGTAGCAATTTTGGGAGCCACCTTATTCACTCTAGAATTGATCCTCCACCTCATCTGAACTTAGTATAGACCTTAGTTGACCTCCAAATCTAAATTCTTGGTTTAAGGATACCCCTAGGCCACCCAAAATCCTTTTCCCTTTACTGCAAAACAAAGTAGTTTTAGTGTGTTAACCCATCATAGAAATAGCATCATTAATAAAAAAATTAGCATGCAGTAGGTAAAATTTAATTCATGATTGATGAAGTGTGTATGTGAAGGTATATTAGTTCCCTTCTTGCAATTTGGTTGAGTAGTTAAGAGAATGAATGAAATCTAGTGTAGTTTCCTTTCTTGCAACTAGAGTAAGTGTTAGTTTCTTAATTGCAAAATTAGAATTTTTTTATATGAATGAGTGAAATCTAGTATGAATTATTTTCTTGTAGAAATAATAGTGTTCATGATGATTTTTTTTTTTTTGGTGTTGAGTTGCAATTAGAAGTTTGATAGACTCTCTCTCTCTCTCTCTCAGAGTAACAATAGTTCCTAGGACCTCATAGTAGAACTAAGATGAGGATGACATGAGTAGATCTCATCTACTATGCATATAGAATCATCTCCTCCCAATTTGTATGAACCCCAGGTTGATAATTAAATCTGCATAACCTCTGGGAGTTGCATCACTCTTGGTGAAATACTAGGGCTCACTAATATTCATCAGTGGATTGCCTTTAGCATTTAAGGATCAGATTGATTATGATGAGCCTCGGTCATTGGAGGAAGTTATTGGGAATTTGAAGCTTTTCTATGAGTAGTATAAGCGTAAATATGAGCCTAAGTGTGATTGGAAGGGGAATGATAAGACTGAGAGAAAATGGGATAAGAAGCGAGGAAGACCTGATGATCCAGGTAACAAGGAGAATGTAGCACCATACAAGAAGTTCAATGCAATTGAAAAAGGACATGGGTCTTATATTAAGGATAAGAAAAAATTTTATGGCAAGAAGCCTTTGCACTATTGTACTTGTGGCATAGTGCATCGCAGGAGATATTGTCCACAACATCACGGTGGTAGACCTAAAATTTATAATGTTCGGGAGGCACAAATAGTTAGAAATTTTGGGCATATTATTCCTCAGATTTATGAACTACATTTAGGTATATTTCATCCTCCATAATCTCATTTTTTTTCTTCTTGTGTCTTTCATATGGATCCATCATCCACAAGACATCTCTGTTATGCCGATGGTGCGAGTCTCTTCTCCAAGAATCTAGCCTCGACATCTTAGGCCATTTTCACCTCTTTGCATTCGTTAGTTCACTCCAACCATCCCTGCATTGGATCTACCACCAATAAACAAGCCAAATATAGTGCAGTGATAGGTTTCTTAGCCAATTCCCTTGATCATAAGATCATGCACCTTCATGTTTATCTTTATTCCTTTCTACTTATCATGCAATTGAACGATGTTTATCATGTGTGTAATCATGTCCTATTTAGAAAATATATATGAGTTAATATTTTTGCATGTGAATTTGAATCCATTACATTTAGTCATGTTCCTAGAGCACAAAATAACTATGCTTATACCATTTCAAATAACATTATAGATTGGAATTTATCACATGCATATACAAGAAGACATCCACAACATAAACAAATGGTGAACCACAATCGTCATAAAAGATGCATCACCATATTATGTATAAAAAACTCCAACATATAGTTTTGGAATCCACTACTCTAAATACATATGACATGCCCATAGCATGTTACATAAAAAAAATAAGGGCCCACATGTCCCTATGCCTAATCATTGTCCTCTGGTGGATCATGTGCCAGTGGTTCCATTACACCTACCCATAAGTCTTGAACTTCCTGACTAGCCATAACTATACGCCTCATGATACCTCACCATTTAGAGGGAAGCCTATTGCACACATATGTATACTAATCTTATATCTCATTCCATCTGCGCTTTTTCACCTCGGTTAGTAGAAATTCAAACCTATGTTAGATATCCTGCATTAATGCATCACTATCTTATCTCTGCTATTATGTCGAACCTCTCTAATTTGCAGCCCCAGATGCCGCGATTCATCCTACATATCCTGTCGAGCTCACTAGTGTTATATATGCATACCACAATTTTGGAAAATCAGTACCACATACATATATTTATAAACTCTACATCTGACCAAAATATAGCAACTATCACTTACCATATAGACCCCATACTCGTCCTGGCAAGAGTGGTAAGTCAAGATTTCCCTGGTAGTTCATTCTGCTATATGTATAGTCATCTATGTACAGTGGCATCTGGTCCCAATGAGTGAAGAAATCAACTTGTAACACCCATCTGAATCCCCCTCCTCCACCTCATCACAATAGCTGCCCCCAATGGTGCATCCTAGGCTCCTACGAGCATGAATCACGGATCTGTACATGTGGAAATATGGTAGGGATATTCTCAAAAAATAATGAGCATACAACTGTCCCAAATGAATAATTATCATTGGTTAATTTCCTGCACATTCCAAAATATCGTTTAAACGATGACAACATCATCTGGGCCCACCTATAGTAGATCCCTGCCAATACACTCTCCACAAGCATCATCTTCGCTCGAATCATGTGACGAAAGGAATGACTACCCAAGATCTGCACCACTACTACAGTTGTAGCTTGTGTATTGAGTCTCTCTAAGTTACCCTTTGCACAAGCCCCAGGTGCATAGTGATGATCCACAAACTCCCCTATATGCCTCTCACGAGGAAACATATATGTATCTCCCCCACCACCCCCAAAGGTGGAAATCTTGTCAAATATTATGTCCTGGATAGTGATCTCGATCCTGTGCCATTGTAAAAGAAAGGCCTCCTGATCTGTATCCAAATAACTCACAATCCTAGAAAATAGTGGCTCACCAGCCCACATCAATGGGTTCTCCAAGAACTTTAGAAACCCATATCACGCCAAAACTCCTTTGATTGCTTGGTTCCCCTCAACCTCAACACTAAGAGTATCAAAATCTCGTTCTTTCCACACCATCTTTAATTCTGCCATACCTACAAAATACCATCATGTTTTGTCAGTTCAGATTCAAAAGCATTCACTTTTGGTTCTTAGCTTCATATTAACAGATACCCCCAAACCTGCATTTCCACTCAGTCCACAACATACTTTTCCCTTCAAAACTTCATTGGATTCACTTTTTTCCTCATTTTTTTGCTTCCAGAACACAAAAAATAGGAAAATAGTTGTGTTGCGACCGTGAGGAACAACATGGATTTCCCCTACTAAGCTAAAGCCCTAATATGAAAGTCTAATCCACGACAATTGATGAGTAAGGTTAGGCCACCTACCTGCAACTTGTATATTTGAATTCCTGCAGTTAGTTTGTCCACTATTATCTCCTCAATATTTTTTGCCTTCTCCTCTTCTCCAAATTCTCCAACAACTCACTATGCAAAGGAATTGGATTTGGTGGCAAGAAGCCCTTTGATAGGAAAAACCCTAGTTTTTTCTGTCACCCATTGTGACCAAACCCCAGCTTGGTTTGATAAACTGTCAGCATCATTGGGAAGATCTCACAAAGTTTTGAAATGGGTCTCTTTTTATTTTTGGTAATTTGACACTTCACTTGGAAGTCATTTTGTCTAAGAGGTCTCACTTTGCGGCCTATAAAAATTGAATTTCTTCATATGAGTCGTTTCTACTCTGGTACCACTTTACCTTTATACTTGTTAACTCATGTGTCGATTTTCGTCACGAGTAACCATTATTTACTCATGTTTTTATGGTCCCCTTTTGGCTTCCCCCATGTGGCAGCATCATCAAGTCACCCTTGTTTAGAGCATCAGAGATGAGTCACCCATGCATCCATGGAGTCTGTTTCGAGTCCCATTAAGTCTAGTTGCAGTGTTCCATCCATATTTGCATCACATTCATCCTATTTTACTCATATTTTGCCTCTAGCTATACTTCTTCGTCTTTGAAAAGCCTTCATTTGAGTATTTGATCATCCCCTATGGAATCGATTCAGTCGCTGCCAGGTCGACCATGCATATTATGCTCTGACAAGGGAAGTCGTTAGTCCACCACTCATCTTGTTTCCTTCCATGATCATCCTTGGTTTCAGTCCATCGATCACATTACTATGATCCCTCATTCCTTTGTTGAGGATTCGTCATTGCCTCAACTCTGGAAGTCCCTCTTCTGTCGACTTCAACACATTTATTCTAGGAGATTAGTCTAGAGGGTGGTGTGCCTTGCTTCTAGAATTCACCATTTTCCAGTGCCTTAGATCAAGAAAAGGGAATCATCATTTCCCTTTGAATTGGTTGTTTCTCATGTGTTCATCTCCAACTCATTATCACACGATTGAGATTTGTACACTTGATGGTCCGGTGATCCAGTAGATTGCCCCAACATTTCTTGGGTGTGCATGAGATGTTCCAAAACTCATGAGGGGGTGGCCCTTTAGGTAGCCCGCCACATGCCTAGATGACAACATATTATGAACCAGCCTCAAATGTAGTTCTATAGATTTGACTGGTTTGACTTTAGCCGCTTGCCACACCCAAAATATGAATGTATCCTTCAAATGGTCCATTCATACATTCATATCCCTTTCTTGTTTAGTAGAGATTCTTTGGTTGTGCTCTCCCCTTATCATGTCATCTTGAGGGGCATTATGTCTTGTTAAAAATATTATATATGAAAGAGAAATGGAACACATAAAATATGTCAAAACACAAACACAGAAAACATATAAAACAAGAGAGACACGGATATACGTGGTTCACCCAATTTGGGCTACGTCCACCCCGAAAAGTCAGTTATTCCTTTATATTATCCAACAAGATGAAGAGACACAACCTACAACGGATTCGTTGTAATATTATCTACTCTCTCACAGTCCCCCTTTCTGTTTCTCGCTCATAATACGCATAAAATACACAGCTGCAAGACAATACCCTCATACAACATAAGCAGTTGGCTTATAGGGAAAAAAACCCTAAATTAAACATAACTTCTATTGTCAGATCATCTGCCTAATGAACGACCCAGATTGACTACGAAATTACAATATTTTACAACATAATTTTACATTTTCTTTTTAGCTTCAGGGGAGCTACTCCCAAAACCCCCACGTGGAGGGGTGTACAATCTTCTTGGGGTATACATCCAGATGAAACAAAGACCTCTGAATCATGATGAAAATCAGGCTCCACACCCAACAATCTCCCACTTGGAGAATGATTGTAGAAATTCCACTGCAGCCTTATTTGATGGAAAATTACTCCACTTTGGACCTGGTTGTTTCTCATATTCATCATCATACTTGAAGACTAATTGAAACTGAGAATAATCTCAGTTCTCCCTAGTTACAACTTTTGTTAGCATATCTGCAAGATTATGGATAGTGTGTATCTTTTCCAGCTTCAATTGTCCATCTTCCAACATTGACCGTATGAAATGGTACTTGAGATGTATGCGTTTATTCCTGGAATGAAATGTTGAGTTCTTTGCAAGATGCATGGCACTCTGGTTGTCACTGTATAACTTTCCCATCTCATTCTTTTTACCCAATTCATCCATAAAACTTTGTAACCAAATCATTTCTTTACTAGCCTCTGTAGCAGCAACATACTCTGCTTCTATTGTTGAAAGTGCAACAACACTTTTCATTTTTGAAACCCAACTGACAGTTGTTCCACCTACAATAAATACATACCTTGTAGTGCTCCTCTTGCTATCTCTATCACCCTCCATATATGCATCAACATATCCCTGTAGAGAAATGTTTGAACCACCAAAGCATAATTCTTGATTTGTGGTACCTCTCAAATATCTGAGAATCCATTTCACTACCATCCAATGTTCTTTTCCTGGATTGTTCATGTACCTACTTACAACTCCCACTGCATGTGCAATATCAAGCCTTGTGCAAACCATTGCATACATTAAGCTTCCAATTGCTGATGCACATGGAACTTTAGACATATAATCCATTTCTTCTTGGGTCTTGGGGCACATCTCCTTACTAAGTTTTAAATGGCTATCCAAAGGTGTACTAACTGGTTTTGCATTCTGCATATTGAATATTTCTAGCACCTTTTGTATGTACTCATTCTGAGACAATGTTAATTTGTGATTTTTCCTCTCTCTAGTTATTCTCATTCCAAGGATTTTTTTTGTAGCTTCGAAATCCTTCATTGAAAATGAATTTGCCAATTTTCTTTTCAGCACATTTATTTCCTGCATGTTAGACCCCGCAACAAGCATGTCATCTACATAAAATAACAATATAATATAGTTTCCACCATTTTTTTTTTTGATAAACACAATGATCAGAGTGACATCTATTATAACCTTGTTCAGACATAAACCTGTAAAATTTTAGGTACCACTCACTTGGAGCCTGTTTTAATCCATACAAGTTCTTCTTTAACCTGCACACTAATTTTTCCTTCCCTTTGACCTCATATCCCTGTGGTTGCTACATATACATCTATTGCTCCAAATATCCATGGAGAAATATTGTCTTTACATCTAATTGTTCAATATGAAAATCTTCCACTGCTACAAGACTTAAAATGGTTATGATTGAATTCATCTTAACAACAGGAGAAAATATTTCATCAAAGTCAATAACTTTCTTTTGTACAAAACCCTTCACCACAAGTATAGCTTTGTACCTCTTTTTTCCTCCATCTTCTTCCTTCAACATGTAAACCCATTTATTCTGCAATGTTGTTTTTACTTGCAGGAAATCTAACTAAGTCCCAAGTCTGGTTATGTATTAAGGAGTCCATCTCTTCTTTCATGTCTAGCTCGCACTTCTTCCTGGTTTTGACTTGCATTGCTTCTTCATAACATTCAGTTTCACCAGAATCAGTCAACAATAAATAATATAATGAAGGAGAGTATCGTTCATGGGGTATAAGTATCCTTGTAGATCTTATGACACCACTTTCAGGTGTTTTAGGTGCATGTTTCTATTGTGGTCATTGTTTTTGTTGTGGTTGTTGATTATTATTATTTTCAGGCACCTTTACTTTTTCTGTGATCTTATCAAGAAATGTGTATTCTTTGTTTTCTTTTTCTTGTTTCTTTTCTTGCAACTGATTCTTATACAAAACATTTTCATCGAACATTAGATCTCTACTCCTAATGATTTTGTGATTTTCATAATCATATAAGCGATAACCAAAATCATTAACACCATATACAATAAAGGTACATTTCTTTTATTTTTCCTCAAGCTTTGTTCTATTTTCTTTATTAATATCGCCAAAGGCATCACAACCGAAAGGCTTTAAAAAAGAGTAGTTTACCTTTTTACCTGTCCATGCCTCCTCTGGAATACCACCATCCAAGGAAATTGAAGGCCCTCTGTTTATTAGATAAACAACAGTATCTACAGCATCTACCCAAAATTGTAAAGGAAATCCTGCATGAAATCTCTCTCATGAACATTGCACGCTCCATGATTGTTCTATTCATCCTTTCTGACACACCATTTCCTTGTGGTGTTCTTGGAAATTTCTTCTCTCTGCGAATTCCATGCTCTGAGCAATACCTATCAAACTCTTTGCTGCAATATTCACCTCCATTGTTTGATCTCATACACTTCAACTTCTTTCCTGTCTAAATCTCAACCAAATCTTTCCATTTCTTGAAAGTATCAAATACATCAGATTTATTCTGAATACAATAAATCCAAGTTTTTCTATTTGCATCATCAATAAAATTAACATAATAACGAGAGCCACTGAGAGATGATACCTGAGCAGGTCCCCATACATTTGTATGCACAAGCTCTAATTTTTCTCTTTTCTTTTCTTTCCCAACTCTAAGAAATTTAACTCTCTTCTGTTTTCCATAAATAAAATTCTCACAGAAATCCAAATCAATATTCTTCAAACCCGACAACAAATTTCTTGAGCGAATAATATCCATCTCCTTCTCACTCATGTCTGAGCCTATGATGCCATAATGTTGCATCTGCTCCTTTGGAAGTTAAAGTATTAATAGAGTTAGAAATACCATTGCATAAATACAATGTACCAAACTTTTTTCCTTTTGCTATTACCAGGGCTCCTTTAGTGACCTTCCAAGTTTTATATGTGAAATTTGTCACACAACCTTCATTTCCTAACTACCCTATTGAAATAAAAATTTTCTTTAGATCTGGAACATGCCTTACCTCCTTTAATAGCCATTTGTTTCCATTCTATTGTTTTACAAGAACTTTACCCATACCCATTCCAATGATTTTACATGGTTTATCATCACCCAGACGAACCTGTCCAAAATATCCTTGAACATAGTCATGAAAATATTTCTTATTAGGTGTGGCATGGAATGAGGCCCCTGGATCTACCACCCAAGAATTAGTAACATTTTCTAAAGAAAGAATCAAAGCATCTTGTAACACATCACCTGTCACATTCGTTTCATGATTGTTTTCTTACTGTGCGTCTCCTTCTTTTCCCTTCTGGGATTTACATACTTTCTTCAAGTGTCCTTTTATTTTCGCATTTCCAGCACACTATCCTCGATCTGGACTTGGATCTTCCTTTCCTTGATTTACTGCAATATCCTAAGCTCTTTCCTATTTCCATTCTTCTTCCCCTAGTTTTTGCACTTAAATGATTACCTGATGTCTCACCTGAGATTTTCCATCGCATTTCCTTGCTAAGGATAGCACTGACAACATCATCAAACTTTAAAGTACTAGATCTAGAGACAAAGTTACTAATGGGCATAACTAAACTATTTCAAATTTCTAGAAATGAGAACAGAAATAACATAGCCCTAACTTCATCATCAAATTTTACCCCTACATAACTTAACTGACTGGTGACCGTGTTAAATTCATTTAAATGGTCAGCAACAGATCCACCATCCGACATCTTCATATTGAATGAATTTTTCATAAGAAATACCATATTTGAGGGCGAGGGTTTTTCATATAGTTTCGCCAATGCCTTAATTAAACCCTCTGTTGTTGTTTCCCTCGAAATATTGAAGGCTACCGACGCCGTGAGGCACAACCGTATTGTTCCAAGTGCCTTTCTGTTGAGAATATCCCATTATGCATCTGTCATACTCACCGACTTCTTTTTTTTCCGCTCAATGGTAGGTAAAAATATTTCTGATACAGATAATCTTCCATTTTCATCTTCCACAACGAGTAGTTTTGGCCATTATATTTCTCAACCCTAAACCTACCATCTTTTGCCATTGCTCCCACTCGAACCAAGAACCCTTCTTTCCTATGAGTTTATCAACCAAATAGAACTTCATCTCTGATACCAGTTGTTAGAAAAATTATATATGACAGAGAAATGGAACACACAAAATATGTGGAAACAAAAACACAGAAAACATATAAAACAAGAGAGACACAAATATACGTGGTTCACCCAATTTGGGCTACGTCCACCCCGAACAGCCAATCCTTCCTTTATATTATCTATCAAGATGAAGAGACACAACCTATAACAGATCCGCTGTAATATCCTCTACTCTCTCTCATAGTCCCCCTTTATGTTTCTCGCTCATAATGCAAATACAATACACAGCTGCAATACAATACCCTCATTCAATAGAGGGGGTTTCCTTCTAGGGAAAAAAACCCTAAATTAAACATAAATTATACCGTCAGATCATCGACCTAATGAACGGCCCAGATTGACTACGAAATTACAATATTTTACAAGGAAATTTTACATCTGTTTTTTAGCTTTGGGGGCGCTGCCCCCAAAACCTCCGTCGGGGGGCTTCTAGCCCCTGGACCTCCCAAACGAGGGGAATCGACCCCCCTAGACTCCCACGGGAGTGGGGGGACAAGTCCCCGCCACACCCCCCCACATGGAGGGGTGTACATTCTTCCTGGGGTATACATCCGACTAAAACAAAGACCTCTGAATCAAGATGAAAATCAGGCTCCACACCCAACATGTGTCATGTACTCAAATCAAAAAATGTTATTATATTTAGTCTTAGCCTCTATTTTCCAGGCACATTATGTATATAGGACTCATTGTATCACATTCTGGCCCATTGATGCCCACGTATCATCTATCATGTACTTTGTAGATCATTCCCACATTTTTGGGCGCACCATTATTATTTGTAGTCTGTTATCTCAGTGGGTATGGGTATGCCTCCCCCGCATCATTTGAGATCATGTACTCCAAAATAAAAGGATATTTATATTACCTTAGTAGGTCCCTCCCCCTCCATTCCTCCATCTTTCCTTGCATTTCTTAAACTCTCTATCTCTCTCTCTCTCTCCTTTGGTGTCTCGTGGAAGAGTAACCTACAATGTATTTCGGTCACACGATTTGCAATCTACGTTGTGGGGGGGGGGGGGGGGGGAGGTGGATTTTTTATCACCTAAAAAATGATCACCTAGCAATTTCTAACTAGGTGGATCGAAATACACCATGTAGGATTAATTTTACCATAGTAAACTCAATTTCACCATAGAAATAATTTAGTAAACCATTTTTATTAAATTATTTCTAGTTAAAATAATAATAAAAAACTCATGAGAATAATTGAATAAATCATTATTTATTTAATTTTCTCTAGCAATAATTATTAAATAATTATTTGATGATTATTTCTTAACACATTTGACTAAATTACCTTGGAATAATTAAATAGATCACTATTTCTATTTATTTATTGTTCCTTGTTCTTATTTTTGTAATAATTGTTAAACCATTATGTAATAATTATTTCAAATTCACACTTTTCTCAATCCTCACAAATTGATTAATAAATTATTTTATTTGTTAATTACTTCAACAATTTTCTAAATAAAGTTATTTGACCATTTTTAATATATTTTCCCTCTCCAAAAAATATAATAAATTATTCCTAACAGTTAGATTTGGATTTGGTCAATAATTTTTATTATTTTTCAATTACTAGTTTTGCTCAATACTTTGTTATAAATAAGAGGGTTTTCCATTCATTCTTCACCATGATCATTATCATCATCACCATTATCATATCATGCCATTTGAACTCCCACTTGATAAATATCTTGCTTTTTGGGTTTTTTTGCATATTTGAGAGAGAAAAAAAAGATCGTTGAAGCACAAGGACATCAAAAGGTCCCATCCCACCTGGGGAGATTTACAAAACCATGTTGTAAAAATTATTCAACAGGTGTTTCAATAAAATTATAATTCATTTAAAGTATTATATTGGGTTATTACACTTCTCTTTTCTGATACTATATGTTTTTGGCTTGCATCAAATATATTCTTGCGGTGTTTTATCATGTTTTATTGCAGATCTAACGCATAAAAGCGACCACGTATTGTTGTTAGGGCCACTTGTCACTAGTGACTTAAGTTCAACATTTTTGGTACACCTACTAATAATTTTCACACTAACAATTGGCTATGTCCATAAATCAAATTGCTGAAGCCTGTGAATTTGTAAACTAATCAATTGTGATTTCTCTCCTTTCTACTTGGCCAAGTAGTACATAGAATATATATATATATATATATATATAAGTTAGAATTGCATATATACATTATGAATGTGAAATGTTTAAATAATCGTAGCTATGCCCTGTTTATTAATGAAATCAAGTACTTGTATGTTAACAATTCATGTTTCATTCTTTATTCACATTGAGAATTATTTGAAAATTAGTAGCATTATAGAATTACATCTCATCCTATATTTTTTAAATATTTCTTAGGTTTATTTTATATTATTCTTATCCTATACTAGTTTCATTTTGATTTGGCCATTTTCTCTTCTTGTAACATATTTCTCTAGATGTTGTATGATATTTTGATCTTGTAATATAACCTTGTATTTTATTTCCAATTCTAATTTCTAATTGCAATCTGTAAATTAGAATTGATCTCTTAACATCACATTTAGACTTTAGCCTTATGTTTAAATTAGTTTAGGATAAAAAAAAAACTAATACTAATTTATTTTTGCAATCTAACTGATAGTAGGATTTCAGTTCATTATTTAATCATAACTTAATATAATATAATATAGTATAATAGTATAACATAGGTTTATATTTAGATTTAGGTTCATCCCATATTCAATCCTTCGTAAGGAGAAAGGATACAAGGCTAACGATGGACTTAAACCCATCAAGGGTGACTATTCCAATTAGCTTGGGTTGTGTGAAGATCCTTGGACTGGTTCACTTCCTCCTTGTTAATGTGAGGTGCATACAACCCGCGTTAATAAAATGGCGCTAGAAGGAGGGGTCCTCTGATTTTAAATGGAAAAGAGTGGTCATAAGTGTCAAAAATTTAGATCACCCATTCAAACTAGGATTCACACTTAAATTCCTCCTATTGAGACTTCAGCAGTTCTCAACCACCACTTGAACAGGCCCACAGTGAACCAACCACACCAATAAGGCCTTACATGCAAGAAGAAATTGAAGAACTTTTGGAATTATCTCGGGAAGTTATTTCTCAAACACAAGAAATAATTGAGTGGATTGCTTCCCTCCATAGAATCTTCTCCCCATGCCTGGTTACATCTCTTGATTGGCACATACATGAATCTTCAGTGATTAAGCAAACTATAGGTCCTTAACACACATCTTAAACAAACAATTGATTCCACAACATCCTTACTGGTAAGCTTATTGATCTATCTGAGATACCTAATAGAGAACCAAATTTTCTTGGAGGATATGATTCTCCACCTTATCTACCAAGCTCATTGTAATCCTAAATGTATTCTTCTGGTGAAGAAAGTTCCTCAAATTCATAATAATTAGAAGGATATCATAGAATTAAAGATGATCAGATAAATCCTGAAAATTATCGAGAAGATCATTCTTATCCATGGCTTAACCAAGATGTTGTAGCTGTACCAGGCATGCAACACCCCCTTCCAAAGAATCCTAAAAAATTCTTGGCTAAGTATGATCCTGATTCAAAGCAGTCTATTGAGGATCATGTGAAATATTTTATGCTTGCTATAAGGAAAAAAGTGTTCTCCATGAGGATGTAATCTACCAACTGTTCTCATATAAATTTGAAGGAAAATCAATTACGTGGTATTTCGCTTAGCTTGTGCAAAGCATAACCTCATGGGAAAATTTTAAGTCAATACTCTTAGAGAAATTTAGGGATGAAAAACGACCTAAAGTCTTGGTTGATGAATTGTCTAATATGAAAATTCAAAACAAGGAAAAATTTAAGGACTTTAATGTTATATTTTTGTCATTAAAAAACAATATTCCTGTTGACTCCTTACC
The DNA here is from genome assembly GCA_034641835.2 of Pinus albicaulis. Classification (NCBI taxonomy): domain Eukaryota; kingdom Viridiplantae; phylum Streptophyta; class Pinopsida; order Pinales; family Pinaceae; genus Pinus; species Pinus albicaulis. Next base: position 953,796,479 of record CM076571.1, read on the forward strand.
TCCTCCAAACCTCATTATTTCATACTATGTCAAATCTATACATCATATTGTTGTATGGGTATAAAGGGCTAAAAACACCACTTTGCAGACATCCTTTGAAGAAGCCTTGACAGTTGAGAAAGACATTCTCAGCCTTAAGCCAAACATTCATAAAAGAATGAATCAACTTCCACATCTGGTAAGGAAGTAGAATCTTCAAAGCAGTCTACCAGTAAAAAGGACCAATCAACCTTAGATTTAGAAAACCTTTAGAAGGACATTAATAAATTGTCTAATGAAATAATTGACCTCAAGAAAGGTAAATATGGAAGGACATCGGATAGAGGAATTTTTAGACATTATTTGAAGAAACGACCTACCCATAAGCGACCTATCGAGGGATTGGGAAATATATTACAAGCCTTGACAACAAATTTAGATCAAACTTCTCAGGATGTTGAAGAAAAAGAAGCTAAACTTGATTAAGAAGAACAAGAAGAAATTTAACCTCCTGATTTTTAACTTAATGTTTTTTATGAAGGCCTTGGTTCTTTTTGTGCATAGACTCGAAGTAAATATTTAGTTGATAGCCAAACACAACCTAAAGAAGATAAGAATACAAAAAAAAAACACACCTAACACTCAAAAAACCATAGCTTCAGATATTGAGTATGACCCAATAGATGATATTAAAAATATAAAAGCTAATATATCCTTGTATGAACTTTGGAAAATCCTTGTAATTCAGAAAAAGGTACAACAACATATTTCTAGCTTAAAATATACTTCAAAAAAGGATATAGCCACTTTTGATCAATTTGTTTTGGATAATGTTCAGATTTTGAAATGTTACAACTCAAATAGCCTTGTTACTCAGAAAAAGAAACCCCCACCATTTATGTTAACTTTGCAGATTTTCAATCAAAATGTTCACAATTGTATGATTGATACAGGTGCATCTTATAATGTAATGTATTTATCTATTTGTAATAAGTTCAATGAAAAAATGAAACATTCAGATATAAAAATTGTACAATTGGATAAAACTTTTGTAAAGGTAGTAGGAGAATTGAATGATGTTTTGATCAAATTTTCAAAAGATTCAAGAGTCCATCAGGTCAGGGATATTGTAGTAGTTGACATCCCTGAAGTGTATGGATTCTTTTTTAGTAGGGATTGGATTTAACACCTAAAAGTATTCACAAACATTGATTTAACTCAATTATGGTTTCCCTTGAAAGGGGAACCAAATAAAATCAAAATTAATAGGGAGTCATACATGAAATGACATCATCACTGATTTGAACAATACAAATTAACCAGTTGAAGCCAATGATTTTTAGGTTCTTGACTCTTTCTCTGGTAGTTGTATTGCTAACTTGTCTCCAATTTATTATTTAGAACAACAATGTAATTTAGAAAGTTTCAAAACAGTAGTCACAATTGATCATAAAAATGAGGATATTAGTAATATGCTGAATTTTGATGAAACTAAAATCTGGTCACTTTATTTTGACGATTTTGAATCTAAAGAAGGGGATGTTGTTGGATGTATTCTTTTGGATCCACATGGAAATATAATTTTTATTTCATGCATATTAGAATTCAAATGAATTAACAATGTTGCAAAGTACGAGGAATTAATTCAAGGTCTCCAAAAGCCTCTTGATCTTGGAGTTAAGTGTTTAAAGCTTATGGTGACTCTGAAATTATTGTTATGTAGGTAAGGAATTCAATTCATTCTCTCTCAGATTATTTACAAGCCTACCAGTATGAGGTATGGGATATTATATCAAAATTTCCAGCTTTTAACATCAATTCAATTTCTAGAACTCCAAATCAACATGCGGATTTGTTGGAAAATGTAGCTTCTAGGTTGATTCCAGCTAAAAAATTTGAACCTAATTATTTTTGGTAGAATTAATTTTTATACCTTTAATACCTGAAAATATTACTAATTGGTGTGTCTTTGATGATGATAAGAAGATAATCGACTTCTTTCATATGGAAGGAACATTCAGTGATGCATTCATTGATGAAGCTACCCATCAATAGAACTTGTAGGACTTTACTCAAATCAGCAAACTCTTTTCATTTGACGAACTTTCCAAGATGGTAAAAACGTTTACCAAGTTTGTTGTTAAACTAGAAATTTATATGGTTTTCATGATATATTTAGAAAGGTTAAAAGTTGTAAAACTAATAGTTCTATCATGCAAAATGAAGTCATTAATTTGGGGACAAAATAAAACCCGCAGTGTATCAATTTCAGGAAAAATATTATCCCAAAATAAAGATATGATTTCATTAATTTCTTCAAGTGATATGGAGATGTATTTTATTAGACATATAATGATCTCAAAACTTTCAATCCAAACACTATGCAACATGTAATCCCTATGAAACCTTAAACTAAGTCATTTCAACATAAACTTATGAAAATGCACCCAAGCCACAAAAACATAGTCAAAGATGAACTAAGTAAACTTCTTGCTCTTAAGATTATTTTCCCTATGCGACATACTTAGTGGGTCACAAACCTTGTACCCATTCAAAAAAATAATGTTGATATTTGTCTATGTGTTGACTTTTGAAACTTAAACAAAGCCTCTGAAAAACACCACTACCATGTGCTTGCCATGGAGAAAATACTTTAGTGTGTCTTTGGCTCTGAGATGCTATCATTTTTGGATGGTTTCTCAGGCTATAACCAGATTAAGGTAGCACTGACTGACCAACTGAAGACCAAATTTAGAACTCCTTGGGGTACCTTTTCTTACAGGAAAATTCCCTTCGGATTAATAAATAGAGGGGAAACCTCCTAGTGGGCGATGGACATCACTTTTATAGGTTTCAATAAATGAATATGTAGTCATATACTTGGATGATGTAACCATCTTCTCAAAACACATATATGACCATTTAATGCATCTGCAAAATGTATTTGAAAGGTGTAGAAAATTCGGTATCTCCCTTAACCCAAAAAAATCAATTTTTGCAGTAATCGAAGGAAAATTACTATGTTGCATTATGTTGAATGATGGAATCAGAATCAATCTCGAAAAATCACAAGCCATTACTTCTTTAACACCTCTGAATTCCAAAAAGTTTGTTCTATATTTTATGGGTAAGATTAATTTTGCTAGACGTTTTGTTCCTAATTTTTGAGAAATCGTAAAACCACTACAATATTTGTTTAAAAATTATATTGTATTTAAATGGGGAGAATCACAAAAAGACTCCATCAATGCCATTAAATCAAGCCATTGCAAAGGCTCCTACACTAATAAGTCCTAATTTTTCCAAGGAGTTTTCGTTGTATATCTTTGGTTTAGAATCTACATATGCAGTTGTACTTACAAAAAATTCCAATCAAGATACTGAAATCCATGCTGCCTTTATGATATCCACTTTTAAGGGGGATAAAATTAATTATTATCTAGTGGAAAATCACAATTTTTATTTGTACAAAGCAATAAAGAATTTTCATTTTTATCTGCTTAATTCTAAAACCAAAGTCACAGTACCATATCCTGCAGTTAGAAACATTTTAATACAAAAGGAACTTGGAGAGAAAAGGGCTCATTGGATGACTGCCCTCCAATAGTTTTATCTAGCGATTAAACAAGAAAAAATCATTAAAGGTCAAGGTCTATGTAAATTGGTTTTTGAATCTGTTTTTTCCCATAGCGACCATTCTACTATTCCAGATAGTTCCTCTCTAGACAATGAAGAACCCTTATTTCAGAATGAAATTTATTTTCAAGATAAAAAAACCCCATTCATGGTATTTTGACATTAAATTTTATTTGGAAAATGGTACAAATCCATCTCATTTAAATGAAACTTAGAAAAGATAATTTTGATTGAAATCAACCTCTTATCAACTTATTAACAATGTTCTTTTCAAGAAAAATTATGGAGTGTTACTCCACCGTTTAGAGCATGAAGATGCCTTTAAAATTATTTGTGAACTCCTTTTTGGCCCTACTGGAGGGAATTTTGTTGGCGACACTGTTGTGCATAAAGTTCTAAGAGCAGGATACTACTAGCCAATAATGTTCAAGGACTCTCATGCTCTTGTTAGAACATGCGAAACTTGAAAAAATACCATTGAATGACTTAAAAAATATGTTTTCCCTCCTCAACCCATTAATTTTGAAGCTACATTTCAATAATGGGGCTTGGAAATAATTGGACCAATAAATCCTCCCTCATCCCAACAACATAATTCATTATAATAACAGAAAATTAGTTTACAAGATAAGCTGAGGTGGCACATTTACGTGTGGTAAATTCCAATCAGGTAATTGATTTCTTGCAATCACACATTATCACTTGTTTTGGTGTTTCTAAGTCGCTAGTTTTTTATAATGAATCCTCTTTTTGTCTCATGAGTTGGATACATATGAAATTGAAAAGTGAATTAAGGTAAAATATTCAACAAAATATTATTCACAAGGAAATGGCGTTGTTGAATCATCAAATAAAAACCTACTTTAAATCCTTAAAAGAACTATTTCATAAAATCATAAGAACTGGCATATTGTATTGTTCAATGCATTATGGGATTACAGAGTCACACCCAAAGATGCTATAAGCAACTCACCCTTCTTTTTGGTTTATGGTAGAGAGACCATTTTACTCCCTCATATTTTCTTTCCGTATCTCTAGTTGTCTCGGAGTGTTCAGGAAATAAATTCATCAACTATGGAAAATATAATTAATACTTTACTGAAGCTAGAAGAAGAAAGACAAAAGGCTAAAACCAAGTTAGAGTAGCATAAAAAATTAGTAAAACGATGGTTTGACAACAAGTCTTCTTCTAACCATGACCTTGAAGTTAGTGATCCTATTTTAAAATGGGATGAATCTCATGAAGATAAGGGTGAAAATACTAAGTTTCAAATATTTTGGTTGGGAACATTCATTATTACAGAAAATATCAGACCCAACACTTTCTAATTGCAGACTTTGGAGGGTCAACCAGAGTCCCTCCCAGTCAATGGGTAGCTTATAAAGAGATATTTTGCTTGATCTCCTTTGAGATATTCTTGTATATATTACATTTTTTCTTATTGTTTTTTATTTTGTTTTATGTGTGTTAAGCTTGAATTTTTTTACTTTAAGTGTGCTTTTGGTAATATTTTCACTCATTCCACAAAAAATCTTCGTGAACTAATTAATTTTTCAGAAATATTGTCAGGTGATTTCTTACTCACATGTTGGTTGTGTGGTAAATTCTTCCAGTTTGGTTCAAATAATAGGTTTCTAAGCTTAAATTGTTACTTTTGAATCTACCCTTTATAACATAAATTGTACATGAACCCTTTTTAATTTTAGAGGAATCCTCATCACCAAAAGAAACAGATTTATTTTAACTAACAACTTTATTATTCAGTTGGAAATTTAAAACTTTTCATGGCATCCCTCGCTCTTAGGGAGAAAATTTTCCTCCCCAGCTGTTAAGTAATCCAAAAAGGATTAATATTTATCGAAGTCTAACTTAAAAATATAAAAGAGGAAAATTTTAACTAAATAATTTATTACATAATTCGCTGGGGAATAGGAGATCTCATTCTGAGTCAACCTACCATGATCATGGGTATTAATAGAGATGAAATTCCTATATTTAGTCACCAAGCCAGGGAAATGGATTCCTATCAAAAAGTGAAAGACAGGTTGTCTCATCACAAGCCAACTTGTTCAACTCTATTAGTTCTTGTGAATGGAATTGTCATGATTTGGTTACAAATCCATTAAATTTGTCTTCAACTACTCTCTAATCAAATTAATTGAATAAACTCTATATCCATATCTAATGGATGAGATACTAGAAAATCATCGGGTTAAAAGGTGACCCTGCCGAGGCTATGGATGCTTGTAGGAAAAAATGGCTCCACTTGTGGTATTAAAGTAATTATTCAGCTAAATTTTTCAATTTGTTGTCTATTTCTATGAATCTATTATCTGTAATGTTTCTTTTAAAAGATGTAATTTATTGGTTTTCTGGTCTAGTTTTTGTATATTTAAGTACTTTTCGGTTTCAAATAGTGAATGGATGCATGTACAATTTAAAAGACTAAAATTAAAGAAATATATTTTTAGCATTTTACATGTGATTATTTTTCACCTGATATGTATTTCTTTATTTTGTGATTTCATGTAGAGAATGTTGAAAATTGGAAGCAAGAAAATCTTGATTTGATTTTCCCTTGAATTAAGTTAGGAGAAAATGGAAATTCCACATCATAAGACAATTTTAATGAGTTAACTGAGTTTTTATCACCCAGTTATCTTATTTAATTTGCGTTGAAGGCTTATCTTGAGTTGTGTACAATTATTCCTAAATTTTAGGAGCCTAGGTTGAGTTTAATTCCATTTGTAACAATTTAATTTAGTTAAATTGAGTTGAGGTCAGTTAAACTAGTTCCAACTGTTGGAGGAACTAGTAGGAGGTCTAGTAGTGGGGTGAAACTTTAGTGTTTAACCAGTTAACTAATTAAATGATCAATCATCTAATAATTAACTCATGCATGCATGAAATTTGAGCTACCCAATTGAGATTGGAGTTCAAGGGCAGTGTACTATCAATTGTATAATTATCCAAGTGATACAGGTGGGGCATGTAGTCAAAGTAGGGTCTATAGGAATTGTGCAGTTATGGATGCAGAATTTCCCTAAATAATATGGGATAATTCCCAAGGAAATAGCACAAGTAAATAAGAGATTGGCAAGCAAGAAAATTGCTTAAGTATTGGCTAGAGTCAGTCTGTGAGGCAGAGAGAAAGATTATACTTGTGCAGAGGTTTCTCAGGCTTGAGCAAGAATTGCATTTCTTCTCTATTTTTTTATTAATGAAATACATATAGGAAACGTTTTTGAGAAGTTTCTTTCCCCTAGATATATCCTTCTGTATGTGTGTTGAATCATGATGCATTATTTTGATATTTCTTCTCAATCGTGAATTTCTTTCCACATATGAGTGGATTATATTTGAGTCTTATGTCTTTGAAAATCACATGAGAAGTATTGAATCTATAATTAATTTATACATGGTATCAGAGCTAGCTTCACAGTAGAGAAGAGAATTTGAAGCTGTCTTTGTAGGAGGTTTGAATTTCAAGATCAGTGTTGCAGGCTTTCTCCATGATTGAGAATATGAATTCCACTGGACTTAAGCTCCAGTAAGCTTTGGAAGCAACCACAAAATTTTTGGAATGGAAGATACGTTTGGAGGAAATATTATAGTACAATGGGTTACTAGATTACATCAATATAGATGTATTAAAACCAACAGCAGTTGATTCCCAAGATCTCGCTTAGTGGAAGAAGGATGTGGCTAAAGAGAGGAGGATCATATCGAAGGGATTTTGAGATCATATTGTCTCGAATATCCATAGGAAACAAACTCCATTCACGATGTTGAAAACACTGACATATTTTTTTTAGAACAATAGTGAACATATGAAGCTAGCACCGAAGGATAAGCTTCAGAGCATCAAAAATTAAAAAGGTTGAATCAATTTCACAATACCTTAGGAAATTCACACAGTGTCGTGATGAACTTAGTAGGGTCGGTGTTACTATTCCATAAGAAGATTCAGTATCTATATCTGTGTTGGCTCTTCCCAAGAGTTGGCATAATTATAAGGATTTTGTGAATGGTAGAGACAAACTACCAATTTGGGAGCGGTTATGGTCCAATTTTGTGCAGGAATAGATCAAGCATAGCAAGAGAGACGATACTTCATCCAAGGTTGAGGATGATGATAATTGTGTCTTGTATGGAAAAGAAAAGAAATGGAAAGGGAATAAATACCATTTCAAAGTAGAATATGGTCAGGCATGAAATAAAAAATACTTATCAAAAATCAAGTTCTTTCACTATCATGAGCTAGGACACTATGCCACAAATACTCCAGACAAGAAGTCTGACGAGAATCCCTCAAGAGGAGCGACAGGTGAATCTCTAGCTTCACAATTCGAGTTTGATTTCACCCTCATTTCATGCATGGTGACATCAATGATGGGTAGTGTGTGGTATCTGGATAGTGGAGCCTCATTCCTGTGTCCGAAAACAAAGAAATTTTCAGTGACTTGGAGGAGAAGGACCTCCAAATGCACATTGAAATGGGAGATGATGGAAGGTATAATGTGACTCGTATCGACACAGTTACTTTTCAGAGGGAATCTGGCTCCCCTCTCAAATTAAAATATTTCCTATATGTTCTAGTTCTGAAGAAGAATTTAGTTTCAGTTGCTATGTTGGAATACCGTGGCTACGATGTCATATTTCGCAAAGGAAAGTCTTTCCTTAGACACATCACCACGAGACAAGTGAAGCAAATCAGGGTTTGGGTGAAGAACCTATACGAATTGGATGTACAAAATTGTGCAATATTAAGCAAGAAAGTAGAGAAGGTGTAGAGATGAGACATCGATGAATTATGGCATATGAGACCTGGTCATTTGCACCATGGATCCTTGAAGATGATGCAACATATTTCTATAGGACTTACCAAGGGTGCACTAGAATATTAAGATACATGCAGAGGGTGTGCACTAGGGAAGTAAACCAAAGCCACCTTTCATGATAAGGATAATAGAGCACAAGCAATTCTCACTAGAACAAATGGGGACAAAATCTGACGTCACTTTGTTGGTTATACGACTCAAATTCATTTAATATCCGACGAACCCAAGACATAGATATCATCGATGGGATTTCATCGGATATTTGGACACCAGGAAATCGTCAGACCTGTACGTAGGATATCCATCGTCCTTTATAACAAATAAATTATCGGCTAACCAGGAATTTGTGCAACATATAGTCATCAAATAGGCGACATGGTGTTTAACATATATTCATTGAATTGGCGACGTTTTGTTTGCCGTATAGTTGTCGAATAGGCGACGTTTTGTTCGACATATAGTCGTCAAATAGGCGATGTTTTTTTTTACGTATATTCATCGAATAGGTGACCTTTTGTTCGACGTATAGTCATTGAATAGGAAATGTTTTAATTTGTAACCAAGTTCAAATACTTGACATCCATTTGGCGTATGTGTTTATCGAATATCTAACTGTTATACGTCGGTTAACCGATGTAGTGATTTTTCATTCGACGAAGATGCTAGGGATATGACGATATTTTGTGTCGGACGAGAGACGGATATCTGACACTGGTTCGTTGATGAGACCCGATGAATATCTGACACTTGTTAAATGTATGTCGAATATCCAATAGATTATTATTGAAAAATAATGGAAGAGGCTCCAAGGAATGGTCGTTAACTTTAACAAGGTATTTTCCTTTTGAATTTCTAGAAAATTTTATTTCAAAATAAATCAGTCTAGACCTTTAATGTAGATGTAACCCAATTACTGAAATTATGATTCATGCAACGAAAATTGGAGAATGTGTAATTGTCATGTGTTTCAATTTAAGAATTTTCTCAAATGAAATAATGTACATGGGATGTGAGCTTCAGAAATGTTGTGCCAAAAGAGGATTGGCATGCAATCTACATAGAATTGCAGTACAATCCTCTTATGGCACAACATTGTTGAACCTCACATCCCATGTACATTATTTCATTTGAGTGAATTAATCTTGAATTGAAACACACAAAAATTACACATTCTCTAATTTTTGTTGCCTGAACCATAATTTGAGTAATTGGGCCACATCTACGTTAAAGGTCTAGACTGAGTTAGTTTGAAATAAAATTATGTAGAACTTCAAAAGGAAAATACCTTGTTAAATTTAATGACCATTCCTTCGATCCTCCTCCATTTTCCCAAACTTCAGATTGAAAACCAAGCAATAATGAAGAGATAAAGAGGACAAATATCTCTAATTCTAAGAAATAGGATACACATGACAATCTATAAAAGGGCTAAAACACAGGTTTCTCAAATAATAAGAACCACCAAACAAATTCCTAATAACAATAACGAAAAATTGTGATGATGTACTGGACCCTCTCTAATTGCAAGGACAAAAGCATTAAAATTAAGAATACAAAGGAATATAGGGATAAAGGAGGCCAAATTCTCCTCCCTAGCTTATCTCATCCTCTCCCTTACTGCCCCTCCTTCTCATCCCTCTCTACCCCTCCCCCTCTCTCCCTCACCCATCACTCCATCACCCCCTTACTCCCTCACCCCCTTCTCCTTGATTTCCTTCCGCTCCACCCTCCCCTTCCTAACCATCCTCCCCCTTTCTCCCTCTCCCCTCACTCCCTCACTCTTTCACCCCTCACTTCCTTGCTCCCTTTCTCCCTCATACCTTTCTCCCTCACTTCCCTTCTTCCTCACCCCCTTCTCCCTGCTTACCTTACCCACTTCCCCCCGCCCCCCCCCCACCCTCACGTCATACCTTTCTTCAGTATCGTACTCTCGACGATTGGCGTCTCCAACGGACAAAAGGTGGATCAGTACTAACACAACCTGATTGCAAGAATTAGACATCACATGGTAAGAGATATACTGTCGTGCGTAACCGTTAATTAGCTCCAGTATATGGGTGATACGATAAGGCGTGGGATGCATCAGGTTTTACCCATGCATGATGGCTTGTCACACGATCAAGTCTTTTTGAAGTCTATATAAACGATTTGTGTGTGAGTCAACCTTAATTTTGGAGCACAGGAGTAGATTGTTCAAGTGTGCGGCCATTAATATGAAGCATATCGCGGCTGATCCAGGGAAGGTTGCAATCTTGAGGAAGAGCAGGGCTGTGAGAAGGAATTATCAGCTCGTTAGTAGACACTAGTGCTATATAAAGAACAACATGCATCTCCATAACAGAGGTAAAGCAATGGTTTTGTTCTCGGGAGGCTAGCACGTCGGCTTGGTGAGTTTTCTAGGGTGGTGGTGTGAGAGTTGGGAAGCCAAAAGTAGGTGTATAATTTTTGGCCTTATCATCTCCTATACCGAGTTTAAGGGAAGAGTGATCTTGAACTTTAGGTGTCTGTACCTGTGGCTGGTTGAGGATAACTCAGTGCAGCGGAATTGGGATATAGGAAGTGCTGATAAAATTCAGGGTTGGGCAGATACTATGAAGCAGCTGGGTGAGAGAGTCACACACTGTGTTAATGCATGTATGAAGAATCATATAAAAATTAGTGGCCAACCTATGTTGAATTATCATAATTCTGAGTGGTACTTGGAGACTGCGGGTAGGGACATAGCTTTTGGATCTTCTTTCTGCAATCAAACTACCAAAGCATTGGAATTAGCAGTCAGTGTTAGCAAGGGTTCTAACATGCAGAGGACTATAAGGAAAAGGGAGGAGAAAGATAAGGAAACTGAGATAGACAAAAACATGGAGATGGAGGTGGGGGCCTCATGGGGAGTAAGATGCAAACACATAGGGAGGGAAATTGAATGCATCATGCCCCTGATGATTGTTTCCTCGCACAATTGCAACCACTATGAACACGAGCATCTAGAATTATGGGACTGCATGGAGGAATTGAAGAAAATCTTGGAAATGAAACCAAAGAAGGACTTGGACCACAGAGAGAAAGAAGCTGAAAAACAACATAAAGATCCTCCAACTAGAGGACGAAATCTATGCTTTTCAGGGCCAAGTCAAAGACCTGAAGATCATGCTAAAAGGGAATGCCACAACCTTTGCAGAGGAGCAGAGCAACATCGATATGAACTGGCCTGCCAACCTTGAGGATTAACTGACTTTTAATTTCTATGTGTAAATTTGCATGTATTTTAATTTCTATGTGTAAATCGACAAATACTGTAGGATATACAACATAGAAACAACAATATCTAAGCTGAATTTTGTAAATTTGGAAGTCATTTGGGCCAACCTAGCTATGGATGTATCTAGACAACCCAATTTTGGGAAATCTTGAACATGTAATCTCCCATTTTAGCTGTGACCCAAGCGCAGATTTATATAAAATAAAATTACTCTTTTGTGTTAAAAAAATAACATCCAAATCAACACAGATTGTCCTACACATATTCATGAGACCAACGAGGAAAATCTGAGTAAAGGTTTCATACTTTTTGGGAAATCCAAAGCCAACACATTATTTCCTGCTAGATTAGTTGATTGGATGCTCATTTGTTTGATTTGCATTTCGACTGCATAACCATTGAAAAAAAATTCTAGAATTGAAAATCATGGAATGATCTAAAATTTAGTTCTGTTACAATTCAATATGTTCAACAATATTTGAGAAAGAGATGGTTAACAATTTTCTTACAAGTATTATTGGCATTTGCAGAAGACAGACTCCAATGAGAAAGATCCTCTTATTTAGAATTATTTCGGTAATAATCACATGCGGTTATAGTAGGTTGCAAGGCCTTAAAGCAGAAAAAGGTCCTTTAGATAAAAATAAAAAAGAGCCTAGTGAATGGTCTTGCAGTGTGCGCCTTCCTTTCATTCAGGGAACCACTGATAGGATTTCTAGGATCCTTACGAAGCATAGGGTTTCTTCGTCTTTCAAAATTTTTAACACTATTCGCAGCTCTCTCAAATCTGTTAAAGATTTGGTAGACCCTAGGGATGGGAAAGGTGTCTACATTATTCCTTGTTCTTGTGGGACACCTTACATTGGTGAAACTAGTCAGTCTATAAATCAAAGGATTTGTGAGCATGTTGCTGACATTAAACATGGAATATCTCACTCCTCTGCCTTAACTGAGCATGCAGAAAAGACTAACCATCACATTTGCATCGAAGAGGCTAAGGTTATTGTTAGGATTGACCATTTTCATCATTGTAAGTTAAGGGAGGCCTTAAAGATTGAAAAAAGACCCGTTAATCTCAATAGAGATGACGACTGGAATATCAGCAGATGTTGGATCCCTATCTTATATTCCTAATTGTTGTTCAAAAAATAAAATAAAAAATATAATAATAATAATAAATTAATAAATAAATAAATGAAATAAATAAATAAACAAATTAATAAATAAATAAAATATTTTAATCTAATAATATAATAAAAACAAAAACGTTTTAAGTTAAAATATTACAAAATTATATAAAAAATTCTTTTTTTAAATTATTATTTTAATAAAATTAATCCTTTTATTAATTTAATTTAATTTCATAGTCAAACTAGTCGTTATCCTGATGGCTAGTTTAGCTATTTCTACATCTATTTAAACTCAACGTTTGGATCTCTCTCACCTAGTCTTGATGATGAACCACACTGACTAGTTCGAAACACTTGCATGTAATTATTACGAAAAGAATTCTAAATATTTACATTGGATCACAAAAGCCAAAATTCTAAAAATAGAGAAGCAATCTATAAAGCTTTAAAGCTTATATTTTTAATGAACACTAGAAACAGAGAAACAATCTATAAAACTTTAAAAAACTTAAATTTCTATGTAAAAAAAATCAATAAGAGTTATCAAGCTTAAATAACCGACACAAAGAAACAAGATATTGTTATAAAGCTTAACTTTCTAAACAGGGTATCGTTGTAACTTTCAGGATATACATTAGAATTATTAAAAAAAGTGCCACAGTGTCAGGTCAAAATAATGCATGGGAAAGCTGATGAAAAAACCATTTGGTATATATAATGTACCAGTGCATTTGCATAACAAAATCCAGAATCGTTCTTACAATCTTGTATGTACCCAAAGTATCAGTATTCACAATACAAAAAGGTCGATTCCACACATAATCCTCAAAGATCTATCCTGAATACACAGTAGTACTAAGTGGTATAAAAACCTCAAATTATAAGCATCAAAAAACAAAAATAAGAGCAATTTTTGTGACACAATAAGATATCCACGCATCGGTTCTGTGGAATGAAGTCGTCCTTCCAAGTTAGTTGTTATTGCAACATCAAAAAGGATCTCTGCTCCCATCTTCTCGTCTCTAAATTTGACAAAAAGAGCTTATCTTCCCACAGTATCAGAGGAATTTAACTGTACCAATTGCCCCTCTTCCGCTGGCATCCAAGGGTTCATACTGTATTACTCCAAAGGTCCCCTGTAAATATTTCTTTGAGAGTCTATTAGTAGTGACATTCTGCTCCCGGTAGATGTGTTTGAAGGTTATGTTTGAGAAAGTCCTTCGTAGTTCTTTGATCCGGTCCAACCAGGAAGACAAGTGACCAAGTGAAAGAGTGTTGTGGTTGTTCATGTAATCTATAAGCACCTTTGAATTTCCAAAGACCCAAATCGTGTCAATGTACAGCTGCTTAGTGAACTAGAGGAGTCCCTAGAGTGCTAGGAGCTCAACCCTGGTGTTTGTACCTTTATTTCGTGTATGGTACGCCTGATCTGTAGGTGGATTAAGATAGTGAATGTTGAAAGGACCGAGTCTATGAGAAAAGTCTCGTAGAGGTCTGTTTATACTTTTTCGTCCACCCTAGCCTTGTAAAACCTATTCTTCCACCCCCCTTACTGTGCAATTTTGGTCCAATTGATAGGACCACACCACAAATGCCAATGAAAATATAAGGGGATGTCCCTTAGATGAGCGCCCCTGTCATACCACCAACAAACAGTCTTGAACCGAAATAAAACCTTATGTTGCAACTTAAGTAAATCAAATAGTTGGCCTGAGGTCTATCTAGAAAAATGACACTTGTAGAACAAATGTGCACTGTCCTCCTCTGGGCACATGCATAGCCTACAAATCCCCTACCCAATCCATCCTTTCCTCATGAGGGTAGGCCAAGTGAGGTTTTTGTCCTTCCACACTAGCCAAAGGAAAATAATGATTTTTACCTGAACTTTCGACTTCCACGAGTTTCCAAACCAGCACGCTTGTGGATTTCCCTGTGGATTTCCCTGTAGATGTCCCCAGTGATCATTTGTCCCGCTTCCAGAGTGCCTTCCCAAGTTATTTGATCTCTTCTCTGACAGTATAGTAGACCCATGTACTTCAATCCTTCAATGTACCTATCCTATTCATCAACATTATGGTTTGTCCTGAAACTTATAAAGCTTAACTTTCTAAACAGGATATCGTTGTAACTTCCAGTATATACATCGTAATTCTTAAAAAAAGTGCCACGTGTCAGGTCAAAATAATGCATGGGAAAGCTCAAGGAAACTAAATTTCGACAAAGGAAACAGAAAGCTCTGTTTTGCATAACATGAGAGTATATATTTAGAGAGACCGAATATACCAGAATATAACTAAAATTAATCTGGCTACTGTGTCAGGTCAAAATAATGCATGGGAAAGCTCAAGGAAACTAAAGACAAAGAAAACAGAAAACTCTGTTTTGCACAATGTGAGAGTATATATTCAGAGAAACCGAATATACCATAATATAACTAAAATTAATCTAGCTAAGTGAAATCTGGTTAAAAAAAGTACAATTAATCTGAAACTTTCTAATTATTATTGTGTTTTAGCGATGTAGTAAAAAACTACTAAACATAAAATAACAAAATTGACTAAATCTACTCCACCAAAATTATCATAAAAAAAAACTCAAAAAACCCCCTTCGGTATAAAAATAGAACTAAAAACTAAACAAGAAAAAGAAAAGCATTTACAACATTTACCAAAGAAATCACATAGATGACAACATTTACATTAACATTGATAAAATAATGATAAACCAAACAGACATACAGATTTTGATTTTCCCAAGAAACCAGATCTGATTGGTCCCATGCGTGAAGATATTGATATCTGTCAAAGGACCTGATCCTATGTAAAATTTTACCATATATTTTAATCTGGTGTGAGTAGTAGGTGGTGTGAGTAGTAGGCGACGTGGCAAGGAATAGCGGGTATATTTTTATGGGTGACATTGAGAGGTTCATCACTGAGATCGACGTGGATCTCAAAGATCTAGACTTTTTGCATGCGTTAAAGGTGGCGGAGGAGGAAATTAATGACAAGACTGGTCATTCGATTTTGGGTACACGCGCTCAATCTGCCAGGACGAAGGGTAAGGAAGCAAATTACTATGCGATCCCAAGGGGTTCTATTCTCGCAGGCTCTCAGAATAAGCTAGGAGATAGTGGGAAGGCTATCAAGGCTTCAGAGGAGTGCAGGTTACTGAGCTTCAACTCTTATTTGTTATGGAAGCGGGTGGTAGAAATTTCCAGCCATGCAGTGATAGGCTGGTGGAAATTTGAGAGACAGAGTAAAACGAACATGATGGAGTGGTTAGTTTAGAAGTGGGTTGATTTGTTAGGATATTCCCCTGTGATCAGCAGATTGGAGGAAGGTTGGTTTTGTTTCCAACTTCAAAAAGAGGAGGACGTTGGTATTGTTCTTAATAGGACGTGGGTTCTGGGAAGATGTTTTCTGGCGCTCCATAGGTGGGACGTGAGCTTCCACCGGAAAAACAACTTTTGGAACTATAGGGTCCTAAAAGTGATAGGAGACTGTGTGGGAAGTTGTAGATTTTAGACTTGAAATGCCATGAAGTATTCGATAAAAGAGTTGCATGGGTTCTCATTGAAATTCCGTTCGCTGGTGGTCTGCCGGCGAATATCGATCTTCAATGGGAAGGCTCAGTGTATAAGCAGAAGATTGATTACTGGAAAGTCCCATTTCGCTGTCACTTGTGTCACGAAACGGGACATCTGATGCGGAATTGTCGATCTTGGAGGGATGATTACAAGTTGGCCTGGGCACAGAAGTTCAATCATACTGCTGAGGCTGCTGGAGATCCACCGAAGCCAACTGTGCTAGTGGAGAAGGAGGTCACGTCCCTATCGGGTAAGATATTTCTCCCTGAATCCATTGTTTATGATATAACTGGGAATAAAATATCAACTGAGAATGCTATTCCAGTTCATAACATGGAGTCTGGGTTTGGGATAGCGGTTAGGGAGGTGCGGGAGACTTTCGCCTTGCGGAGTTCTGATTTTAAGAAGCCGCTTGATTTTGTTGGGTCTGGTATAACTTTAGAGGATTTTCCCCTTGATATATACTGTCGCCCCGGGCTAAATAATTTGTCTCTGTCTGCTGATTTGGGTCCGAATGCCCTTGAAACAGAGAGCCTTGAGTGTCATAGGAGTCCACTGTTAATCCCTCACTTGAACTCTGGGAGTGATTATCCCTCGTCTGTCCTTTCACCCAAGCCAAAGGATAAGGTGGCCAGTTCCTGTAAGCTGTTGTTAACTCAAGAAACGGTTGTGGAGGACACTTCTCCCAGAAATTCTATAGGGAGCGAAATTGAATTCCTTCTTGCAATCCAGAGGTGGGCTTGGTGCCTCTGCCAGTGTGTTCGGGACCTTCGTCCCCTACCCTAATCATCAGCCCTTCCTCGTAATCGAATGTGACGATTCCCAGAGGCAGAGGCTTAATGAAGAGAAAGAAGAAGGTGGTGACTGTGAATGATGATCGTGAAAATTTACTGAAGGGTAACTTTAGAGATGTTCCGGTGTCATTGGCCATTGGAAGGGTACTTAGAGCGTTGTCCCCTACTTCTGAGTCTCCATTATGAGAATTGTTTCACTGAATCTTTGTGGGTGGGAGGGCAAGGATAAATTGTTGTCGTTTAAAAATTTATTTTTGACTCTTAAGCCGACTATATTTTTGTTTCAAGAAACTTTGGTTGAAGCAGCTAAGTCTATTGATGTGCTCTGTTCCATGTTTCCAGAGTGGAGCATGGCGGCGACTTATGCGTCTCGGATGTTAGGTGGCAGTGCAGCTATTTGGGACCCGAAGTTCACAAACTTTAAACCCTATGGATTCTTTGGTGGAATGTTACTCTTGGGTTATTGCAGAGGTTTTAACAAGCGTATAAATATTCTTAATATTTATGCTCCTTATGCTGACAAGAATTCATTCTGGCATCGTATGGATGATTTTGGCTTTCTTAGTCTAAATAACAGCATTCTTGCGGGAGATTTCAATTGCAGCTTCCATCCTGGTGAAGTTTGGGGGGAGACTGGCAGGTTTGATCCGTCGGTCGCAATTATTAAAGGAATTTTGGAGGAGGCAGATCTTGTTGACATTACATTAAAAGATAATTTCCCTACATGGATGAACGAAAGGAAAGGTAATCATTTTATTGGGAAGAGATTAGATCGAGTTGTAATAAGTTCTAGGCTAAGATTATGTTTGAAGGAAGCCCAAGCAATTGCGGAGGAGATAACACTTTCTGATCATAGGCCTATTTCATTATATTGGGATTTTGAGGTGAAGCACTCGGGCTATACTTTCAAGTTCAACAAAATATGGTTGTCAGATCCGGATTTCAACATCATGATTAAGGAATATCTACAGAAGCATAAGAGGGAGGAGGGCTCGTTAGTGATGTCCCATCTGGCCAGAGTTCTTAAGGAACTAAAGACTATGGTCAGAAGTTGGGAAAGGAGCAAACTTAAAAAGGAAAAAGACATGATTCGATTCATACTATCTGAAAGGAATAGAATTCATTCGGAGATAGCAGAAGGCATTCAGAATGATGATTATTGGGAACAGCTAAAGTTTATAGAAGGTGAACTTAGAATATTTCTGAAGAATGAGGAAGTGACATGGAGACTTAAAAGTAGAGCTACTTGGTTGGCAGAGGGAGATAGGAATACTAATTTTTTCCATAAGTTCGCGACTGGTAGAAGAAAGGACAATTCGATCTGGGAAAGTAATCTTGGTGATATACTTGTACACTCCACAGAGGAAATCAAATCGAGTGCAGAGGAATATTTCGGCACGCTTTATCAGCAGAGAAGGGTTCCTGTTACTGAGGAGCACCTGGATCTAATCAATGGTTTCCCTGTTATGTTCTCGACCTCGGACAATCTTAATTTATTCAGGGAGGTGACAGCTGATGAGGTAAAAGGAGTTCTTAAATCTTTCGCTGCAGATAAAAGTCCGGGACCTGATGGTTGGTCTCTGGACTTTTTCTTGCATTTTATTGAAGACTTTATTGTTGATTTGAAGGATCTGGCAAAGGAAGTTAGAATCACAGGCAAGATAAATGGAGCTATTAACTCAACCCTCCTTGTTCTCATCCCAAAGAGGAAAGGTGTTCTTACCTTTGATGATTTCCGGCCCATATCTTTATGCAACACTATTTACAAGCTTGTGTCCAAAATAATTGCTGGTCGTTTAAAAGGTATTTTGTCAAACTTTATCTCCCAGGAACAATATGGATTCCTAAAAAACCGTAATATCCATGAAGTTGTAGCTGCCACACAAGAAATGATCCATACAATTCATTCTAAAAAAATGAAGGCGGCAGTCATGAAAATTGATCTCAAGAAAGCGTATGACCATGTTGACTGGGTTTTCTTGAGGCTTGTCTTGTTCAAAATAGGACTCAACAGGGAGGTGGTAGCATGGATAATGGCATGCGTGACAAATACCTATATGGTAGTGCTTATTAACGGATCGGTGTCGAATTTTTTTAAACCTGGTAGAGGATTAAGGTAGGGGTGTGCCTTGTCACCGCTACTCTTCATGATTGTTATGGACCCTCTTAGTATAAAAATCAATAGAGCAACTGAGAGTGGTTTGTTCGGCGGCATAGAAGTGAGCCCTCTTTTGAAGACTACCCACAATCTGTTTGTGGATGACATACTCATTTTCGGTACGCTGATAAAAAAATGTTGGATGGTATTGTATGAAATATTGAAGCTTTTTGGTGAAGCCACTGGAATTTTGGCCAGCAATGACAAATCCTGCATCTATTATTGTGGTGGGGAGGAGACTCTGCTTCAAGAAATAGCGGATCTGTTCAATTTCAAAACGGCTCCGCTGGATCAAGGGCTAACTTACCTTGGATTTAGATTGAAATCTGCAAATTACACTGTGGAGGATTGGTCTTGGTTGACCACGAAATTTCAAAAGAAATTAAATAACTAGAGAGGTAGATGGCTGACTAAAGGAGGCAGATTGATTTTTCTGAAGGCGGTACTTCAACAGAGGAATACATATTGGGCTCATCTATTCGTACTCCCAAAGAAAATTCTGAATAATATTAGGAAGATAATGGCAAATTTTATTTGGGGCTGGGGGAGAGAGAAGAAGGCCATTCACCTTGCTAAATGGGAGACATTAACCCTCCCTAAAGACAAAGGAGAATGGGGTATCTTAGATATGGAATTATTCGGGCAATCACTCATTATTAAAACTTTGTAGCGAGGTCTAACTGAAAAAGGCAAATGGCAAGAAATTTTAAACACAAATATCTGGGAGGTGTATCTGTGGAAGAACTGGTCATTTCAGGTTGGCCTATAATCAACTCAAAATCTAACATCTGGAAAGGTTTTGGTAGGCTGTGGTCGGTGGTCAAGGAACAAGTAAATTAGCTCTTTGGCAATGGATCACAAATCCTTATTGGCAATAGTATGATGATGGGAATGGCTGATTTTCAGCCTTAGATCGAGGATCTTGTACTAATTTTAAATAGTAAGGGGTATTTTTTCATTCAACAAAGCATCAGAGAGTGGATTGGGGAGATCCTGAGTTGGAAGGAATGTTCCGAGATGGGGTTGCAGTAGAAGTGGGAAGGGAAGTGGAAGTTGTACATGGAAAAACTCAAGACGTTGGGTCTTTGCAGGTTGACAGGTGGGGACTGGATAACTTGGAAAGGAAAGAAGAATAATGACATTCTGACAGTCAAGGAAATTTATTTGGATCTAATTAAAAACAGAGTGGCATCAAAATCAGATTGTTGGTTCAAAGTGTTCTGGAAATCTAAACCTTAGATCAAAATGATAATTTTCTTATGGTTGGTTTGGAAGGATAGAAACTTAACCTGGAAAAATCTTCAAAAGAGAGGGTGGTAGGGCCCCGGCATTTGCCTACTCTGTGGGATAGCGGCGGAGGACAATGTCCATTTATTTTACACTTACCCCTATGCTTTTAATACATTGTCTTTTGTTTGTGATATTTTAAAATTTAGCATGCCAAAGTATCAGTCGACGGAGGATTGTTTGAAGTGGTGGCTCGAAAGAGGGGTCATTGTCCGGGATTTGCCTATCTTCTTTCACTGGTATATTTGGTGTATAAGGAACAGAACTATTGTTGATGGTATTCTGAGTAATCCAAAGAACACTGCCTTCCAAATCATCTGCTCATTGGAACATTTAAAGATCAAACAAAGGCCTCCGTCGGATTTATCGAGCCGGTTTTTCCCTCATGAGATCAGTGATCATGTTGGTTTCTTTGATGGAGCATCGCAACACTCGGTTTGTGGCTGCGGGGCTTGGCTTCTGATTTCTCCAGAATTCCATTATAAAATTTACTGGAACGGAGGTACAGGTACAAACATGAAGGCAGAAGTTCTCGTCCTCTGGGGGCTCCTTTGGTTTGCCAACCAATTGTACATGAAAAAGACCCTCATAATAGGGGACTCCAAAGTGTTAATCAATCATCTGAAAAATAAAGTTTCCATTAGATTGGGTTCGATAGCACACTGGTTGGAGAGAGTTGAAATACTAAAGAAATCTTTTGATGTGATCTCCTTTCATCATGTTTTCAGACATAAGAATGTTGTAGCTGATAGGTTATCAAAGAAGGGGTTGGAAGGAAACTATGGTGAAATGCATTATCAGCTACTAGTTGCGGAAGGTAGAGGAGCTGCTGGCACTATTCACATTCTGTGAGAGACAACAATAACTCCTTCTTTTTTGAAAGATAACAAAACAAAGTTTTTGATAAGTTTGTGGAATTTAATCAGATTTGATCTATTGTTAGTTCGTCTCTGGATATTGTAGAGGTTGTAATTGCTCTTTCCACTGAAAAAGATTTCGAGGAAGCCCAACTTGTTGCAGGTTGATACTTTTTGTGATTTTTCTGTGTTTCGATGCAAAATGAATGTAATGTAATCAAGTTGAAAAGACTATTGGTCGGTCTAAAAGTTTTGTTACTCGTACATTATATAAAACCAACAGTATTTTTCTTTCTGAAGAAAAAAAATAAACCAGATCTGATTAATCCATTTAATCTATGATAATGGTGCTATTATTTTTAGAGGAAGACCCCCCAAAAAAAAGAAAAAGAAACCTACCTATTGTTGGGCTGAATTGGAGGACCCGGCCGAATTGGAGCGCTGATTTTCACAGACAGCTAGTCTGATCTTGTCCATTGTCCGCGTACTCTTAATCTATAAAACAAATCATTAATTACCAAACATTAATTTAATATTAAAAGAAAACAACACAATGGATGTTTGGCATTATCTTAAAAAATCTAATCCAGATTATTATAATTTAAGAATTGAAAAAAAAATGACAGAAAAACCTACCTATAGTTGAGTGAAAAGTGTTTATTTAACCGCAAATTATTATTTTCATCTTGTCTTGTCTTGTTGATCCGTTCAAAACAAACAACTCTTAAAATTGGAAAACACAAAAATAAAGAAAAGCGAAAGTACATAGGAAAATTAAAAGATATGAAAAAAACACATACTAAAAAGTATGATAAATTTTATATAAAATATATAAATTGGAGTGTTTGAATTATATTTTTTTATAGTAAAAATAGATTCAGTATTATCAAAAATCTTAGAACACTCAAAATACTGAAATTTAATTACTATAATTTAGATTTTCAAAAAAAATTGTCAGAATTTTTCATAATTTTCCAAAAAATTTTAAATTATTCCTATTACCAAATATACTTCTATTTCCAAAATACATATACAATAAAATACTTACTAAAACACATCATTTAAAATATTTTCAAAATACATTTACAATAAAATACTTACTAAATACATTTACAATAAAATAAATACTTACGGAGACACATCATTAATTAAAATGATGCATAATACTAACCGCAAAATAGTATGAATGGATTAAATGAATTGATACTGTAAAAAAAAATTGAAAACATATTTCACAGCATTTACATGAACATTGAAAAACAATAAAACCCTCATAGAGATTTGTGAGTTCAAGGTAATTTAAATTTCAGGTTCACTACATCTGCAATTTACTGGAACAAATGTCTATCGTTATAGTTGATCGATAGATTGTAACCTGCAATCTAATTACTGGTAGACATATCAATTCCCTTCTCTTCGTGGCCTCTTCAATTTTGATTAATATAAAAACTGACACAAAGTTCAAACGCTAACAAACTAATGAAATACTTGTTCCAAAGTCTTTCACTTTTGATTAATAAAAAAACTGATAAAAAGTTTAAACGCTAGCAAATTAATGAAATATTTTTTTCCAAAGTCTTTCGGTGTAATTATATTGGACAGAAAATTGTCGATGAGTTTCGAATCATCCAATGTAGTTCATCTTGAGGGTGAGATGAGAAATGAAATACTTTTTCCAAAGTCTTTCAATTTTGATTAATAAAAAAACCGATACAAAGTTCAAATGCTAACAAACTAATGAAATATTTTTTTCCAAAGTCTTTCGGTGTAATCACATTGGACAGAAAATTGTCGACCGGTTTCGAACCAACCAGTGTGATTCATCTTCAGGACGAGATGAGAAATCAGATCGAGTCATTAAAATGTAGAGAAAGCCAAGTAGGTGTTGGAACAACAACTAGTTTGACTAGGGAGAAAAATTATTTATGACAAAAAATTATTATTTTTTAATATTATTATAAAAATGTACCACTGAATATAAAATCAAATCAACCATTAAAATAACAGCTAGTTTGACTCAAAAAACCAATTTTATTTATTTATTATTTGTATTATTATTATTTATTTATTATTTTTATTTTATTTGTTTATTTTTTAATTTTATTTTTAATTTTAATTTTATTTAATTATTTAATTATTTATTAATTTATTAATTTCTTTATTTTTGAAAAAAAAAATGGAAGATAATACCTAGGAGTATAAGGCAGGGATCCAACACCTGCTAATGTTCCAGCCATCGTCTCTATTAAGATTGACATGTCTTTTTTCAATCTCTAAAGCCTCCCTTAATTTACGGTGATGAAAATGGTCAATTCGAGCAATAACCTTAGCTTCTTCGATGCATATGTGATGGTTAGTCTTTTCAACATGTTCAGCTAGGGTTGAGGAACAGGATCTCCCATGCCTAAGGTCAGCAACATGCTCACAAATCCTTTGATTAATGGATCGACCGATTTCGCCAATTTAAGGAGTCCCACAGGAGCATGGGATGATGTAAACACCTTTTCCATCCTTGGGATTCACAGGATCTTTAACCGATCTGAGGGAGTTGCGAATGGTATTCAGGGGTTTGAAAGTAGAAGAAATCTTAATACCATCTGTAGCTCCCTCAGATTGTATAAAGATCCTGTGAATCCCAAGGATGGAAAAGGTGTTTACATCATCCCATGCTCCTGTGGGACTCCTTACATTGGCGAAACCGGTCGATCCATTAATCAAAGGATTTGTGAGCATGTTGCTGACCTTAGGCATGGGAGATCCTGTTCCTCAGCCTTAGCGAACATGTTGAAAAGAAGAACCATCACATATGAATCAAAGAAGCTAAGGTTATTGCTCGGATTGACCATTTTCATCACCGTAAATTAAGGGAGGCTTTAGAGATTGAAAAAAGCTTGTCAATCTCAATAGAAACGACGGCTGGAACATTTGCAGGTGTTGGATCCCTACCCTATACTCCTAGGTCTTATCCCCCCTTTTTTTTCAAAAATAAATCAATTAATTAAAAAAATAAAAAATAATTAAAAAATTAAATAAAATAAAAAATAAAAAATAAAAATAAATAAATAAATAAAATAAAAATAAAAATAAATAATAATAATACAAATAATAAATAAATAAAATTGGTCTTTTGAGTCAAACTACCCGTTATTCTAATGGCTGATTTGACTTTATACTCAGTGATACATTTTTATAATAATATTAAATAAAAATAATTTTATATCATAAATAAATTTTTTTCTTAGTCAAACTAGTTGTTGTCCAATAGCTACTTGGCCTTCTTTATATCTATATAAGCTTAATGACTCGCTCTGATTTCTCATCTTGTCCAAAAGATGAATCACACTGGTTGACCCCAAACACATCGATAATTTTCTATCCAATGTAATTACACCAAAAAACTTTGAAAAAATTACTATAATCACAAAAACATAAATTCAAACAATAAAATACTATTGTACATGAACCGGCACATCCACAAACCAGCACACAACTTCAACATCCATATACAAAATAAACCACATTAACAAATAGAGTGACTACGGAGAGGAAAATTAGAAAAATAGAGTGACTACAAATGGAACACACATTTTTATAAACCCGCGTCAAAATATTCCATACACGTCACGATGTGAAAACGTACCGAACAATTATATTTGAGGTGGAGAACAGAACAGCCGGAGGTATTTGACGCCTTTATAGTTTTTGTTTAGGTAATATATAAAAAAAAATCAAATATAATTATAAATTTTAAAATTAAAAAAATGATTGTTTTACATGAGAGAAATCGATATTTTCTCATATTTTTTTCAATAATTCTCTTTAATAATAGGTATTAGTTCCCAGTACAAGATATTAATTTTCATTTCAATATATTTTATATTAGTGTATTAAAATTTATTTTATTTTGATTATTTAACATTAACCGTTAATATATGTGATTTTTTTTTAATTATTGTTATTAGAAATTATTTAATTTAATCATAATAATTTTGTAGGTTACAATAAATAACATATTTTATATATTTATGTAATTGTTTTTTTTAAATAACTTTTCTATTTATAATTAGGAAACCAAAGTTATATAAATATATATATATATATATATATATATATATCTATAAAGAGCTTGGGATCTTGGTAGTTTATGAAAGATTAAAGTACTCATAAAAACTATATTTTTTGGCATTCATTATAAATAATTCTTATATAAAAGAAATTCAAAAAACAATTTGAGAACATTGAAAGTGGAGATTTCTAAATTTATTAATATTGTTTGAAATTTTTGGATATGAATTAATTTTAGGATATGAATTATGTGGAAGTTTTCCTTCTTCTACATTTCAAGTGGACACTCAACCCATCTTCATTTGCTTTCTAGTACTCCTTGTAGATGGGTGGAGTGTCCACTTGAAACGTCGGACAAGGAAAATTCCACACAATTCATATCCGAAAATTTCAAAAAAGTTTAGAACATACAGTAAGGGAAACAAGAAATTACAAAGAGAGTTTTGGAAAAGAGTTTGTAGGCGAACTTGTTATACTAGAAACTAGATTGATCCAAAGTCAAGTTTTAAACTACTAAAGGATATAAACAAAGAGCCAACAAAACATTCATAACCAAAAAGTAAAAAACATGTGACCTAAGAAAGGAAACAAGGCAAGGATGCCTAAGTAGAAAGGGTTGTTGAGAGATCAATGGGGTTGTCCTTGCATCATCTAGAAGTTTCAAACATGAGGACACAACCATGCTTCTTCGTCAACTAGATGTCGAGAGTAACCAACAGTTCCAGTTTGTCAAGATGTTGTTTAAGCTCTAGTCAATCTACATCCTAAGTGAGGAGGGTGTAAGCTAATGCACCAATAGAGCTACAAGGTATGGTGGAACTTGGTGTCCCAAGTTATACTAATTTCTTGGTCTAGAATGAGATGCTTTACCATGAAGTCAATTTCCTCATCAAAGTGCGGAGACCTCTCCCTTTTAACCTCATCACTTAGAGCCTTGAAGGTGGTCTTTAATCAAATAGGTGGAAATAAGTGACGAAAGACCTTCACTACATCATGGTATGTTATCGATGTCTTCATCTCGCACATTGAATACCTTCCATGATAGTAAAAGCGTGGACCAATAACAAATTATAAGATCCAAAAGTAGAGAAAAAATAGAGAGCGAGGGGAATCATTTCCATGATCCAGAATAAAAACAATAGAGAAAAGTATAACAAAGGAGCCTCTAAAATAATCCATTAAGTAGAAATGAAGGAAAAGCCACACATATTCCATTTGTGGTGAATTAATGGCGCTACCTTCCATCATTATTCTTGTTGTGTCCCAAGTCCTCATTTCACAAACTTCGTATGGTGCTAACCTAAACCATGACCTGCACCTAACTGGATCATTTATGAAGAATATGTCTATATCTACATGTGTTGGGGTGAGATTATAATGACACATATTCACTAATAGTGTTGTGTCACCCCCTTCGCATCTAAATTATATAATCAAGCATTAGAGCATCTGATATGGGGAACATTGTTTTTTTTGTAAGTTGAGTAGGACCTTTCTTTCATTCATTCATATTTAAAGGAGGTTACATCATAATGGATCTTCTGTGGCCTCAACCTGCCCATTGGGAAACCAGGTTTGTTGGCCATCAGAAGGCGTTATAATCCAACCAAAATCTGAAGTCTTTGAGTCTATAAAATTCGGCCTGGTAGGCCTTAATGTCTGAAATCCACAAAATATTTCTCCTACTGACTATAGAACTAGATATCAACATGGGAAACAAAAAACAATATACAAGAAAGGAATCGACATAACAAAAAACACAACTTAGTCCTTAGAGGACTCATTTGGTGGAAGATATTTTGTGCTAGACCCTCGAATCTCAGAGTAATGAGGGCACCAGAGGTGCTGCTCAATTCTTCCCAGCTTAACATTCTGAAGCTGGATCTAGAATTGGACTAGCTAGAAGTCTTTCTAGATCTCCTACAAAGTAGGATCAATCTGCATGTATTCAGAGGAGTGCATGATGGTTTTGGCCACAAGATTCTTCATCATCCAATAAAGGTGGATGGTCTGTTGATATTGAGTAACCCTACCGCAAGTGTTGCCTGGGTCTGGAACCATCAACTCGTAGTCTTCTTCTTATGCATCTTCCTTGGCTTGGTGAGTAAGCTTTGTCTCCCACTTAGCTATTACCTGACGAACCTGTTTTAGCATTCCCTTGACATAAGCTTGTGCAACATCCCTGATATGTTGAGCCTGAGGTTTGCGGCATGTATTTGTAGGTTTTTGTGAGGAGGATTCCCCTCTCGAGACCCGTGAACCATTTTTCCAATTCCGCTTGTGGCCTCCCACATCCGGTTCACCTTTCACAACTTTCGCTCGATCAATCTGTAACACATTTACCTGGAAAAAAATGAGATCTCTGAGCCAAAATCACGTGTGAGAATCCACCCACACCATTGCGAATGGGACGCCTCATGCATGATTGTCACCTGAGACAATAGTTAATCACAGAAACAGAATATATAAAAAATTATCAACAAGGTGATAAATAACATCAAACGAAAAAACCAACCTCCATCGGCATTTCCTTCCCCATGTTATCAACATCTCCGGAACCATTATGCAAGGAAGTGTAGTTCAGAGGCGAGTCACGGTGTGCCCATAGGAAGAACCCTTAGCCACCACCATAGGCCTCCCTCCAATTTGATACAGGAAAAATATATAAGAGACTAGAATATCAATGAGACATAACATATTCAATATTCGTGAGGGATTTACAGACAACCATCCAGACCCGCCATAAATTCTTGCCAACCCACCTAGACAAAACTAAGATATTTCCATTCTTTGGAGTAAGATGCCATACGGAACATAGACCGACTTTGAAAACAATAATTCAGAATAGAATGTATGCCTTTTGGCATTATCGCTGTGTGAAAAAGAAATAAAAAAATACAAGCATATCCTTCCATATATTGAGACCACATACATACAGGAAATCTCCATATTTTTCGGACTTTGGTAGGGATGAAGAAGAGGAAACAACACATGCTCATTACCCTTCACCTAACAATGGATGCAGGTTCCACCCTTCTGGTTGTAGCAGATTTCAAGGCATTCACCCGAGGAGATGTCCACGAGCTTTCTATCATACAGGATGACAATAAAAAACCATACCCATACCATTAACCAAGAACTCATTGTTGCCTTCTCTGATTTATTCTGTCGGCATGAGTTGTCATCCTTCCAAACCATACCCACGCGGAAAAATATACCCTCACACCTGCTCCACTTGTCGCAGGTCTGACAGGGCCTATTTCCATCATAAATCATATTAATTACCTTGATCATTGTCCCGTATGTGTCTGATAGTTGGATCACACCCTGATCGGGGTTCAGTTATGAAGCCAGCCGTGGGCCTCTACATTTATTTATTTATTAAATATATTTAATAACTTAAATTTATATATATATATATATATATATATATATATATATATATATATATATATATATATATATATATATATATCTAAAACTATACCTTTATTTTGTCCATATTTTAGTACTATTATATTATTATTTTTTAAAATTATATATTATTAACAAATAATTATATATAATTTTTAAATGTTATAGTTTATTTATTTTTGGTTCATTACACTAGATACTAGTTACATTTACTAAAAATCTACCTATGACTACGCGAGTCAGTTATCTTTCATGTAGAAACGACTCCCAAGGATTAAGCATGTCAATCTCGGTGAGACAAGAACCCAAGAGGGGAGGAGAATAGCCACTCTTCCCTACCACCCAAGCTACATCCACTTATTCATTTATATTAATAATTAAAACTTTAATATTTATAATTTTATAATTACAATGTTTAAAGAGTTGTCTTCTAGAGTTGTATCCATCACATAAATGAGTTGATTCTCAACACATTTCAAACCAACTAATATGGTTCATCGTCAAGACAATCAACTCATTTATATAATGGATCAAAAGACATATACTTAAATAATTCTACTCACAAATACTTCCATTCAATTATAATAATATTTATAATTATTTTATTTATTAATAAAAAAAACTTTAATCATTATACTGTATTTTTACTTGTAAAAAACTAACATCAAACTATTAATAACATTAAATATTACACATTTAAAAAAGAATAATAATATACAACCAACTTTATTTAACTAAACAAATAATATAATATTCAATACACTCCTATCATGTGAAGAGTAACACCAAAAAAAAAATTAGGCGGATTAACCCAAAAGAAAAATTAGGCGGATTGCAATTGGACGCACTCTCGATGACCTTCATTCATGTGTATTAAAAAGTAGTTGTTCTATATTATAGAAAATGACCCTATTTATTATTCTTATAATAATATTCTTTTGATATATTTGCTTTATCCATGAGGTGTGTATGAAGGTTTATTTCATTTATTTATTTTTTAATTATTTAATATTGATTTCCCTAAAATACTTTTAGGGCCAAAGTTTTATGTTAATTGAGAAAATATGTATAGTTTGCATAGATATTTTAATTAGTTTTGTTCAATTAGTTGAAAAATCAAATGAGAGGTAGTAATTTAGGCTCAAATATGAGTTTTTAAAATAAGCATGTTGCGCATGAAAAGTGTATATATTAGAAAATTTTAGTTTAAAAGTCATGGAAATTAGAGTAATTGAAAACAAGAAACATATAAACTAGATGTCATATAAACTAAAAACATAGTTGCAAGATGCAACATACTATGAGAAAATGAAGAAACTAATTGGCTGGAGTAGGACACCTAGGTTTCCCTAGTGGTGGTTGATCCATGTTATGAAGGATGACTACCTCCATGCATTCCATGCGCTTATCCATGATTTCATAAAGCAGGTGCAGTTCCTCCATGTAGAGGAGCAACTCATTTTCTTTCATTGCATTTGAATAGGACCTTGCAAAGAAATTTTTTGATGTGCCAATATTATTCAATAGTGTGTAGATATTGGTTTTGGCATGCACTTGAAGTTCCCAAATACGGAACCCAATTTGGTACCTCTAGCATGACCGGTTACACCTATAGTATTAAGTGCCAATTTTTATTTTCTATATATTTTATGTTGGTGTGTGAAAATTTATTTATTTTTAATTATTTAATATTGATTTTTATTAAATATTGATTTTTTTTAAGCTCAAATTCTTATATGAATTGAGAAAATATTTACAGTACATACATTGGATAGACATTTTAATTAGCCTTGGTATATTAGTATAGAAATCAAAACAATGGAGGTAATTTAAGCTCAAGCATGTGTTTTCTAAAATAAGCATGTTGTGCTAGACATGGAAAGTGTTTACATTAGAAAATTTTGGCCTAAGATCCATTGAAACTAAAGTAACTGAAAACAAGAGACACATAAACTAGATGCCATATAAATTGAAAACATAGCTGCAGGATGCAACTTACCATGAGAACA
This sequence comes from Pinus albicaulis, assembly GCA_034641835.2. Taxonomy (NCBI): domain Eukaryota; kingdom Viridiplantae; phylum Streptophyta; class Pinopsida; order Pinales; family Pinaceae; genus Pinus; species Pinus albicaulis. The sequence goes on from CM076571.1 coordinate 953,827,495, forward strand.
TGAAGAAACTAATTGGTTGAAGCAGGACACCCAGGTTGCGTTGGTGGTGGTTGATCCCTATTGTAAAGGATAATCACCTCCGTGCATTGCATGCACTTATCCATGATTTCATAAATCAGGTGCAGTTCCTCCATGTAGAGGAGCAACTCATCTTTGCTTTCATTGCATTCGAATAGGACCTTGCCAAGCAATTTTTTGATGTGTCAATGCTCTTCAATAGTGTGTAGATATTGTTTTTGGAATGCACTTGGAGTGCCCAAATATGGAACCTAGTTTGACACCTCTAGAATGACCTCTAAATCTAATACATCATCTCTTTCATTAGCCACCTCTTGCTCAATGTTAGAAATTTCATGTTGAACAACTAATGGCATGTGTTCACAACATCTATCATCTTAAGCATGGGTCTGGACTCGAGCTTGGATTCTATTATGGGCACCATGGCCTCCAGCCCCCTTCCTTAAGTAAGCCCTTTGGCGTGGCATATTGACAACTCAGGGTAAAGCACCAAGCCAAATGATAACTCTAGGGATAGCATGGGGAAAGCAAGTGGAGAGCTAAGAAAAACCAAGTTGAGGGGAATATGGTTGAATATGGAAAGCATGAGGATCAAGAGGTGAGAGGGAATATGGTGTTGAGGATTATGCTCCGATAGGGAATTAAAATTGATAAAGATGATAATAAAAAAAACAAACCATAAAATAGAAATGACAGAAAGAACAACCACGAGTGATATGTTGAAAAGTAACCAATAGGTTAAATATACCTGAGAATCCCAATTGACATTACTAAGGAGAGGTATATCCCTTAGAAATAGAAGAGCCTTATTACAAGTGAGGTCTCATTGCAGATTAGAGGGATAGAACAAACAAAATCTTAAACAGAAGAATAAAATGAAAAGAAGGGAAGGGACCGGGTTAGTAGGCTTGGTGTTTTTTATTGTTTAGCTTCACTTAGGCGAAGAACAAATTTGTTTCTTTCTTGCACCCAAGAATTACTAATTCCTTCACCACAAAAAAATCATAGTGATTGGAGCATTCTTGATTTCCCCATAAAATCACCAAAGAAAGCATCGAGACTAGCACTGCCATCAATAGTAGACTCCATTTCCTCTATTTTTTTCATCGTGTAATGAATGCGATGAGACTAGTGACTACTTAGGTAAGATTTTGAGTGAGGTTGATTCAATGTTGGAAATATGTAAACCTTAGTTCTACGAATCCTCCATGACCTTCCGCTCTTCAATCTAAAATAGACATGGATGTCTCTTCATTCCTCCTTCCACACACAGACTTAGGGAAGGCCCCAACTAGGTGCTCACTTATGTGAATTGTGACACCCCCACGAGGGAAAATTGTTAATTTTTACTCTATATATAATTGTTTTAATTATTTAATGTTTTTTTTTATTGAAAGTTATTTACTTGTAATAGTTCAGTTTAAATTTATGATAAAATATATATTTTCACATATTTATGTATCTATTAAATATATTTAGCTATTTCTAAAGAAGTTGTGAGGATCTTTTCACTAACAAGAAATGTTCAATTCCCATGAGGGCCTATCCCTAAAGACATGAGGGTACCCTAAGTTAGTGGTCAAAAGTGTCATTGAACCTAGAGATATTATATTAAATGGTTTTATGACCTATGCGCACATAAGAGGATCAAATATCACCTCCATATTCTTCAATTTATACCCCTTTACTAGGGTGATATGGTGACATAATGGTGAAAATATGAGGAGGAGCTTTGCTCCCCAGTCTAGAGCCACAAGTTATGTTAATTTACCCATTGTGTGGCCCTCCCATGCATACAATATTTGATGACAGATGCAGGTGAAGAGAAAAATGATTCGTGCATGTTAATTTGGAACCTCACTGACAAATTCCAACCATGGGACTAGATTCCTCTTTCCGAGATGATCAATTTTAACTATTGAAGCACTCAATTTGGACAAGGGAAAGTGTGTTTTTGGAAGAAAATATCACATGTACAAAAAAGGACAGGTTGGCCCTAATAGGAAAATGGACACCCGTAGAAACCTATAAATAAAAGTAACCTCAAGATCATTTGGATATCACTAAGCATTTTCTTATTTTTTTTTTCATTGATTGGTTCATAGAGTTCTAAGGCTGGGTCATGGAGATTGGTTCATACAGGTCCAAAATTGCAAGGTCCAAAACTCATACGTGTGTTTAGGGCTTTGGTTTCCAACCACGGGCTTGACATAGGAAAATTTTGATTACAACTGGAGGCACGCAGGCTCATCCGTGTTGTTGGAAGCTATCAACCACACACATACCTGTTCCTCCATGCGGTTGGGGGATCTAGCGTTACAATTTGATATTTGACTGTAGTTAACCAAGGCAAGAAAATATGTCTCCAATAAATATTGATGTTGGGAACATATTTTTGAATGTTGTTAGGTTAATTTTGATGGATGGTTTGTATTGGCTCATTGTACTCTCTATTGAACATTTTATGAAAATCTAATAGAAGAATAATTTCAATTGGTTTTCCCCATAGTGGGTTTTTTCATGGTCATTGACCGAAAATATGGTGTCTCTTATTGATGTGTTAATTATATCCTTTGTCATTGCATTTACTGTTCTATCTTAAATTATTTTTGATGATTGGAAATATTAATTATTGTTGAAAGATTACTAATTGAAGAATTGAATTGAGCTAAAGTAATTGAATCAACATAGAGCAGTGCAAAATTTAACATGGTGTTAGAGATAAGGTGAAGGAAAATCCCAGAAGGAGACAAAAATTGAAGCAATAATCTTTGGAAAGTTCAAGGATCCTATCTAATCATGTCAAGTTGTCTTCCTCTTTCTTCAAGGAAAATGAGAAGTTGGGTGACTCATCTAACTTTTCCACACGGAAGATCAAGTAGGAGATCATAGTTGATAAGAATTATGTTTTGATATAAATTCAAGTAAAGGTACTCGAGCCTCCAGAGAATGCTTCTGTTGCTACCAAGAAAAAGTAAAAGAAAGGTGAGTTAAAATTAAAGCACATTATAGTTGGTGATTTACAAGATAATTTACTTGCTTATGTTGGGAATTTGAATAAGTCTAGGAACATGTATGATAAGCTAGTTGTCATGTATGAAGTCACAATTTGAATGAAATCCTCTCCTTGAAAGATAAACTCAAAGATATAAAGATGAATAAAGGAGAATATGTGCAATCCTACATTATGAGGATATCATGTCTTAAAGATCAATTGTAGGGAGTTGAGGAAATTGACAGGGAATTAGTGATTTTAACCCTTAGAGGTCTCCCTCCTATTTGAGAAACCTTCATTACTACTATAAGCGACAAAACTATTTTCTCTTCATTTAATGAGATCAATGGAAAGCTCACTAAATAATAATCAAGGATGATATCAAGAGGCATGATAGAAAAGCATGAAGAAGGAGAGCCTGCTACATTCGTCACTCATAACAAGAAGAAGAAAGGAAAAGGAGGTCCATCAAATTCAAGGAAGCCTCGTCCTAAAAATTCAAAAAGAAGGAATGAAATAGAATCATCGGACATTGAATGCTACAATTTTCACAAGAAAGGTCACTATGCTCGATATTTCCCTGAGAAGAATAATGGTCCATGTGAAAACACTAGAAGCATCAATAATAGGTTCAATGATCGAAGAAGAAGAATATATGGCTGAAGGAATGATCGTAATGGAATAGATAAAAGAAGAGGAAGAGATGCTCCAAGTGTTCATGAAGAAGATAATCTTTCTCAAAATAATTCAATATATTCCATGTATGAAAGTAATGTTGCTAATCAATCTGAATATATCCTTATTTATTCTCTCACTAGCTCCTCTCCTCTAGATTCATGTGATAGTTGGTTGGTTGATAGTGGGGCCACTCATAATTTATCTAGGTATAATGAATTTCTCTCTAATTTGGTAGAGAGGGAGTCAAATTTGAAAATTATTCTTGGAGACAAATCCACTCATCCTGTTAAAGGTTTTGGCTCTCTCAAATTTCATTTGGATTCTGTGGAATTTGTTTTTCTCCATGATGTAATGTATCTGTCGGGGTTGAATAAGAATTTGGTATCAATATCTACTTTTGAAGAAAAAGGGATGAGGGTTGCCTTTATTAAGGGAAAGTTCCTTACTTGGCCTATTAGATCCTTTATGAGAGACACATTCACATTGGGATCGATATTTGAAGGAATATAGAGTCACTAGTAGACCTCTTCTAGTATACAAGTGAGATATGGCACCGAGGATTGGCCCATATTCATTATGATGCTCTCTTGAAATTGAATAAATTTTTCTCTCGAATTATTGATGTTCAAGCCCATCATGATGGAGTATCTCTAGGTTGTGTCAGTGGAAAGAAGACAAAAGGACCATTCCCCTCTAGCAAGAATAAGATGAACGACATCCTCCAACTCATTCATTCTGACATATGTGGATTGATACTCATACATTCTATTGGTGGCCATATCTAATACATCACATTCATTTATGACTTCTCAATAAAGATGTGGATATATTATTTTAATCACAAGGATGAAGCCTTCGAAATGTTCAAGGACTTCAAAGCTTTGGTCAAAAATCAAGCAGGGAAGAAAATTAAGATCTTCAGGTCCAACAATGTTGGAGAGTACATTTCTAATGAGTTCATTAATTTTTGAAAGAAGGAAGGTATCGAGAAAGAGATGATTTTTCCCTATATTTGATCCAGAATTATCCAGGGGATCAAAATATGCTCAAAAATCAAAGTGCTCAAAATTTCCTGAAACTCATACCAAATCATAGATCTCTTCATTTTGATTCCAACAATGCTTAAATTTCCTCAATATAACATCGTATGTGAACATTATCGTGTTTTGAAGTTTTTGGCAAACAACTAAAATGTCAACTTGCAGGATTTACTGGGTTGCTAACTAGGCAGGTCATATAGCTAATGTCATCATGCTGATTAGGACGTACGACATATAGATTGATCAATCCGGGATCAACAAGTGGAAATGTCGTATGAGGTTAGGTGTCAAGATATCATTGGTTGTTGGTTGTTCAAAGTGGCCTAATGATGAGGCCCCAAATGGCCTAATGAGAGGGAACCACATGGCCCTTGGTTATTAGCCAAAATTTTATAACTGGCTGACTGACCTTGGTGGGGTTACACCCATCGACCTCATCACAGAAAAACATAAGTCTTACCGCCACATAAATTCATTGAACCAGCTTGTTATATTCAATTTTTTTGTTGTATATTATTGTGAATGTGTAGGTGGTTTAGGGGAGGAGTTGGGATGGTGGGCCTGCCTGAGCGGTCCTGGCCCCATCACATTACTTATCCGTATGCCCGATGTGGAGCTACATCGGAGGAGGAAGACAGATAGGCCCCAGCCCCTAGACCTTTCGACAATGGATAAGACCACGGAGGGAGCTAAGCTAGCGTGGGGCGGGCGGTTAGCCCGATCCCTGACCATACTAAATTCTGATGTGACCACAATGGAGCAGATTCGACAAGGGTGAGTGGTTAGCCCAACCCATGACCATATGTGTCCATAAGACCGCACTATGGGAGTAAAATATTTGTGATGTACTCATTTTGCTATTGAGATCAATAAAGCGACCTAGCCATTGGAGCAGGGCCTAAAGACGTAGCCTAGGAGGGGTGAACTTCATTATCACATGGTTGTTAATTTTTACCATATTAGACTGAATGTGATTTTGTTTCACATTTAAGTTGATTGAAAACTAAGTATTCACCTTTGAATAAGTTATAATCTAAGTGAATTTTTAAAGACCCAAATTTATCATACTTTCAAAGTATTAAAGGACGATCAAGTTTCATTTTTAGATCATGTGGTATAAGAGCAAGTTCTGACTAGATTGCAAGCATGGGTGAAAATTTGCAGCTGTAAAAATCCTAGAACTAGAAGAGATGAATTCCTCTCTCCAAGTGGAGAACATGTAATTGAGACGTTTTTTAGAAGCAATAGGGGATGAAAAGAAGAATTTGCACCTAATGTTGTAGAATGTCATTTAAGAAAAAACTAGGTAATGTTTAGTTATTGAAGCTTTCCCTAAGACTCGAAAAGTTTTTGGTCATGGAATGACTAATGTTTGTACCCTTTGTTAAATGAAGAACATTGATTATATGTTAAATCACAAGAGTGGTTTCCATGATTCCGCATCTACCACTTCGTTTACAAAAGAGAAGGACTAGGAGATGGCTAAGCTCTAGGAAGATGACCAAGAGTCACAAGCAAAAAATTAGGTAAAAACTACTTCTTGTTCAATTCATTCTCTTAACAATGATCATGCTTCTTTTGCACCATTTGAGAAACATACCAAAGGTATTGGTATGAAATTTCTGACCAAAATGGGGTACAAAGGTAATGATCTTGGAATCCATAGTCATGGAATCATTAATCCTATTTAGGTGATTCCAAAACCTCTACATGAAGGATGGGGCTATGTTCAAACTGAAGTTGGATAATTCTCCAAAGATGCAAAGTCAAATAATTCTTCAAGTGTGAAATTTGTGAAGAAATAACCTTGCAATTTTAAGGAGAATCATGTCATGATGATTATGATAATAATAGAAAAATATCTCCAAGGAGAGATGAGTGATTTAAAGGAATAAATTCGTCAAGTTCTCTTCGTCAATCAATTTCACCTCGATAGACACATAATCAAAAGGACCATCATAAAAGGCATAAACGTCTTGATTATTCAAAGGCTTTCTATGACTATAAACAACATGATGATTTGAGTAAAATGTTGTGGAATGTGTTTCCTTGCACTTTTTGTTGAGAATATAACCATTTTCTATCCAAGATCCAAAAAATAAAATTGTTATTCAAGAAAATGAATATGTCGATTAGAATTGAGACGAGGAAGGAAAATCCTCTTCCAAGTTCAAAGCCATTTTTGCCAAGAAAATCTCACAAAAACTTTTGCACTCATTGCAATATAAGTGGGAATTGGATCGCGAAATGTTGGAAGTTGCATCCACATCTTCATACAAAGAATGAAAAATAGGTCATGAAAACATCTGAGAAAGGGAAGGAAGAAAAACATGCGAGGAAAAAAATAATCATTCTTGAAACAACTCTAGAAGAAAGTGAAACGCAGAAAAAAAACTCCCTAGCCTGGTTGGATAAGAAATGGTTGGACTATTGTCTAGTTTAATACTGTATTTGTTTTGTGCTACACATGTTGCATATATCCATTGTTGGATATTCTGTAAAAGTGATGTTGTACATAAATCTCTTATACGCAACAATGTTTTCTTTGGCATATTATGCTATTTTGGCTTGTTGTAAGTCAATTTGTATGGGAATTTGAGAGTCAAATTCATGAAATATTGTAAAATGATGCATTTCCTTCATGTATATTGTGATAAGCATCATATATTTTGGGATGAGCATTTGCATTACATCCATCAAGTCTACAATCATGTCAAGCACTCATCTATACATCTATTTCTATTTGAAACTTTTTTGGGTTATTTACCAAAGTATCTTTGAGTATTATATTTGGTAAATATTTTGCAATAGATGAACATAATGATGTGGAAAAAGCCAAGAATTTCATTACATAAATGTCAGTGCATCAAGGAGTGCAAGAGAAGCTTGAGGAAAGAAAAGACAAGTACAAAGCAAGGCATGATAAGCATCAAGCTGACCACGATTTCCAAGTGGAAGATCAAAATTGATTGTATATCAGCAAGGAAAGACTTTAAGGTGGAGTTTGTATGAGTCTCCAAGAAAATATGGTTATGAAGAGAATTTTCATATTCATCTATTGAATATTTTTCTCCTGAATGTTTAGATGAGTTACAGGGAGACTCAATTCTTGATAGGAGGATTAGAACTTCATGAAGAGGCAATGTGGAATATCTTTGAGTGGGGCTCAAAGGTACCAATGCAAGAAAATAAAAGGGGATTGATATCAGGAAAGTGAGAAAGTTGTACTCTCACTTACTTGTTGAGTAAAAATAGTATTTTGGTGGTCTAAAATATTCCTAGTGGGGAGGAATGATCTAGAATGATCCAGGGGATCAAAATATGCTCAAAAATTAAAGTGCTTGAAATCACTCAAACTGGTGCCAAATCATAGATCTCCTCATTATTATTCCAACGACACTTGTATCGCCTCAATTTGACACTGTATGCGAAAGTTATCACGTTCTGAAGTTTTTGGAAAATAGCGAAAAAAGTCAACTTGCAAGATTGGTTGGGTTGCTGATTTGGCATGCCATAAAACTTACGTCATGATGACTGGGACGTATGACGAACAAATGGACCAACCCAGGCTCGATAAGTGGCAGTGTAGTACAAGGTTAGGTGTCGAGATTTCATTGGTTGTTGGGTGTTTGAAGTGACTTAATGATTAGGCACCATGTGGCCCAAGGAGAGGGCATCACATGGCCCTCTATTATCAGCCAAAATTCTATAATTAGCCGACTGGCCTCGGTGGGGTTTGACCCCTTGACCTGATCACAAAAAACCATAGCTCTTACCACCACACTACTTCATTGAACCTTGTTATATAAAAATTGTCAGTTCTATTTAATGTGAATGTGTCGGCGGTTTGGGGGGAGGTGTTGGGCCAGTGGGCCCACCTAAATGGACATGGCCCCAGTCACATTACTTACCCATATAACTGGTGCAGAGATACAACATAGTGGGAAAGCAGATATGCCCTGGCCCTTGGACATTTTGGTAGTATATAAGACCATGACGAGAGCTAAGCCGATGAGGGAAGGTGCTTAGCCTAGCCCTCGGCATATTAAATTCCCATGTGACCACAACAGAGTAGAGATGATGGGAGTGGGCGGGTAGCCTTGCTCCCTGCCATATGTGTCGATACAACCACCCATAGGAGCTAAAATTTCTATGCTTAAGGTTTATTGTGCATTTAAACGAGGCAACAAATTTCATCGTTTGCGGTGGAATCAACACCAATCCCAAGTGAAATTGCCACTCGATGGTTAACGAAAAGGTGGATTTCATTAGAGAGTTAGCTATTTTTTCCAATTTTCAAGATAGATAGCAGGGAAATGGATAAAGGGGCCTAACTTGGTCATTCTCTAGCCTCTTTGAACCCAAGAAGTGACTACACAAGGGTTTTTGTGTATTCTGAACACAATGGCAACATCAGTTTCGTTATTTGAGAATTGTTTATTGGAATTTTTGTAGAGCCAATTCCTTTTGTGTTGTAGACAAAGATTATTTTTGAATCCATATGGAGACAATTTTTAGCATGGAAACAACATAGACAGGGGTTTCCAAGCTTTCTAGACATAGCTGCAACATCTATTTCTCCATTATAGTAGTCATTTTTAGTCTATTCTCATTTTGTTTGTGAGAAAATACCATCTCAACACTTCATGATGAAGTAGTTTCTTTTGTGTTTTTTGATCTTAGAATGAGTACAAGGACCTATTTACACATTCAGTAAGAGAGTCCTTTTTCTTTTGACACTATAATTTCTTTGTAAAAGGGAGTTACCTTGTGAGTGAGAGTTCTCTGAAGGAGAACATTTCTTTGTAGGAGAAACACATGCCACTCTAGATGGAGGTTTACTCTATGAGTCAAATATTTGTGATGTACTCTTTTTGTTGTTGAGATCAATAAAGCGGCCTAGGCGTTGGAGTAGGTCCCAGAGATGTAGCCTGGGAAGGCTGAACTCTGCTATCACATGGTTGTTCATTTTTACCATATTAGATTGCATGTGATTTTGTTTCATCTTTAAGTTGATTGAAAACTAAGTATTCACCTTTGAATAAGTTACAATATAAGTTAATGTTTAAAGACCCAAAGTTATCATACTTGTAAAGTGTTAGAGGATGATCGAGTTTCCATTTTAGATCAATAATCCTGAACAAAATGGAGTAGCTAAAAGAAAGAACAAGTCTATTGTAGAATTCTCTCATGCCATGTTCCATGATAAAAAGTTGTTGAAGTTCCTTTGGGGAGAAGCAAAAAATGTTGCCATATATTTTCAAAAGAGGGTGCCTCATCAAGCATTGGATAACAAGACCCCAAAAGAAGTATTCACATGTGTCAAGACCGATGTTGGTGATCTTTGTATCTTTGGTTTCCCCATATATTTCCGTGTGCTGAAGGACAAAAGAAACAAGCTAGAAGCCATAGGAAAGAAAAGGTACATTTGTTGGATATTGTGAAGATTCTAAGGCATTTATAATATATATATTCTTGGTCAAAGGAAGGTTGAAATTAGCAGGGATGTAACGTTTGATGAATTTTTTTCCCTTGGGAAAGTAAGAGACCTTCCTTTGCCTCCTCCTCCTGAGAAGAAGAATGATGATATGGATATTTTAAATGGTTCTTCCATGCATGAATCCGAGAGAGACATTGTTGATGATACCATGGAGCCCATAGAACCCTTATATCCTCCTACATGTGATCCTCTTGCTATGAAGAGGCCACTTTGGCTTCATGACAGATTATAGGATGATGAGAGACACGTTCCAGTTAAAATTTCATTTATAGAAAGCAAGATGCCATGCAGGTATCAAGGATATGTTGTTGTTATGAGCACTATGATTCAAGTTGATCCTCCCACCTTTGAAGAATCCATGAAAGAACAAGTTTGGAAGGATGATATGGCCGGATAATATAAATGGATTATGAAGAATGACATATGGGATGTTGTTCCGAGACCGAATGGGAAATCTACGGTTACTTCAAAATGGCTATTTAAGATCAAACATGGGGTCGCTGGAAGCATTAAGAAATATAAGGCAAGGTTCATGGCCCGAGGATTATCCTAGAAAGAGGGGGAAGATAATGATGATATAGTTGCACATGTGGCTCAATATACAACAATTCATTTGATAGTTGCTATTGTTGCAAGTAAAGGATGGACGCTTCATCAGATGGACATGAAGAAATCATTCCTTCATGGCATGTTACAGGAAGAATTCTATGTTGAGCGACAAGAGGGATTTGAGGTAGAGGACCTAAAGACATATTTTTGTAGGTTTAAGAAGGCATTCTATGGCTTGAAGTAAGCCCCAGAGCATGGTACACCCACATAAATAGTTACTTGATGAATATGTGATTCACAAGAAGCAATGCCAATCCAAACCTATACTTTAAGCTATTCCAAGACATGCCATTTATTTTGGCTTTATATGTTGCATATTTATTCTTGAAAGGAAGTGAGCCTCTGATGATCAAGTGTAAGAGGGAGTTTGCCTCTGAATTTGAGATTAAGGACCTTGGACTCATGCACTAATTTCTAGGCTTTGAGGTGTGGAAAAGGCACGGTGATATTTTCCTTTTATAAGGAAAATATGTCATGAAAATGTTGGAGAGATTTGGAATGAAAAAATGCAAGTCCCTACCCACATCGATGGAAATGAATTTAAAGAAGCTATGCGGAGAAGTTGCAAGACCCGATTTGGAGAATCCATCTGAATATAGATAGTTGATTGGGGCTCTGATGTTACTAGTTAACACTCGTCTGGACATATTTTATTCAGTGAACAATTTGAGTCAATTCATAATGCCTCTCCATGCACATTAGACTGCTCCCAAACACATTTTGAGATATTTGCATGGGATGATAACCCTTGGTTTGAGATATTCTACCAGAGATGTTTCACTTCATGGATCTATCGATGCTAATAGGGAAGGAAACATTGTCAACAAGAAGAGTACGTCTGGATTTTGTTTTAGCCTTGGATATACCATGATATCTTGGATGATCAGGAAGAAGAATTTCATAGCATCGAGTACTACCGACATAGAGTACATTGCCACTAGCATGGATAGCTATGAATAAATTTGGTTAAGGAGGCTATTTGGAAAGATATTTGAGAAGGTACTAGACACTACAATGATATATTATGATAACATGAGTGGGATATTTTTGGTAGAGAATCTCGTATTTTATGAAAATTCCAAGCACATAGAGATCTGATATCATTACATTAAAAACATGGTGTATAGAGGAGTTGTTAGACTCAATCACATATCAATAGATGAGAATATTGCAGATATTATCACCAAGGATTTTCAAAAATGGAAGTTCTTGGTCTTCATAGAAAAACTTGGATTGATGGATGTGACCCCTCATGATAAGGGGAATCACTAATCGAGAACACTGAGTTGACTCTTCCCCCCTGTCTGAGCTCCTAGGGTGAGGAATTGATATGGATTGATCTTGGGGTTGAGGGATCTCTCGAAAATAGGGTATCACCCATATCTGTTACCCATAGGGTGGAATATTTTTATCCCCTATCTAGGTCTATGCAGAGTATACCCCAGTTGGCATCATGCCCACAAGTTGGGCTGGTTGGGATTATCAATCCCTGTCTTGCCAACAGGTTGAGAGAGATCTTGGGACATGGTATCCTTACCTTTGGTAAGTCGAGTGAGCTTGGGGATGTGTGATCCTTACCTTTGGTAAGTCAGGTATCTCACACAAGATGATTATGACGCAAGTATTCTACCACATGACTTTTGAGGGTCGTTGTTTGGAAGGATAAATAGGATGGATGAGATATTGTATTAATCGACATAGGGTGAAAGATGTTTTCTCCCCTATTAGATAAAATGAGGTGAGAGTGTCCCATAGGACCTTCTTAATTGTCCTAAGATGGTGGTAACTAATTCTCCATGATGATTCCTCTTCTTTATATTCGAGAATGTTTCAACAGATAGAGATAAGTAGGGATGGAACATGATATGACGATAGGATACATACGATTATCAAAGGAGGTAGTTGGAATCTCTCCCTAGATGATAGGGAGTGTTAATTTGGTAGCTCAGTGAAAATTCCAACCATGGGACTAGATTCCTCCTTTCTAGAGGACCAAATTTGACTATTGAAACACTCAATTTGGATAAGGGAAAGTGTATTTTTGAAGAAAATCCCACATGTGCAAAAAATCATAGGTCAACCCTAGCAAGAAAATGGCATTAGAGAACTTTTGAGATCTAAAATGGGTCCCCTAAGAAATATGTACAACCAAAATAAACTTTATAAGAATCAATAGGATTCAAGATGATGATGTCAACCATGGGGGATGATTCACGATTTTTGGAGTAAAAAAGTAAAAATATTAAAAAATAATAAAATAATAAAACTAATTTTTCAACTCGTATTGTCAACTTATCCCTAAGGTTTTACTCAAATTTTGAATGGGAGTACTCATTGGATGCAAAATTTAATTCCTCATCCAAGGAGTACCCATGTTATATACTTTTGATGGACCTTGCTACATGAAAGAACATTATTGCAATCATGTTTTTCATGTATTTCTCATGTTTCGTGTATCAGGGTCCATCGAAAGTATGCAACATGGGTACTCCTTGGATTAGGAATCAAATTATGCATCCAAAGAGTGTTTCTGCTCGAAATTTTAGCAAACCCATAGGGAGATAAGTTGAAAATACGAGTTGATTTTTTTTTCTTTTTTCCCTCTAAAATTTGATGATGTACTCTAATCTTATTTTATTATTTCCACTATTATTTTATAATTTCCTTATGAGGCCCATTTTAGGCCTCGAAATTCCCCTAATGACACCCTTGGAAGCCTATAAATACAAGTGACCTAAAGCTTGTTTGAAAATCACCAAAAATCTTCTTCTTCTTTTCTTCATTGATTGTTTTTCATAGGTCCGAGGCAGGGTCGCGGATATTGGTTCGTACAAGCCCAAAATTACGGGGTCCAAAGATTGCACAAATTAGAGGAAATTTCAGCCTAAAAGTGGCCTCCTAAGGAAAAATAATAAAATAATAGTTAAAAAATAAAATAAGAATTATGAATTTTGAGGGAAAACTAGAAAACTAGTTTTTTTAATTGTATTTTCGAATTATCTCCTTCTAGGTTAACTCAAATTTCAAGTTTAGACACTCATTACGTGTGGAATTAAATTCCACATCCAACGCGTACTCATTATGCATATTTTTGAGAGGACCCACATTGATAAAAAATAAAGATACATTAAAAAACGTGTTAAAACACACTTTTTTAATGTATATGTAATTTTTATCATGGTGGATTTTCTTAAAAGTATGCATAATGGGTACTTGTTGGATGTGGAATTTAATTCCGCATCTAATGAGTATCTAAACTTCAAATTTGAGTAAACCTATAGGAATATAAGCCAAAAATACAATTAAAAAAAATGGTTTTTCTTCTTTTCCCTCCAAAATATTTACATGTAGGTGTTTTTTAAATTTAAAACATTTTGATTGCTTTACATATCATGACATGGAAATTACATGAAAATTTCATAGGCACTTTTAGGCTGAAATTTCCTCTAATGTGTGTTTAGGGTTTTGTTTTTTAAGTGTAGGCTTGACACAGGAAAATTTTGATTACAAATGTAGGCACATAGGCCCATCCATGTGGTTGGAAGCTATCAACCACATGCATACCTCTTCCTCCATGTGCTTGAGGGTTACAATTTGACATTTGACCACATTTGACCGCATGCTAGAAAATTCGTCTCTGATAAATATTAATGTTGGGAACATATTTCTAATGTTGTTAGGCTAGTTTTGATGCATGCTTTTGTATTGGCTCATTATACTCTCTCCTAAACATTCTATGACAAACTAATAGAAGAATAATTTCAAAGGTTTTTCCCTCATCATTGACTGAAAATATGGTGTCTCTTGTTGATATGTTAATTGTATCCTTTGTCATTGCACTTACTATTCTATCTTCAATTATAATTGATGATTGGAAATATTAATTATTGTTGAAATATTACTAATTTAAGAATTGGAATGGGCTAAAGTATTGGAAACATCATGAGCAATGTGAAATTTAACAATGCATTCAAGGCACTTTACTCTACATGAGTTTTAGGATAAGAAAGGGAATTATGGCTCAAGAATAGAAACTTCTAACCAATATGTGGAATCTTCATCCTTCGTATATGACCCCTGAAGTAGATTAGATTACTCCATAGTCATTTTAATATAGTCTAATGACAAAGTTTTATTCAAGTAATTTCCTTGCTCTTCTAAAAAAAAATATTAACATATATGATATTCATCTTTGTTTTAAGTAACTCTAATTTTGAAACTATTTGTATTGTAATTATGGATTCTCAAACCTTTTGAAAAGGAAAATACCCTCTACACTGCACTTGTGTGAAGGTTGATGAAATTGAAATTGCTTCTACCTACCTTAGAATCACCCCTCTCTGCCTTTTTAGCCATGTGCAAGCAGTTAAAGTGGGTATGGGTGTTGAGAAAGCTTATCAATAGAAAGAAGAGGTGAATGTGATGTTTACAACCTTTATCATATACCCTAGTTCAAGTTGTACCCATGAAATTGCATCATGGAGATATAGTGGCATACAAACGAATTCATGGCCCATTCTTTGTCATCCCATGGTAATGACTAGAAGGAGATATATGGTAGACTAGTGATGTTGGAAAAGAAAAATATTTTTTTGTTAATCTCTTATAATCTTTGCTAAATAAAATTTATAGTGTAACCGAAGTTGAGGCTCCAAGTTCGCACCCAAAATATCTTATGCTCCTCCTTAGAATACAATGGCAACAACACCCCTAAGTAGTCTTAGGTCAATAATCATAGTTTTCATTAATTTTCAACTATATTTTTATTAATTATGAAATACTCTTAGACCACATGTCTTTAAATGTTTGGTTTCCTATATGGTGGGATTTTTTATTTCTATACTTGGCTTAAATGTAATTTATATGGAATTTTGGACTACTTAACATGGTTTCCCTTCTGGGTGGGTTAATATGGATTTATGTTTTATATGTTCAGTGTTGGCAAGCAAGCCTAGATATAATATGGATTTCTACCCTATGCTTTGTTGATAGTATCATATTTTCAATCTATAAGAGAATAATAGGATTTACTTATGTTTTGTGTGTGTGTGTGTGTGTGTCTATATATATAAAAGTGAGGTCAAAAAAGTGAAAAGTTTCCTTTTAACTTTCATGCTAGTATACTTAATTTTTATTTTTATGTACTATTTTTCACATGTTTAATTTTAACTTGCTCATTACACACACACACACATGGTGAAAGAGATGATTTTTGTCATTGTTTTACTCTTGTTACTAGGGAATGATTTTATATTGGAATAATGGTTTGTATTTTAGGTTTTGATAGAGGTTTTTGGGTTTGCATTTTTAATTGAAGGTTTTCACAATATAGACTCTATGGTTTTACAAACTGGTTGGATGTCATAGTATGTGTGATAACATGATGGAAAATTTGGATGCCATTTTTGGGCCCATTCTTATCGATGAGGAAATCGAGTAGGTGGACTACATGGAAAATTATTTATCCAAGGATCAAATATTTATACAGCTAATGTATATGTGTTCTATTTCATTGAGCTTGGATTATCATTACATATATTCTATTGGATCATGCCATCATTCCATGAAAAATGTGGGTGAATACTTCCCTTAATCACCTGCTTTTTATTTTCATGGAACTAGTGGCTTGGAATTTCCGATTTCATAGATCCCTTCTCAATATATGGCTACTCACATGGGTCTTTATGAGGATTTTAATTAAAAAATTATCCACTTTGATAATACATCTAACTCTCTTTCTAGTGAAGGATGATTGACCACTCAATTTTATGCACTTGACCTACTTAACTCTACTCAAGATGAAAATTTTATTGGTTTAGGACAAGGGCTAGAGGAACTGAGAGGTTGATTACATATATCCAAAACTTTTCACAAGGGCCAAAGGAGAAAGGTCATTACATTTTGAGAGAAAAATATATTCAATTGGTGGCATGCCAAAATATTACACTTGACTAGGTTGGAGATATACTTCACTAATGTATTATTTTGTATTGGCTCATTGTACTCTCTTCTAAACATTTTATGACAAACTAATAGAAGAATAATTTCAAAGGTTTTTCCCTCGTCGTTGACTGAAAATATGGTGTCTCTTGTTGATATGTTAATTGTCTCCTTTGTCATTGCACTTACTATTCTATCTTCAATTATTGTTGATGATTGGAAATATTAATTATTGTTGAAATATTACTCATTTAAGAATTGAAATGGGCTAAAGTAATAGAATCATCATAGAGCAATGTGAAATTTAACAATGCATTTAAGGCACTTTAGTCTACATGATTTTTAGGATGACAGAGGAAATTATGGCTCAAGAATAGAAACTTCTAATCAATATGTGGAATCTTTTCCTTTGTATATGACCCTTGAAGTAGATTAGATTACTCCATAGTCATTGTACTATATTATAATGACAAATTTTTATTCAAGTAATTTCCGTACTCTTCTAAAAAATATATTAAGTTATATGATATTCATCTATGTTTTAAGGAACTCTATTTTTGCAACTATTTGTTTTGTAATTGTGGATTCTCAAACCTTTCGAAAAGGAAAATACCCTCTACACTGCACTTGTGTGAAGGTTCATGCAATTGAAATTTCTTCTACCTACCTTAGAATCAACCCTCTCTACCTCTGTAGCCATGTACAAGAAGTTAAAGTGGGTGTGGGTGCTGAGAAAGCCTATCAATAGAAAGAAGAGGTGAATGTGATGGTTACAACCTTTATCATTGACCCTAGTTCAAGTTGTACCCATGAAATTGCATCATGGAGATCTATTGGCATACAAAGGAATTCATGGCCCATTTTTTGTCATCCCATGGTAATGACTAGAAGGAGATATATGGTAGACTAGTGATGTTGGAAAAGAAAAATATTTTTTTTGTTAATCTCTAATAATCTTTGCTAAATAAAATTTAGTGTAATCAAAGTTGAGGCTCCAAGGTCACACCCAAACTATCCTATGCTCCTAAAAATACAATGGCAACAATGCCCCTAATTAGTCTTAGGTCAATAATCATAGTTTTCATTAAGTTTCAACTATATTTTTATTTATTATGCAATACTTCTTAGACCACATGTCTTTAAATGTTTGGTTTCCTCTATGGTTGGATTTTTTTTATTTCTATACCTGGCTTAAATGTAATTTATATGGATTTTTGGACTACTTAACATGGTTTCCCTTCTGGGTGGGTTTATATGGCTTTATGTTTTATATGTTCAATGTGTCAAGCAAGCCTAGAGGTCAAAAAAGGAAAAAATTTCCTTTTAACTTTCATGCTAGTATACTTAATTTTTATTTTTTATGTACTAGTTTTCACATGTTTACTTTGAACTTGCTCGTTACACACACACACACACACATGGTGAAAGAGGTTATTTTTGTCATTATTTTACTCTTGTTCCTAGGTAATGATTTTATATTGGAATAATGGTTTTGCTTTCAGGTTTTGATAGAGGTTTTTGGGTTTGCATTTTTAATGCAAGGTTTTCACAATATAGACTCTATGATTTTAGACACTGGTTGGATGTCATAGTATGTGTGATAACATGATGGAAAATTTGGATGCCATTTTTGGGCCCATTCCTATTGATGAAGAAATCGAGCAGGTGGACTACATGGAAAATTATTTGTCCAAAGATAAAATATTTATACAATAAATGTATGTGTGTTCTATGTCATTGAGCTTAGATTATCATTACATATATTCTTTTGGATCATGCCATCATTCCATGAAAAATGTGGGTGCATACTTCCCTTAATCGCCTGATTTTTATTTTCATGGAACTAATGGCTTGGAATTTATGATTTCATAGATCCCTTCTCAATCTATGGCTCCTCACGTGGGTCTTTATGAGGATTTTAATGCAAAAATTATCCACTTTGATGATACATATAACTCTCTCTCTCTATGGAAGGAGGATTGAACACTCAATTTTATGCACTTGACCTACCTCACTCTACTCAAGATGACAATTTTATTGGTTTAGGACAAGGGCTAGAGGAATTTAGAGGTTGATTACATATATCCAAAACTTTGCACATGGGCCAAAAAAGGAAAAAGGTCATTACATTTTGAGAGAAAAATATATTTAATTGGTGGCAGGCCAGGATATTACACTTGACTAGGTTGGATATATACTTCACTAATGTATTATTTTGTATTGGCTTATTTTACTCTCTCCTAAACATTTTATCACAAACTAATAGAAGAATAATTTCAAAGGTTTTTCCCTTGTCATTGACTAAAAATATGGTGTCTCTTGTTGATATGTTAATTGTCTCCTTTTTCATTGAACTTACTATTCTATATTAAATTATTGTTGATGATTGGAAATATTATTTATTGTTGAAATATTACTAGTTTAAGAATTGAAATGGGCTAAAGTAATGGATCATCATAGAGCAGTGTGTAATTTAACAATGCATTCAAGGCACTTTAGTCTACATGATTTTTAGGATGACAGAGAGAAGTATGGCTCAAGAATATAAAATTATAACCAATATGTGGAATCTTTTCCTTCGTATATGACCCCTGAAGTAGATTAGATTATTCCATAGTCATTGTAATATAGTCTAATGACAAAAGTTTTATTCAAGTAATTTCCTTGCTCTTCTAAAAAAAACATAGTAACATATATGATATTCATATATGTTTTAAGTAACTCTATTTTTGCAACTATTTGTATTGTAATTATGGATTCTCAATCCTTTCGAAAAGGAAAATACCCTCTAAATTGCACTTGTGTGAAGTTTGATGCAATTGAAATTGCTTCTACCTACCTTAGAATCACCCCTCTTTGCCTTTGTAGCCATGTGCAAGTAGTTAAAGTGGGTGTGGGTGCCAAGAAAGCCTATCAATAGAAAGAAGAGGTGAATTTGATGGTTACAACCTTTATCATAGACCCTATTTCAAGTTGTACCCATGGCATTGCATCATGGAGATCTATTGGCATACAAATGAATTCATGGCCCATTCTTTGTCATCCCATGGTAATGACTAGAAGGAGATATATGGTAGACTACTCATGTTGGGAAATAAAAATAATATTTTTGTTAATCTCTAATAATCTTTGCTAAATAAAATTTATTGTGTAATGGAAGTTGAGGCTCCAAGGCCACACCCAAACTATCCTATGCTCCTCCTCAAAATACAATGGAAATAGCACCCCTAAGTAGTCTTAGGTCAATAATCATAGTTTTCATTGAGTTTCAACTGTATTTTTATTTATTATGCAATACTTCTTAGACCACATGATTTTAAATGTTTGGTTTTCTCTATGGTGGGATTTTTTATTTCTATACTTGGCTTAAATGTAATTTATATGGGTTTTTGGACTACTTAACATGGTTTCCCTTCTGGGTGGGTTTATATGGCTTTATGTTTTATATGTTCAGTGTGTCAAGCAAGCCTATATATAATATGGAATGCTACCCTAGGCTTTGTTGACAATATCATATTTCCAATCTATAAGAGAATAATAGGATTTACTTATCTTTTTGTGTGTGTGTGTGTCTATATATATATATATATATAAATGAGGTCAAAAAAGAAAAAAGAGTGCTTTTAACTTTCATGCTAGTATACTTACTTCTTATTTTTTATGTACTATTTTTCACATGTTTACTTTGAACTTGCTCATTACACACACACACACATGGTGAAAGAGGTGATTTTTGTCATTATTTTACTCTTGTTAGTAGGGAATGATTTTATATTGGAATAATGGTTTGGATTTCAGGTTTTGATAGAGGCTTATGGGTTTGCATTTTTAATGGAGGGTTTTCACAGTATAGACTCTATGGTTTTACAAATTGGTTGGATGTCATATTATGTTTTATAACATGATGGAAAATTTGGATGCCATTTTGGGCCCATTCCTCTCGATGAGGAAATGTATTAGGTGGACTACATGGAAAATAATTTGTCCAAGGATAAAATATTTATACAAAAAATGTACGTGTGTTCTAAGTCATTGAGATTGAGTTATCATTACATATATTATTTTGGATCGTGCCATCATTCCATGAAAAATGTAGGTGCATACTTCCCTTAATCACCTGATTTTTATTTTCATGGAACTAATGGCTTGGAATCTATGATTTCATAGATCCATTCTCAAACTATGACTCCACACATGGGTCTTTATGAGGGTGTTAATGCAAAAATTATCCAATTTGATAATACATATAACCCTCTTTCCATGGAAGGAGGATTGACCACTAAATTTTTTCACTTGACCTAACTCACTCTACTCAAGATGATAATTTTATTGTTTTAGGATAAGGGCTAGAGAAAATGAGAGGTTGATTGCATATATCCAAAATTTTGCACAAAGGACAAAAAAGGAGAAAGATCATTACATTTTGAGAGAAAAATATATTTACGGGCGAGGATATTACACTTGACTAGGTTGGAGATATACTTCACTAGTTATTGGTTGGTAAATGTTTTAGGAAAAGAGTTAATATGAGCCATTTATATTAAAAAATGCACCAAAATTGGATGCCATTATTGGGATATCAACCATAAGCTATTGTATGTCAAGGGGGTGGTATGATTTTATCCTTAGGTGTAAGGAGGACGTGCATACAATCCTAGTTCATATGTGGTTTTTGAATAAGAAAATGTTGGGGCTCAAACCATTGCATCCCCTCTTTAATATGAAAATTGTTATGGTTTTGAGTATTCTGATTTAGGTCAAGATGCTCTATCCTCCCTTGGAGCCATGAATTTAGGAACACTTTAAAGCAATAAGAAATTCCATTGTCTCTTATATTATGGTTTATTTGGGTTTCTCGGAGAAGAACACATGCTCTATGTCCTAGATCTTGGTTACTAACAATGCCAGGTAGGGTCTTTTAAATAATTACAAATTGTTAATGGTATGATGTTGCATACCTAGATTTTAGATTATTTTTATGTGCCATGATATATACCATATAATAGGTTATTTTATGGTATATTATTCCCATCCATTCACCCATCATCGGTAGGATGTCAAATATCTTACTATAAGCATATAATATAAGGAGAAGAATGTCATAATTTTAGATGGGCCTAGTTCGATAGAAAAATGTGGTCCACTTGGGAATGTCTTAGATAAAAACAACTTTTTTTATGGCCCTTGGGCAATAAGAATAAATTATTAGTTTAATTATTATATTAGGAGGTCGGCTATAACATTTTAGTGTCCCATTTCACTATAGTTGTATCACTTGTGTCCTATATATATACTAACATCACCTAGTATTAAGATGATAAATTATTGTCTTATACATTGTATTCATTTTAAAAGAAGGTTTCTTCCTCAAACAAAACTACAAGTATTATTTTTTTATCATTTTAAAGGTGAAAGGTTAATAAAAAGATTCCTAAATCCCACCCTTAGGTTAAAAATTGAGAGTAGGTGAATGAATGGGGGGTCACTACTACATGATTTGTCTATGGTCTAGACCCAAAATCACCTACTCATTGGAAATATTTCAATGAATACAGACCCTAACAAAAATAAATTGGAGTAGGACAAGATTTTGTAGAAGTGCCTTCTTTAAGAACTAGATATTTTGACTAGACAATGGGACAAGCTAGAAAATATTTCATATGTTACTTATCAATCTATAGAAATGCCAAGTAAGAAATTTTTCCCCTTTTCATCTATTTCACATAGTAATTCTAGTGTTACAAGTTCTATCCTATTCAAAATCATATTCAAACATGGACTATAATGATAAAAAGGGATTTCTAAGGTTTGGAAATTTGTGTCTCTTTTCATGTTGCTAATGAAGATTCATGCCATGTATTTTTTCATTATCCCTTCTCCAGATAGGTTTGAAAATAAGTGGAGTCACATATTAATAACATTGGTCTATGGTATAAGCTTATTGTTGAAGAATTTTATAGTATATTATTGGATATATTAGTGTTGAAGAAGTATCAAGAATTACATTTGGTAATGGTTTGTGGTATTTTTGTGGCGCACAATAGTATAAAATTTTACGAGAAGTATTCCCATCCATATTTGATGGAAAATAAATAGTTTATATATATATTTCCTCACATCAATTCCTTCATCCTCTTAGTACATTTCATTCTTGGTTCCCCTATCATCAATTATTTATTTCCATGTGGTTATTTTGACAAGGCCATCCAAGAGGAGGGTCAGTGTTGTGGCCTTGTATTATCCTTATCCCTGCTAGATTGTCACTACTTTGTTGGTAAGGCAAACATTGGGTATAATACAAACTCCATGGAAGAGATAAAAGATTCATATACACTTTCAAATAGTACCAGTTCAAGGAATTTTCACTTCCTTAAAGTCGTTAGGGATTCTAAAGTTGTCATGCATTGGATGAAAGGTAGATCTCAAATCTAGAATTTTGGCCTTGTGCACATAGACCAACTATTGAAGAATATTGTGGGATTATTTCAAGAAACTTATTTCTTTAATATTTATATGGAACGTCATATTTTTGCATGCTAAATTTAAAAGGAGGCAGTTATTCCTCTTAATATTGATATTCTAGAAGAATTTTGGGGTAACACTCTTATATTGCAATAGAGTATAATTTTCAATTAGTAATTTCGTAATATTTTAGTACATCTTATAGGAAGTTTTTGGAACTTGATAAGGATGGTATTTGGTTTACATTGCAATAGATATGTTTATCTCAATCATTTGTAAAAGCTACTTTATAGCTTTATCATATGGATAAGTAGTGTTGGGAAAGACTAGTCTTCTAACTATGATGCAATCAATCCACATTTGAATGTACTTTTAATTTATACACATATAGAAAGTATGATTTTTTCTAAGAAATATATATAAATTAGTACTCAAGAATTATTTTGTGATAAGTAAAGTGATTTTTTTAGATTATAAATTGTTCTCATATTAATGATTCTAAAAACCTTTTATTACTAACAGATAATTATACTTAATCCTTGAATATTACAATTCACTTATTTTAATAACAATTACTTTGATATTCCTATTTCCTATAATTATAATGTCATTTTGTTATTTAAAATAGTTATGGTTATTATTAAATGAAAATTAATCTAAAAAATCATGGCATTCCTTTACTGATAAGGGAACATCATCATACTCCTCGATGGGAGAGTCACATCCGATGGCCAAGGGGGGGTGGGTTGCATGGTTCGGACAGGACTAACACCACGCACCACCGAGAAACATTAACCTCCCATGTTTTAAGTAGTTATGGGCCCTCAGGAGGATCAGAGGCGTGAAGGGAGTTACGAGCATATCAATCTAGTGGGCAAGGTAGTCGGCATTCTACAGGTGTGGACGATGGGAAAATATGCGAGGAGGTTTTTCTTTGTGCACCAATGTTAGCTCTCAAGCTATGGCTTGAACTTCAACTATAGGAAGTGTGGGGGAAGGAGAGGGAGACAGTAAATTGGGGATGGTGGAGTGGATGCCTGTGGGATCCTGGTAGCCTAAGGATCAAGGAGAAGAGGGGTGACGGGGCAGAAATTGTGTTTGGACTATTTGTGATGAAGGCACCAACCTAGGCGTGGATTTTGTGGCACTTTCGGTCCGTTGAGGGGATGAGTTCTGTGACGTTCGGGGAGACGCATACACCGTGGTTTTGGATTGGGCTCAGAGGCCACTCCGAACTAGAAACAGTCTAGTGGGTGTGTGGTTGGAGTCTCCCCTCCACCAGTGGACGAAGTGAAGAAGTGGCATTCAGGGTGGCGACAATGTTTCGTGAGACTATGGGTGCAGGCGGTTCAATGGGAGGAAGTGGTATGTTTGGCTGCACTTTTTTTCAAGGGGCTGCACTCTGCGTGGGTAATTGGAGTTATAGCCAGGAAGCAACAAGGTGTGGGAAAGGGAATCTCATGCCAAGGGAACATGGATGCGCACACAGAGGAGGACTCGGTCGCGGGATGGAGGAGCATAGGCCAAATGGGGACCCGAGTTCGGATTCAGAATCCACCAAGATCCAGCACTCTGTGGTTGCCATGGTGGTCTCTCTAGCACCGTCGTGTGGTCAAGTTGATGTTATGACCACCCTGGATGTGATTTCAGATCAATTGCAATGAATCCATCTCAATTTGGACAAAATACAGGAACAGAGGCATGAAGAATGCAATGTGCTCATCGCTTATATAAATGATATCCATCATATGAAAAATGAAACTCTAGATGCTCTAGAGAGTCTGTGTTGTCAGCTACGGCTCTCCCACGACCACCTCTGAGCACTGGAAATCCAAATCAAGCACATCGACTACCATGTGTACAACCATGCCAGTTTCTTTGTAGGACCACCAACATCCCCCACTAACCCTCCTCCATGAAGATTTTTAATTTATTTTTTTTGTTAGTTTTGTGCTGGAAATAGCCAGTGGCATCGTATGCCTTGACGCACACTCGAGTCAAGTAGGGTATTTTTTTCCACTCAGGTTGCTTAGATGTATCACAACATTGTTGTCTCATGATGTAATTTTTGAAATGATAATATAATCTAGACTTTGACCAACCAAAAAAAAGGGGCCATCATCATACTAAAGGTTAAGGATACAAATAACATTAAACATTAATTATACTTAAAAATAACCTAAATAAAAGCACGTCTTAGAATTCTCCTCAGCAAACATTTTTTTGTAAGCTCAAGATCTTATATTATATTGAAAAAATGTACAATGCATAATACATATGATCCAGACTTATGCATGAATGCAATAAAATACATTTATAAACATAAACACATAGATGTAGCAGAAATAAATCTCCATTTCATTAATATCATAGAACTAAAGAGATGCTTACATACAAAATTGAAATAGATTAGCTCGAGCGATGGTAGCTTATATCTGAGAAGTGATGTGGTGGCTAAATTCCTCTGAACTATGTTACAATAAGGATCTAAGGCCTATTTATTATTCAGAAACAATGAAAAACCATAAAAATCCAAAAACCTAACCATAGGAGATGAAGTGCCAAAATTTTGTGGGCCTCATTGGGTAAATTGGTACATCAACTTCCCGTGGTCGTAACTTTGGCATATGGTCTTTATTTGATTTGAACGTCACCTCACTAGAAAGATATATCCGAGGGCTAAAAATTTCAACTCCAAATGCTTTATAAAGGCCATGTTTTCCCATTTTCAAAAACAATGTTGTTCGGGGCCTCAAAATGGCTACGGAAGTTCAGGACCCAAAAGAATGCCAAAAATAGTAAATTGTGCTACAATTAAGGAAATTGAAAGAAATAATAGTGGAAGTCCAATTGAAATAGGTGGTTGGCCACCAATATCCAATTGGATCAGTCATCCCCCCTTAGAAAGCAATTTTCCCCATTGCATTGAGTGCCTCCATGAGATGGAGAAATTTTTGTTGAACTTGGTCCCTGGTGAGCCACTTTGCTTGGTGTAGGAATTAGCCAACTTTGACAACATGATACAATTGGATCTTCTGTTTGTGAGTGTTATTGATCTACATTTCCATGATTCAATTAGTTGTGGCCTGTTCCATGGAGTATCGGTTTAGCTATGTTGGTTTGAGTTGTTTTGTAATGTCTGATGTGTCCAACAATGGGGGAAAGTATGGCCATAGTTGGTCCACATTGAATACTCGGTGCAAGCCAATGAACAGTGGAATGTTGAGCTCGAAAGCATTGCCTCCTACAACATTAGTGATGTTGTAAGGCCCATATTGGAGCTGGAAAATCTTGAGGTGGACCCCAGCAAGGTGCTCATTCTATAAATGTTACCAAAATTTGTCACCCACCTAGAACTTGTGTGGCACCCGATGTTATTCATGACATTGTTTTTACTTAGAATTTTCTCTGTCCAATATGTCATGGAACTTCTGGCATATGTGTTGAATGAATTCAATGAAGTTGGTAGCTCTGTCTGCTTCAGATTGGTCATGAGTTGAATTTTTCTTAGTAGCTACAAGTGGTATGGAAACATAAATGGGACATAATGGTTAGAATCCCAAGCCCACTTGAAAGGGGTTGTGGCCATTTTAGCTATGGAGATCTATGTTGTAGCTGTGCTGGACATAGGGGAGGATTTCATCCCATGTGTGTGGATTATTTGAGTTGTACATGCGAAATATTTGCATGATTATCCTATTGATGACCTCTGTTTGGCCATCCATTATGGGGTGGAAGGTTATGGACTTAGTGAGCTTAGTATCCAACAATGATTAGTGGCTTGACCGTAATGTACTTAGGAACATCCTATATCGATCTGAGATAATGGATTGTGGGATCCAAAATTATACCCACACTCATTCAAAGAAGAATTTGGCAGTGACTTTTTTTGTGATACTCTTCTTGCAGGCGACCAAAATGGTAATCTGAGAGAATATGTAGATGACAAAGAAAACACAATTGTTTCTATGCTTCATAGAAGGAAGGCCCAACATGTAATACATGGAGATGGGTTCCTAGGGTCGAATAAGAGTAGGAAGAGGAGTATACAAACCTTGCTTCTTGATTGTAGGTTTGGTAGTGGCATAGGAAGTGCAGGATCTAATATACTTCCCAACAACTTCTCAAAGGTTTAGCTAATAAAAATACTTCTACAAAACTGCCACTGTTTTCTCTACCCCGAAATGTCCAACGACCCGACTGTAGTGCGCCTTGTTGGGCCCTACTATTGTTATCCCTTTTCAAACCATATCCTACTATTTTTCACTATAAACTACCCTAATTTACCCTTTTTTACACATTGAAGCCACTCTACATTGACTAAAATATGTTATTTTATAGTGGAGGTAAGAATCACTAATAAAGGTTGTTTTTACATATCTTTGGTTAGTTTAAGTAGGTGTTAAACGAATTTATATTTCTTGACTTATTAATTGACTGATTTATTGATAGTGTTATTAAATATAGAGATGGAACTTGAGTACATTGACAGGTCATCAGTGACCCAACACCTAGTTCAACAAATACATTAAGAAAACATTTAGTAATTAGTTTGGTACTCTACTCCAGGTTTGGTACTAGTCAACCAGCAAAATTTCCGCATCCTGTAGATAGCTTCTTGTGTTCACGAGCATGGTATTAGATCCATCAACCTAAAGATAACATCACATATGGAACAATGCAGATATGATGTGGATGAAGTGATCCTAGGAATTTGGCTTAGCTCAAATTAACCCTAATCACATATGTATTTACTTTTCTAGTTCATTTTGTTGTAACCATTTTCATGCTGGAATTCTTTAAAAATTCCCAACATTTGTATGGGAGGTTACATACACATAATGAGCTAGTGTCGAAGATATTGTGACTGAAACACCATTTGACTCTGTTTTGTTTAAATTTTGAAATGCTTGGAATTATGTTTTATTGAAGGTTCTAATATAATATTTCTCAGATTTTATACATATGTGGATTTGTTTTTTTTTGATCTATGAGTTATTGAGCTAAGTTAAGCTTGTCTCATGTCATGGCAAGGGCCCACCACAAACCTCAGCCAAGTTCTGTAACAATTTTGGTTAAGTAGAAGGTTTTCTTTGAATTTGTTTTAGTAGAACTATACTTAAGCGTTTGTTTCCTTTCGTTGGTAATTTCAAGAATTTATGTACTTATAATCATAATTGAATTCCATTTGAAAAATATTGTAGATCTAAAGGTTATGATAGCTAGTTAGATGCTTGTTCGAGTCTTGCAAGTTTGTAAATCATTTTCATAGGTATGATCTGCATTCATTGATTTCTTTTGCTGATCTCAATTTATGTTAATTTTCGAAGAAGTAGGCTTCAACTTAGAATGGATTTCTAAGGAATGAGTTCTTGCAGTTTTCAATTGAACCCTCGAATCTAAATGAAATAACTCAATCATTTGTTGATCTATATTTTGACAAGAAATCCTTGTAGTTGGTGTTCAATATGTAGAAATTATATGCACTAAGCATGCATATGTCCTTGATCCACCTGATCTCACACTATTTAACTTTATGCAAGATACTAAATCAATTCCACTTGTTAATCTTTTTTGGATAATTTAATTGCACACACATGTAAAGCATAAATAAAAACAATCGCACATAACACAATTGTTTTTAACCGGGAAAGCTTGAAGTTGAAAACCCCAAATATATATTATGTATCATGGAATCATATGACAATCTCATACAAAGCTTATCACAAGCTCTCAGTACAGTACAATCATCATACACTAATCAGGACCAATCTTGCAAATCCATGCACCGATCTCTGCCTCCTGCTAGCCTACCTCCACTGTGCAATCCCTGTTGAAGAATAGCTCTGAATGAATTCGAATTACTCCATCCTTGATTGCACAATCCTCATTGGAAACTCCAATGTGTGTGTGATGCAATCAATGCATCACTATAGTCACAACAGATAGTCTATCTTGCCCTTTCACCTATCTCTCCACTGGGTCTCCACCGAAACTTCCATGCACTGTAGTTAACTGCTGTATTTTTCAGTTGATTAATGAGTTATTATTTGTGAATTAATTAACTAATTAATTCACTCCACTCTCACTAGTGTATCAATCAGTTAGACTAGATACAACTAGCTCAACTGAGTCTAACTGAGTTAAACTAAATACAACTCCATAACTACTTCTTCCAACTGTGTCATAACTCTGCCACTTGAGTTCTAACTGAGTCTTCCATGCATAATCGGAACTTGTAACAGTAGAGACTTCGCCCAATCGGGCTGTGCCAAGATCTGCAGAATTAAACAAAATGCTCCAAGAGAATACGTTGCTGTTTAGAGTCTGATTATTATTAAGAGCTAATAATAATCGACATGCATCTATTTTTAGATCAGCAATCTAAAAATAGACTAGCGCAAAAAATAGCCTTCCGGCCCACTTAGTGAAGGCGACTCTTTTCACTAAGCTCATTATCTTGTTGAATCTTAACAAAATAATGTTTGAATCTTCATGAGGATTGATTAGGAACAACGTGCCATTAATTTTATGAAGAACAATGTGCTAATTGTTTGAAGAACAACATGTCATTCACTTTATCAAGAAACAATGTGTTAATTATTTGATCAAACTGTGTGTCATTCATTTGATCTCGTAGTTAATTTTGAGTTAGATTTATCGAATTAGAAGTTGTGTGTCATTTTCTCAATTTCTCAGTTAATTAGAAATTTGTGTGTTATTTATTTAATTACTTAGTTGATTTCGAATTAGAAATTCATGTGTTATTTGCATGATTTCTCAATTAATTTCAAATGGATTTCTTAACATAAGAAGTTGTGTGAATGATTTTGAAAGGTTAAGAACATTTTTGAGTTTACTTTTTCGATTTCTAGCACCTTTGGGTTAGATTCATGTAGAGATTTCTGAGTAGAACGAATTGTTAAATTATATTGAGGACATGTTTTATGATGATTTTTTAATTTATTTCTGGAATAATATATAACTATCCGCACAATAATTGAAGATAAATCAACGATTTGAATTGTGTGAAATTGAGGAGTGTAATTGGTTTCTTCACTTCAGAAAACTTCAGTGTGACGATTTTTAACTAGGAACAGAGTTTGATTATTCTGCACTTAAATTCATACTAATTCAGCATAGGATAATTTTAGATTGGAACCATAATGCCTTGTAACTTAAAGCTTAAAAAATTCGGTTAAAAATTCTAAATTTATGGAATTAAATGACATATAAGAAACCCTAACATTTTTGGTGTCATTGTCAGGGAGTTTCAAATGCTCCACGTAACATATTTCTAGATTTATGTGTGTGATAAGGATTTTGCAAGGAAATGAGAGGGCAGAGAATGAACAATAAGTGTTAGGTCCCTATATTACTAGTGTAGTCCCTTATTGTTGTTAGTTTAGCCCCCTTATTGTTATTGTTTTACCCCTATAACCAAAATATTGTTATTATTGTGCCCTTACATTATTATTGTCAGGTCGGCTAGGATTATATTGTGACCCCATGGACTCCTATATATAGAAGGAGGTTTTGTCATTTGTATCATCCAATAATTGTTCATTTATGTAATGTAAAGGAGGTTTCCCCCTCGAAGTGTCTCGTTTCTAACACATTGATCTCTCTTTTCTTCTATTTTTGGAGCTGGTTTCATAACATTTGATATCAGAGCTTTGGATTCTAGGGTTTCGCTGCTCTAAACATGAAATCATGGAATTTTAGCTATAACGTTTTTTCTATGAAGGTTCAGAAGCTGAAATTTTTATCATGCGAAGCCGAAATCCTGAGGAACTTTGTGTAAACATTTCAGATCTTGGTTCACAACATTTCGGAGATATGATATGTGGAAGTTAGGGTTTTTTCAAGCTCCTGTATTTCATCTCAAAGCGGTGACTGTGGGAAAATCGTCATAAATCTCTCTCTAAGCATCGGATTGGGATTCTGTAAAAAGTGGCCCAAATCACAAGGACTCTAGTTTACTGTGTATCAATTTCAGAGCCAAAGGTGGAAACATTGACATGTGGCACACCGTACAAGTTCGCTCCACTAAACCAGTCCATAATTAGGTCATTGTGGGATATTGGGCATAACTTTGATTTGAAGCATCCAAAGTAGGTCAGACCTGTGGCATTGGAAAGAAGATTTAGAGGGATACTACATGACTGAATTTTAGATATTGAAGATCTGAAATCACATAGATAATTCAGTTTTAATATTGAGCTCCTCAAAAGCAAGAAAAAGGTGTGTATTTGTTTTTCAAATTTCATAAATCTTGTTTGAAAAATAAATTTGAAGTGATCCCAAGGGCATATTGAAGCATAGATTTCAGTATTGGGTTCTAAAATGCCCCCTAAAAAGAATCCAACACCCATTAATCCCTTAGAATACTCTACTATGACTCATGAAGATGAAGAATTGAAACATGATATATCAAAATTACAAGAGCAAGTGCACCAAATTTCGCTCTCGCAAAGAGCAACAAAAAATGAAATGGAAGTTTTGAAGTAAGGCGTGGAAGCTAAGATGGACGGTTTGAAGAAAGGCATGGAAGATAATATGGATTGTTTGAAGAAATGCATGGAAGCTAAGATGGATGTTTTGAAGAATGGCATTGAAGACATGGAAGCTAAGAATGGATGGTATAGAAGAAAAAATGAAAGACGACATGGAAGACATGAAGAATGATCTAAAAGCATACATGGAAGATTTGACAAAGTTGATATAAGAATTTATGATTTCACCTTATTTTTATTTTCATGGAACTAATGGATTGGAATTTATGATTTCATAGATCCATTTTCAAACTATGGCTCCTCACATGGGTCTTTATGAGGGTGTTAATGCAAAAATTATCCACTTTGATAATACATCTAACTCTCTCTCTATGGAAGGAGGATTGACCACTCAATTTTATGCACTTGACCTACCTCACTCTACTCAAGATGATAATTTTATTGGTTTAGGAAAAGGGCTAGAGGAACTGAGAGTTTGATTACATATATCCAAAAAATTTCACAAGGGCCAAAAAAGCAGAAATATCATTACATTTTGAGAGAAAAATATATTTATGGGCAAGGATATTACACTTGACTAGGTTGGAGATATACTTCACTAGTTATTGATTGGTAATTTTTTTAGGAAAAGAGTTAAAATGAGCCATTTATATTCATAAATGCACCAAAATTGGATGTCATTATTGGGATATCAACCATAAGCTATTGTATGTCAAGGGGGTGGTATGATTTTGTCTTTAGGTGTAAGGAGGACGTGTATACGATCCTACCTCATATGTGGTTTTTGATTAAGATAATGTTGGGGCTCAAACCATTGCATCCCCTCTTTAATATGCAAATTTTTATGTATTTGAGTATTCTGATTTGGGTCAAGATGCTCAATCCTCCCTTGGAGCCATGAATTGAGGAAAACTTTAAAGCAATAAGGAACTCCATTGTCTCTTATATTATGGGTTATTTGGGTTTCTTGGAGAAGAACACATGATCTATGTCCTAGATCTTGGTTGCTATCAATGCCAGGTAGGGTATTTCGAATAGTTACAAATTTTTAATGGTATGATGTTGCATACCTATATTTTAGATTATTTTTATGTGCCATTATATATTCCATATGGTAGGTTATTTGATGGTATATTATTCCCATCCATTTACCTCTCATCGATAGGATGTCAAATATCTTAATATAAGCATATAATATAAGGAGAAGAATGTCATAATTTTATATGGGCCTAGTTTGATAGAAAATTGTGGTCCACTTAAGAATGTATTAGACAAAAACAACGTTTTTTATGGCCCTTGGACCATAAGAATCCATTATTATTTTAACTATTATATTAGGAGGTCAACTATAACTTTTCAGTGTCCCATTTCACTATATTTGTGTCACTTGTGTCCTATATATATAATAACATCACCTAGTATTAAGATGATAAATTATTGTCTTATACATTTTATTCATTTTAAAATAAGGTTTCTTCCTCAAACAAGACTATAAGTATTATTTTTTTATCATTTTAAAGGTGCAAGGTTCATAACAAGATTCCTAAATCCCACCCTTAGGTTAAAAATTGAGAGTAGGTGAATGAATGGGGGGTCACTACTACATGATTTGTCTATGGTCTAGACCAAAAATCACCTACTCATTAGAAATATTTCAATGAATACACACCCTAACAAAAGGAAATTGGAGTAGGACAAGATTTTGTAGAAGGGCCTTCTTTAAGAACTAGATATTTTGACTAGACAATGGGACAAGCTAGAAAATATTTCATATGTTACTTCTCAATCTATAGAAATACCAAGTAAGGAAATTTTCTCCTTTTCATCTATTTCCTATAGTCATTCTACTGTTACAAGTTCTATCCTATTCAAAATCATGTTCAAACTTGGACTAGAATGATAAGAAGTGATTTCTAAGGTTTGGAAATTTGTGTCTCTTTTGATGTTGCTAATGAAGATTCATGCCATGTATTTTTTCACTATCCCTTCTCCATATAGGTTTGAAAATAAGTGGAGTCACATATTAATAACATTGGTCTATGCTATAAGCTTATTTTTGAAGAATTTTATAGTATATTATTGGATATTTAGTGTTGAAGAAGTATCAAGAATTACCATTGGTAATGGTTTGTGGTATTTTTTTGGCGCACAATAGAATACAATTTTAGGAGAAGTATTCCCATCCATATTTGATGGAAAATAAATATTTTCTATATATTTTTCCTCACACCAATTCCTTCATCCTCTTAGTACATTTCATTCTTGGTTCCCCTATCATCAATTGGTTATTTTGACAAGGCCATCCAAGAGTAGGGTCAATGTTATGGCCTTGTATTATCATTATCCCTATTAGACTATCACTATGTTGGTAAGGCTAACATTGGGTGTTGAGTCTCAAATCTGCATCTTTCTTATACACCTTTCTAGACCTTTTTCATTCACCTGGACCTTTTAAGTCATCAATATCATTGCATATTAATTGTAAAAGAGCATCTAAAATGGTTTTTAACTATGTTTTGTGTCTGCTGTTTGATTTGGATTTTTGCTCATTAAGCTGCGGAATCTTGTCACTTTCTGCAGCTGCTGCAACTTTCCGCAGCCATTTTGTTAAAGTCTATATTGCAGGTGTCTTCAGGCAAATCGAGCCACATGGGCAAGTTAGAAATGACATGGACATGGATCGTGTCCTATTGGCTCAGTCGAATTCACCTAAGAAGGCTGTGGTCAAAGTTAGCCAAGTGGTGGTCAATCGAAGAGTCCCACGGTGACAGAACTCTGTTTCTCATCACGTGAAGATTTGCGTGGCCGTTTCTAAATCACGGGAGACACATCAACACCTGTAAACGGCTCCATAAGCCGAATCCAACAACCACTCTCCATAGATTTAATCCTCACGGCGGCCATAATGCTAGATCTCTGGACGTGGTGGTTCACGTGTCTTCTATCAACGCAGACTTTAGGGAATTAGTTATGTCACCCTCTGTTATAAATAATGCGTTCTCATACGCATAATAGTTAGCTCTGTAATGTAATTGCGTCGCCATTGTGCTGTGACATTATTTCTCTGCTGTGACCGCATTTTAATATATGAGAAGACTCTGTTCATAAGCGTAATTCGTATTTGAAAGCTGTTGCCCGAGGTTTGTGCAGAGGGCCCCTGCACACGCTGAGGTTTTGTGTATTACTGTATAGTTTCATGCTTCATTTCTTTACGTTCATTGTGCCATAGTCATTCATGTGTATATAGATTACATCTTTCATGGTATTTACATTTCATCTTTGTCCATAATCTTTCATGCTTTACATTTTACTTCTGTCCATAATCTTTTATGTTTTATATTGTTGTTAACTGATCAGTGTTTTTGTTCTAGATTACAATAGGCAGCTCGGGAATTTGCACATCTTTTTATAATGACTAATGACATGGAATCAATATTGTCCTTCTGCTAATTTACTTTTCTTAGTTTTTGTTTAATTCCAACACTGTTTTGTTTATTTCAGTCTTGCACATTTGCTTTAGTAGTTAGATTAGATATTAAATTGCTCATGTCATTTTCAGTTACCTCCGAAAGCCATAGCGAGACTAATGGTGAGGAATTGAAGTATGAGTGTGTAGTTTGATATTAGTTTACTTTTCTACAAGTTAGATATTAAACTGTTCATGTCATTTTCAGTTACCTCCGAAAGCCATAGCGAGACTAATGGTGAGGGATTGAAGTATGAGTGTATAGTTTGATATTAGTTTACTTTTCTGCAAGATAGATATTAAATTGCTCATGTCATTATCAGTTACCTCCAAAAGCCATAGCGAGAATAATGGTGAGGGATTGAAGTATGAGTGTGTAATTTGATATTAGTTTATTTTTCTGCAAATTAGATATCAGATTGCTCAAGTTGTTTATGATTACCTCCGAAAGCCATAGCGAGACTAATGGTGAGGGGTCAAAATATGAGTTGATGTAATTTGATTTTAGTTTTACTTTACTTGCAATATTTTCTTTGAGTACAATTTCTTTTGTGTTTTGACAGCAGCAAGGGTAATGGTTTTCATGATCAATAGTTCACTGTTTGTTTAACTAGAATAGTGGCACATTTTCATTTCCTTTTAGGAACTAATTTTGTCATTGTATGTTTCAAAATCCTTTTGAAGTTTGAAGTTTGGTAAATCATTATAAAGGACATCATTGCCTTGAACAATCATAACCATACTTGTCTTTTAGAATTTCCATCTCACATTAGGAAATCAACCAAGATAAAAGAAAAAAACCAAAAACGACAAAAAGTAAGAGATAGCTTATCTTGCACATATAGTGCGCCACACTTCGTCAGCTTACGAATCCCGGATTGAAAAATTAATGTAGCAATTTACGACACACTAAATTGACCAAACATTTTAGCGCCGTTGCCGGGGCAGTGTAACTAGGTAGCCAATTTCTTAAAAAATATATATATAAAAAAGAAGGGAAAACTTGATAACTTCTTGAAGTATGCTCTCCTCTTGCACCTAGTGTGATCTGGAGGATCAGAAAAGAGAGTTATTGGTTCAGTAATTTCTTAAGTATGCTCTCTTCTTGCACCTAGTGTGACCTGGAAGATCAGAAAGAGAATTATTAGCCCAACTTAAAAAAATAATAAAAATGACATGCATAGAGCAAGAGATTCTAGGGGAAGGTTTATAGCTAGAGCCAAAAGTTCGATTTTCACAACTCCATCTTCTTCAAGGCATAGACAAGATTCACCACCATCTACCCCTAGCCTTAATATTCTTGGAATTCAAGGAGCAGCTGAATTAGAGGATTCTCCTACACCACCTACCAAATCTCATTTAGAAAAGGATCCTTTCTTTACTTCTACAGGAGAGTATATTGTAATCAAAGAAGTAGAATCACCTGAAGAAGAAAAGGAAGAGACTCCCTCTCATCCTCCCTTGATAGAAGAACCAGAGGACTTTGAGGACTCTAAAGAAACTATCATGGCAGAGGAAATAATAGATGGATTCGGAGGTAGAGGTAGAAGTAGAGGAGGAGGAAACAATGTAGACAACAATGGTGAAGGTAATAATGGAAGAAATAGGGAAGGAGACAACTTGTTTGGATTCCCTATAGTTGATGAGGAAACTCATACAACGATGAAAAACATCTCACCATCTGTCCTCCCCAACTTTTATGGATTGCGAAGTGAGGATCCTAAAACATTTCTGTTTGAGTTTGAAGTCGTGTGCCGAACCTATGACTATATGGAAGACTCTCAAAAGCTCAAACTGTTTCCTTCAACATTGAAGGGATCTGCTTTGAAATGGTTCATGGGATTAGCCACTCAATCTATTAGGACTTGGAATGATATGAAAAAAACATTTTTGGATAGATACTTGGACTATTGTATGCCCACCAATCACAAGGATGAGGTATTCAAAATGATGCAAAAAGAAGATGAAAATTTGGAAGACTTACTTGAAAGATTTAAATACAACTTGAAAAGAGCAAAGATGAGCAACTTAGATGATGAAACCTTGAAAGCCCTCATATTAAAAGCCATTAGAGATGAATGGATAGATATTTTAAACATGATGGGGAAAGGAGACATTTCTCAACTCCCACTTCGTGACATAACAGAACTATGTGTCCATCTCTCAAGAGGAAAATCTAAAACAGGAAAAGGGCCTAAGGATCCTTCTCTTATTAGGGCTAACAAATCTGCAACTGGATCAGTAAGTAGGGCAGAGATTGGTAATATGCTTGATGAGTTCAAAACTGATATCTTAGGGAGACTTAGTGAACAACTAGACACCCTTAAAATCCAAAACAAGCAGAAAGCAGAAACAGATGCTCTAGCCATATTTTGTCCGAAATGTAGGAAGAAACATGCTTTAAGGGAATGTCCCTTGGATGCAAAAGTTGTAGAAACATGTATGATTTGCTCAGAGAATCATGAGATCAAGGATTGTCCTTCAATTCCTGGACTCAAAGCTGTCTTTCAAGAAGACCCAAATTCGGTAGAATCTCTCTGTTTTGTTGCAAGAAGACCTTGGCAGGGACAACAAACTCAAGGGTTTAACAACCCTATGAATCTTCAAACCCCACCAAATTGGAATCCTTGGCAACAACCTTAGCCCCAACATCAAAATCCATATCAGCCATGGGTACAAGGGATGCAAAATCCTTATGGGAGATTTGCTCAATTTTATCAATATCCTCCATCTTTTCAAAATCAACAAGCTCCACAACTTCCAAACCCAAATCCACAACTTTCATTTCCATTTCCACAACAACAATCTTCTCAGCAAAATTCAAATCCTCAACTCATGCTTCCATTCCAACAAAAGACAAATCAACTTCCAGCTCAACCATTGCCAAATCCTAACAACAAAAATCCTCAGAATACTTACATGATAGAAGGACAACAATTTCCTACCTATATGATTGTTCCTCTCAATGATGTACAACTCAGATCTGGTAGAGTTTTAGAAAAACCTTCTATAGATGTCCAAGAGCAAGATACCTCTAAGGAGGACTCTCTTAAAACCAATAAGGGTTCTGAGGAAGCATCTCTTCAAAACTCAAACATTCAAAAAGAGAAAGAAAAGTTAACACCCACAACTCCTATAGTTGAGCAACCTGCATCTTCATCTACACCTCCTTTTCCTGAAAGACTACAAATTGAAAAGGGGGTGGAAAAAAAAATCTTGTTGCCTAACTATGACTTTCTAGATGAATTGAAGAATGTTTGTATCAAGATTCCCTTGCTACAAGCCATTCGAGAGATTCCTATTCTAGCAAAAACCATAAAGGAGTTGAGTTTCAAAAGACCCGGAAGGAAACTAAAAGACACAAGAAGAATCCACCTGGTAGGAAAGATTGCAGACATTATGATGGGAAAAATTACTATGCATAAGTATGTAGATCCAGGAAGTCCAATTGTCAAGACACATATAAATGGGATAGAAATTCCAAACACATTGATTGACTTAGGGGCTGCTATCAACATTATGAGTAGACAGACTATGGACCAGCTAAAACTTCCTAACCTTCTTTTACACCTACTTTACTGCAACTTGCAGATCGATCAATTATTAAACCAGATGGTGTATTAGAAGATATTTCAGTCTCCTTAGATTCTTGGGAATATCCAGTAGATTTTATGATTTTGACTCCCAAGAGTAATCTAGGAGGACATCCACTTATCTTAGGAAGACCTTGGCTAGCCACAACTGATGCTTTCATTAGTTGTAGATCTGGGGATATGTACATTTATAATGGTAATTCGACAAAGAAATTCAATTTGTATCCTCCAGCAAAAGCAATCACAGAAGTAGGAGACAATGAATGGGTTGATGATGAAGACACTATACAACCTGTCTTTACCATTTCGGAAATCAGTGAGGATAGTCAAATTAAATTTGTATCCTCCAGCAAAAGCAATCACAGAAGTAGGAGACAATGAATGGGTTGATGATGAAGACACTATACAACCTGTCTTTACCATTTCGGAAATCAGTGAGGATAGTCAAATTCTGAACAGATTAGAAAATTTTGAGACATCTTCAGAATATGACCCCACACAATTTCAGTTGGAATCTAACATTGAATATTTATCATCAAGACAAATGTCTCTTTACTCTATGGAAGAGTTTGGTAGTTCTACCATTGAGATTTTTCCAGAAAAAACATTGAATATCAACAAAAATTTGGAAAAGTCACAACAGGAAGAACTAACCAAAATCTTGCAAAAACATTCTACTGCATTTGCATGGGAGTATAATGATATGAAAGGTATTGATCCTAAGACCTGAATTCATCATATCTATATTGAGGAAAATAGTAGACCAATCAGACAACCTCAAAGAAGGATGAATCCAAATCTTAGGGAGATAGTGAAAGAAGAGCTCCAAAAATTACTCAATGTAAACTTCATTTATCCAATTTCAGATAGCCGATGGGTTTCTCCTTTGGTTATAATACCTAAAAATAATGGTAAATGGAGGGTATGCATTGATTACAGGGAATTGAACAAAGCAACTTTGAAGGATCACTTTCCTTTTCCTTTTATCGATCAGGTATTAGATACATTAGCAAGTAAAAAGTACTTTTCATTTTTGGATGGTTTTAGTGGCTATAATCAAATTCAGGTAGCACCTGAAGATCAAGATAAGACCACATTTACTTGTCCATGGGGAACTTTTGCCTACCGAGTGCTTCCTTTTGGGTTATGTAATGCACCTACAACATTCCAAAGAGCAGTACTAGGAATTTTTTCTGATCTAATCCATGATTGTGTAGAGGTTTATATGGATGATTTTACAGTTTATGGTAATTCATTTGAAGAGGCATTAGAAAATTTGGAAAAAGTTCTTATAATATGTAAAGAA
Source organism: Pinus albicaulis (assembly GCA_034641835.2). Classification (NCBI taxonomy): domain Eukaryota; kingdom Viridiplantae; phylum Streptophyta; class Pinopsida; order Pinales; family Pinaceae; genus Pinus; species Pinus albicaulis. Next base: position 953,867,618 of record CM076571.1, read on the forward strand.
ACAAACATTTCATTAAGCCATGAAAAATGCTTTATGATGTTTACTGAAGGTATTGTTTTGGGGCATCATATTTCAGGAGATGGGATTAAGGTTGATAGATCAAAAGTTGAAATCATCTCCAAGCTGCCTATTCCAAATTGTCAAAGAGATGTTAGAAGTTTTCTAGGATTTACTGGTTACTATAGAAGATTTATAGAAAACTTCACTAAAATAGCATCTCTACTCTTCAAATTGCTTACAAACGACTGTGAATTCAAATGGGATCCTGATTGTCAATCAGCCTTTGAAACTTTGAAAACAAGAATATCTGAAGCACCTATCTTGAGAGGAACAAATTGGAAACTCCCTTTCCATATTTCTACATATGCTTCAGATATAGCTCTGGGAGCTGTGTTGGGTCAAAAATATTTAATCCCTTATGCCATTTATTATACCAGTAAAAATTTAACTCCCACTGAGTTGAACTATACTGTGACTGAAAAAGATTTTTTAGCTGTTGTTCATGCAATCAATAAGTTTAGACATTATATAACAGGCTATGAAACTTTTATTCATACTGACCATTATGCAATTAGATATCTAATGAACAAACCTGTTACTAATGGCAGAGTGACAAGATGGTTCTTACTTTTGCAGGAATTCAATATTACTGTGTTGGATAGACCAGGAAAAAAAAATACAGTAGCTGATTTCTTGTCTAGGATTCAGAATTTTAAAGAAGATTCTCCTGTAGAGGATAAGTTTCCTGATGAATACTTGTTTGCAGTAACTATTAAGACTCCTTGGTATGCAGATATTGCTAACTATTTGGTTACAAGGAAACTGCCTTCACATTTGTTTCCAAGTGAAAAAAGAAAAAATATTCAGGAGAGTTCAAAATATTCATGGATTTCTAACGAATTGTTCAAAACAGGGCCAAATCTTGTGATCAGAAGATGTGTTCGAGAAGATGAAATGCTTGAAATTCTTAAGGCATGTCATGATGAACCTTTTGGTGGAAATTTTGCTAACAAAAGGACAACCTATAAAATCCTCCATTTAGGATATTTTTGGCCTTCCATCTTCAAAGATGCTAAAGAATATGTCAAAAGGTGTGTGCCAAAGTGGAAACCTACCCTTTCAAATGAAATGCCATTGCAAACACGGGTACTCATCGAACCCTTTGAAAAATGGGCTTTAGATTTCATTGGACCTATTAATCCACCATCTAAGCAAAAGAAGTATATATTGGTTTGTCTTTGATTATGTTACTAAATGGGTGGAAGCCAAAGCATTAGTGTTTGCTACTGAAAATTCAGTTGTTAATTTTATTTATGAGGATATTTTTACTCGCTTTGGTGTTCCAAGAGAAATTGTGACAGATCAGGGGAGCCAATTCACATCCAACCTGGTGGAGAAGTTGATGGAAGAATACAAAATCAAGCATAGAAGATCTACTCCTTACCATCCACAAGAAAATGGTCAAGTGGAGTCTACAAACAAATTTCTCGAAAGTATCATCACCAAAACTGTTCATCTACACAGAAGAGATTGGGCGAGAAGGCTTTACGAAGCCTTGGGGCCTACGAACTACATGGAGAAATACAACGAGGACATTCTCCTATGAACTTGCTTATGGGAAAGAAGTCTTGCTCCCCATTGAGTTCCAAGTCAAGACCTTGAAGATAGCAATTCAGTTGAGGATGGATTTTATCAGAAGCTCAGTGCATACAATGGAGCAGTTGAATGAGCTAGATGAGATCAGACAAGAGGCAATTCTAAGAAATGATCTAGTTCAATATCAAAGAGCTAAATGGCATGAAAAATACATCAAAGAGAAGAAGTTTCAAGAAGGAGATTAGGCATTGCTATTTGATTCCAAGTTTAAATATTTTAAAGGAAAATTTTAGACTCATTGGCTTGGGCCATATGAGATTGACAAGATCTTTAGCCATGGAGCGGTAAGAATCAAGACCATTGATGAATCTCAAACTCCTCTTATTGTGAATGGCCACAGATTAAAGATCTATCATAAGCCACTCTCAAAGAGGAATTTGTCAAAATGTTTCAAGAACATTCTGCAATCAGGCTGGTACAAAAGAATTCTTCTTCTCCACTAGCCTAGCCTTTGTTCTTTTCAGTTTAAAAAATAAAAAATAAAAATAAATTATAAGCCTGAAAACCAATCATTGATTGGAAGTCTTATACAGAAAATGTAGGGTGAAAATCAAGAACACCTGACACCCTATATTTTCCAAAAAAAAATCTCTCTTTCATTTCACAAGTTTTGTGACTACCCACTCCATTCCATTCCACTTCAATCCACTTCATTTCACTCCACTTCATTCCATTTCACTTCATTTCATCTATTTCATTCCATTTCACCAATAAAATTTTCTTTCATGACTATTTTCATTCAGTCAGTTATCATCCATCTATTTCCATTCACCCAAACCATTGGCAATAGGTTGCAGTGACACCAAGTTACCAACGGCGGAAGCGGTCTATGACCACCACTTTGTTTTTCAAAAATATACAGTCAGATGTTATTTCCACAATCATGAAATAAACTGCAGGTATGAAGACATATTATGAAGACATGGGCATTCAAGATATCAATGAGGAGCAACTAATTGAAGACCAATGAAAAATAGCAAGAATTCCAAGGTATGAGTAAAAATTTATTTCAAATGGCATTTAAGCACATTTTTACATAGTTATAAACCATAACTCCATTATATGCAATGATTTTGTTGACAAACTCCGTAACCATTCCACGATCTCTATATGATCCTCCCACAATCCTTGCATTCATTTTCAAATGGTCCCATAATCAAGCCTCCGATCTTCACTCATACTCCTATACTCCACTTGTGATGATGAAACATGGTTGATTTGACTACGGCTTCTCTCAGCCGCATAAAATCTATAGCTGTTTCATAAACGTGCTTACATTTACTCTGCAGCCACCCAATTTTAAATACTGTAGGATGCGTTATACTCCTCCTACTGTTCTATTGATCTCACAGCCACATTTCCACTGTGCTCACATAACCCTTCTCTGTTCTGTTTCACCCCATTTTTTTCTCTGTTATGCTACATTCCGTATACCCATTCTTTGATATCCGCTTACAGTCACTGGTCTCTTTCATAAACTGTGCTCATTTCCACTCATTCAACCGTCTTACCTCCGTTAAACCCTCCTCACAAAGACAAGTTTTCAAGCATAGAAAGAAGGATGGGTCAGTTGTTGAGAACAGAACCAGAAGGACCTAAATTCATGGAAGGATACCCGCAAGTCAGAGATTTATTGAGAAAGGAAAAGTGGCTTCGGTTTATCCAAAAATTTTAGAGGCTACCATAAAGAGGTGAAAAAAGCTTTTGCAAGGTCTTTCAATGGTCTGGAGGTAGAGATTGGGGACCTCAAATTTACGGTGAATGAGGCATCCATAGCAGCTGCTACAGAACTTCCTCAAGAAGGTGAACGCTGGTTCAAGAACAACAGTATTAGTGATGAAGCCTGGAGAGTGATCCTACATAACCCAGGTATGGATGTAACTATTTTTAAAAGGGGAATTCCTGTTCATGCTTTTAAAGAAGAGTGGGCCAGTTTACTATTAGTTATTCAAAAATTTATCACCTGTGAGGGCTGTTTTGGGTCAATGTATATGTATCATACCCGACTGTTGATGAACATCCTAGACAACCAGGCCCTCAATCTGCCATACTTTTTATTAAATAGTTTGAAGAAGATGTCTGTGACCGTCCAGAAGCATCTAGGGGACGTAGAACCACATTTGTATCACCATGGTCTTGTAAAAATTTTGATTGAAAAACAGTTAAAAAAGAAAAAGGACACATGGGAACAATTTTTGATTAGAAATTTCTTTGAAGAACCCCAAGAAATTCCTAAAGGCAGTACATCAAGAAGGAGTAGGAGAAAGAGAACAAATGATGAAACTCAAAGCACTCTGTTACACCATTTTTTGGTCATCTAACCTTTTATCATTAGATGGACCCAAGTACACCATGTAAGACCAGTTTTAACCTAAGTAAAACTGCTTTCACTATGTTAAAACAGGAAACCCCAAAAGGAAATATTAAACAAACCTATATTTGTTTGATTTTCCTCATGGAATAATTAATTAAACCATAATTTAATTATTATTCCCAGTCATGTTTAACCTAAAATCAAAGAAATTAATTAGATAAACCTTTATTTATCTTATTATTTTCTAGGAATAATTATTTAAACCTTATTTAGATAATATTCCTTGTTAAATATGACCCAATCACCCACAAATAATTAAATAAATCACTATTTATTTAATTATCTTTCAACCACTTCCTTAAATAATTAAATAAATCATTATTTATTTGATTATCTTCTAACCGCTTCCTTAAAAAGATAAATAAATCATTTATTTATTTATTTTTGACAAATCAAGGGATTTGACCCAAGTTAAATACCTTTTCCCTCCAACAAATATAATAAAATATTCCATAAAAAGTGGATCTAGATCTGGTTAACCCATGCACCAAGATCTAGAATGACCCAATATTTTGTTATAAATAGGAGGGTTTTTTCCTACCATTCTTCACCTTTTGTTGCCTATTAGATCACTCTGGATCTATACACTTGGTCACTATTTTCTGCCATTTGCTGTGTGAGCTCCCTTTGAGTTCCATTCTTTGTGTGGGTCTTCTACACCAACAAGAGAGAGAAATCTTAGATCTGAAGTGCTGAGGACCTCCAAGAACCCATCCCACTGAGGAGAATTGGATACACCTTCTTGTTTTCCTCCCGGGTGCCCCATTAATATAAAAATTCTTTCAAAAATTGTTCTTGTCTTGTCTATTGGTATATGGAGCAAACCCTTATTCTTTCTGCTTAATGTCTTTCCATGCATAGATCTGGTTTTTGCAGCTCTTTTATGTCTAACTAACCACAGATCTGAAGATATTGGTAGCCACTTTTGTTGTTAGGGCTATTAGTTATGCATAGCTAAAGTGGTCCTTTTTCGTACACTTCGACAAAGGATTCATACTAACAAATGGCGACTCCACACGGGTTTTAAATTACGACCGCTGTCGTTTTTCATATTCCTGCATATCGAGCTACTTGAGACCCTAGGGTTTCTTTTCAGCTGTTTATTTTTTCCTATTTTTATGTTGTTTTTCTCACATAAAACCCTAAAACATAAAATTTCTAGCACATTGTGTTTATGGCCCTAATGTGCGCAGTGGCGGCACCCATTATGGCCAGGAACGGCAAACTTTTAATCTGTGGCCAAGACAAGCTGGGCAGTCGCACTTGTTGGCCCATAAAATGACCTGGACCTCAGTCCATGCCCTACCCCTTTTAGACTTGCAGAAAACGGTCGAGAAGCTGCGACCTGCCGATTTCAGTGATTTCTGCTGTTTTAGGTTATAACGCGGCTTACATCCCGGGGTCTTCCGGCCTACAATCTTGGCCCAGCCTTGACCAAGTTCGATGTTGTTTTTACTCATCTAAGTGGGAACCTAGCCCCCTAGGGCTTTAGTACCCTCCACTTTTTTTGGAAGAGTTTTAGCTGTTTCAGTCGTCTGTTTTTCAGAGCTTCAGCCTCCTTTTTTTTTCCAGATCTGTTACCTCCCTTTCAGATCCTTTGAAATCAGCTCTTCTACCTCTCAAATCACCTCCTGAAGATTTGTTTGGATCTACTTTTAGGGCCTCCACCTTGACCCCTCCGTTTTTTGCTGATTTCCTTCCTTTTTCTAGCCACCTTGCCTCTGTCTTTTGGCTGTGATCTGCACCTCTTTTCAGCAGCTTTATCCTTTAGATCCCTGTCCCTTTTGACCTTAGATCTATTGGCCTCTTTTCCGTGTGTTTTGCCTAGATTTTTCCCTTTCTTTCCAGATTAGTTTTGAGAGACCCGCCTTCTTGGGTTAGATAGATGCACAAGTAGCTGTTATTTTTCTGTTATTTCAGCATTATATACTGTTCTCTGTAGGTTTATTTTCAGCTACGCAACACACTTTTTTCTTGCTCTCAAAACGGAAAGGGTTTAAAAATTAAAATTAATGCACGCCACACACTGACCCTAAGCGAAGAAGCGCCTGGTTAACACCGCCTGGCAAAGACTCTAAAATCAATTGTCACTGCACTTTTTCTGCCCTTGACCTTAATTGATTCTATCCCTTTCTGCCCCTGTCGGTTTCCTTCTTCTTGTCATCATTGTGCCCCCAAGGCGCCTTTCCCGGAGACTTCTTGGCCTTCACCCTCAGTTTCCGGTCGATCGACCTACTCCGACCCGCCGTCGTCGAGCCAGTCCTCCTCCGAGTCCGCACTCCGACTCCTCTCCTGATTCATCGGGTTCCCCTTCTCCTCCTGGTTCTCCCCCTACCACCATGTCTGGTCCAGGGCCTAACGCTAGCGGTTCTCCCGGCCCTAATGCCGGCCCGACTACTAGTGGAACCGCCACAGGAATGACCCCGGCCACCCCCTTGCTGTCGTACATTGCAGGCCTCAGCCTCCCCGATTTCAATCAGTTGATCAATGACCCTATCCGCCACGATGTTGGTTGGCCTGCCATGCCAACCAAGCTCCCTTCCGACATCCCTAAGTTCGAAGGCCAAGCTGGAGAAGATCCAACCAATCATGTCCGATCTTTCCACATGTGGTGTTCCTCCAATTCCATTACCGATGACTCCATCCGTCTTCATTTTTCCAACGCACGCTTACTGGCAAAGCTTCTAAATGGTATGTTGAGCAAGCCACCTCTTCCCATACCACCTTTGCGACCCTTGCCCAAGCCTTTTTGTCTTATTTCCAGCTCCCTCTCTGATACGACACTGGCACGGAGCTCTTGACTTCCTTCAAGCAATCCTCTTCAACCCGCCTTTCTGCCCATGTTCAGGAATGGCGAAGAAGACGGAGCTTATGTCGAGCCCCTCCCTTCGAAGATCGGGTTTATATGGACTGGTTCCTTCGCACCCTTCCGGCTCCCATCGGAAAGGATGTCGCCTCCCATTTTCCTCAAACCGAAGAAGCCGCCCTCCAAATAGCCTTGAAATATGACCTGATCTACGCTCAATCTGGTTATGTTTATACCGTTCTTCCTGACCTCCCCAGGCCCAGTGGCACTCATGCCCCAGGGGCATCTCATTCCGCCGACGGTATCGTTGGAGCCCTTTCCCATCCGTACGCTCAACCTCCTATGGGCTATGGTCTCCCTCAGGGAGGGGCCAGCACCTCCAACACTCTTCCCCCTCCCGGTAGCATGTATCCAGGATACGGCATGCCTCCTCCTTTTGCCCAACCTCCTGCTTACCTCAATGTTTCCCAACCTAACCATTACCTTTATCCGCAGCCTGGTGCGCCAGCTCCTCCAGCATATGCGCTTCTATCTCCCTTGCCTCCTCCAAACCCGCAACAACACTTACAGCCCCCTCCAGGGCAAGTATTTGCACAGAAGGGTGCGACTAACCCCCCTTCTTCTCAACGAAGGCGGAAAGGCAATCCAAACCAATCTGCCCCTGGTACCCGTGGACCCAATTCTGGTGTGGACCCTAACACTGCCCACCAGCAACAGGGCATTCAGCCCAAGCCGGACAGGTCGCTTCGCACAAACAAGCCTTGTTCGTGTTGCAGTGTTTATGGTCATTATACCCATGATTGTCCCCTCTTACCCCAGATGCGGTAGATGTGGGAGTCTCAAGCCACATTGCACGGACAACACACCTCCCCTCATGCTCCTCCTAATGTGGCCACCACCCAACTAGCTGTGTTTACTGATCCTTTCCCTCAGCAATGATTCATGGCTACCCAACCACCTGACAGCCAGGTCGCCACCCCCCCCTCCCTTTCTGGTTCCTCTGATTACTAGATCCTTATGATGCACTCCGATCCTAACCCGACCGTCGATCTTCACCTTCAAACTCGGTCTCGCCAGTACCCCAAGCCTCCTGCTCAATCTGCCTTCGAGCCCCCTTCTTCAGGTTCTACAGAGCCTCTTTCGACACCGAATGGCCCCTTACATATCCCTCAACCCAAAGTTGAGGTTCACACCAAGATTCCTAAGGGACCATTACGTAGAAACACTGCTTCCGGTCGAGCTGCTCAATCGTATAATATAGTAGATGATTTGGCGCAATCCCCTGCTGCCATTTCCACACTGGAACTCCTCCAGTCGTGCCCTTCCCAAAAGAGGGCTCTACTATCTGCCGTGGGTGCTGTAGATCTTGCTGATGACCAAATGATTGTTTTTGACGCCACTCAATCGGACCATCCTCCTCTCCCTCCTTCCGTCGCCTTCCAAATCCCAGTCAAAATCCGGAACGCCAACGTTTCCCGGTGTATAATTGATGAGGGGGCATCCACCTGTGTGATGTCCACTTCGGTTTGGAAGAAACTCGGATCTCCTGAGCTGGCCCCTTCCACAATCACCCTTCGAGCGTGGGACGACCATGCCTCCCAGCCCATTGGCCTATTCCGTAATTGTCCTATCACCATCACTGGCAAGACTGTTTGCGTTGACGTCGAAGTCATCGACGCCCCGCTAGACTACAACATTCTACTGGGGCGAAGCTACACCTATGCTATATCTGCTGTCCCATCCGCGGATTTTCGCAAGATGTCTTTCCCCCATAATGGAAAGATAGTCACCATTGACCAGTTGACATATCACGAGCCCAAATATCAGATCTCATCTGAGACGACCATCTCTTCTGTAGCCAACAAGCAAACCGTCAATTCCTTGACCAGTGTCTGCCCCAGTGTTTACAAAGATTCCTCCCCGCTTGGAACTTTCCCTACCCTTCCTCCCCCTCCCATCGCTGATCCCAGCTTATCGAATGTTTGCATGATGCAATCGTCTCAGGTTACCCTTACGCAGCCTGCTTCGGCTAGTCAGCAACCTCCCCCTCGCCCTCCGCACCTCGCTCCTAGCCATTCATCTCAGCTAGCTGGACCTCCTCCTTCTGGCCCTCCCCCTACAGCTGGTATCCCTGATCCCCTTTATCCTCCCGGCTCGGTTCCCCCAGACCTTAACCATCTCGGAGCCGTCCCTCCTGGTAATTACCTTACTGGGCAGATACCTTTCCTGGCTCCCCCTCCCAGAGTATTTTCTGTCCCCGTCATGGCCACCCTCTCTCTCCCTAACCTGGCCCTCGGTATAACCGTCTGGTACATTGACCCTCCAGCCGCTACCCCTCCCGGTCACCCCAAACCTTACCTGGCTTTGACACCGGTTCAACCGGTCCCCCTCGCTTCCTCCGTTGCCCCTGTGCCCCCAGCACCTCTACAGGACCCCTCTCCTATCGTGACGGCTCCCGGGAAGAAAGGAAAAGCTCGTAAGGGGGCAACCCATTAGGACCAGGCCACCCCGACAACCCCTACCCCTTCGCGACCGCCGAAACCTGCTATCCAATGCGCTTTGTGCGATATCGTCGGTCACACCACCCATATGTGTCCTGAATTGCCGCACCTCAAGATTCTGGTTAATGAGACGTTTCCCGACTCTGACATCCCCGAAGTCTACGTCACTATCCAGGATTCTATCCCGAAACTCAAAACCTTGCGCACAAACCACCCTTGTGCTTTGTGCGATTTCCACGGAAATTACACCCACCTTTGTCCCCGCCTTGACGAGTATCGTTCCTCCTTGGACATGTATCGCCAATTAAAGGCCTCGTCGATAGGACCAGAGGATTTTCCTAATCCCATTCACATTCCTCCTCCCACTATTGAGCCAACAGAGTCATCAATCACCATTCTGTACCTGTCATCATCCTTGCGAGATAGTTCACCTACCCTTCAACCTGTAGATACTCTCGGCTCCTCACCCGACCTTGGATCTGTTGATATTGCGCATCTGAGCCCTTCTCCTCCTGATGACCCGTCACACATCACTACCTCCTCGGGTGACCTCTCTTCCTCCAGTCTTCCCATCTTCCAATCCGATGAAGACATTATGGAAGCCATGACCAACCCGGACTTTCCATGGGACGATATGCACCATCGCGCATACTTCCTCCCACAGCAGTCCCATGACCAATTTCTGTGGAAACCAAAGAATTCATCCCCAATGCAGTCGATTGGTTCAAAAACCCCATCCCTGCACCTGATGCTTTCGAAGAAGGAAACATGGCCAATATCTCTCCTACCATCAAAATCGACATTTCAGTCACCCCAGGTATCCAAGAATATATCACCTTGGGCGCTCAATGCACCCTGGAAGAAATCGAAGCTTACACCAAGCTTTTCAAAGAATTCCGCGATATTTTCACCTGGTCCTACTCTGAAATTCCCAGACTCGATCCTGCCATTGTCGAACACCATATCGATACATGGCCTGACGCCAAACCAGTCCGTCAAAAGTTGAGACCCATTCATCCTTCCAGACGTGACGCTATCAAAGCTGAAATCGACAAGCTCAAGCAGGCTGGTTTCATTTACCCCATTGAATACACCACTTGGGTATCCAACCCAGTTCCTGTTCTCAAGAAACAAGGCGCCATCCGTGTCTGCACGGACTTTCGCGACTTAAACCAAGCTTGTCCCAAAGACAACTTCCCCACACCGTTCATCGACCAAATCATTGACGAGTGTGCGGGGCATGAGGTTCTATCCTTTATGGATGGTTTCTCCGGATACAACCAAATTGCTATCCGTCCTGCCGATCAACTCAAAACCGCGTTCATTAGTCCGTGGGGAATTTTTGCTTACCGGGTCATGCCTTTCGGCCTAAAAAACGCCGGCGCCACTTTTCAACAGGCCATGTCTTATTGTTTCCATGACTTAGCTCACATTATCCTTGCGTATTTAGACGACCTCACTGCACGTTCTAAGCATCGGGCGCAGCACCTCCACGATCTCCGTACCATTTTCCTCCGATGTCGCAAGTATAATATCCGCCTTAACCCGTTGAAATGCGTCTTTTGCGTTCCCGCCGGCCGTCTCTTAGGCTTCATCGTGTCTAAGGATGGTATCACTCTTGACCCTTTGAAAGTTCAAGCCATTCTTGAACTTCCCATTCCACGTACCCTCCGCCAGCTCCAAAGTCTCCAGGGCAAAGCTAATTTTCTTCGACGGTTCTTCCCTGACTACGCCACCACCGCACATGGGTTCCTTAGACTCCTCCGATCTTCTATCCCTTTCGTTTGGGATTCCCATGCTCACGAGTCTTTCGACACCCTCAAGCAGGCTCTCACATCCGCTCCCTTGATCCGCCCTCCCGACTTTGATCGGGACTTCATTCTGTATATCTCCGCTTCCACCTATTCGGTCGCTAGAGTCCTTATCCAGGAAGATGACAATGGTATCGAGCATGTGATCTACTACGTCAGTAAGAACCTTGTAGGACCCCCTGTTTCCTACTCACTTGAAGAAAAATTAGCACTGGCTGTAGTGTTCTCAGTCCAAAAACTTCGTCATTATATCCTCATGTGCTCCACCAAGGTTGTGACTAATTCCAACCCCTTGGCTTTCCTATTGAGTCGTCGTATCCTCACTGGGAAATATGCCCATTGGGTCGTTATTCTTCAAGAATTCGACCTCGAATTCGTCACACCAAAGAGTAAGAAAGGCTTAGCCCTCGCTAAGCTCATTTCTGAATTACCTACCGGAGCGCAAGACACCCCAGTTAATGATGATTTTCCTGATGAACACTTATTTGCCATTACTGCCGACGACCCATGGTATGGCGACATTCTTACTTGCGAACCCAAAAGTTCGCCCTTCACCTTGATCGTGAGGCTCGCCGACGCATCCGAAACCAAGCCCCCCGATACCTCCTTATCGGTGACGACCTATATCGTTGCGGGGTTGATACCGTCCTTCGTCGTTGCCTCACACACACTGAAGCTGAACAGGTCCTTAATGCCTGCCATAGCGGCGCTTGCGGTGGCCACCTCTCCGGTCTTGCTACTACCCAGAAAGTCATGCACGCTGGGTATTTTTGGCCTTCTCTCTTCAGTGATTGCATTGAGGCAGTCAAACACTGTCCCAGTTGCCAACATTTCGCCCCTAAGGCGCGAGCTCCACCAGCTCCCCTCCATCCGGTCATCTCAACCGGCCCCTTCTGTAAATGGGCCATCGACTTTATGGAGTGTCGCCCACCATCTGCTGGTAACCATAAGTATATCATCGTAGCGGTCGACTATTTCACCAAATGGGCCGAGGCCATGCCAACTTTCAACAACACGGCAGCTACCGCGGCCCTCTTTTTCTTTAACCATGTTATAGCTCGATTCGGGGTTCCCAAAAAACTGGTCTCTGACCACGGCAAACATTTTGAAGATGAGATATGGCGTGAGCTATCCTCACTGTTGGGTTTTGAGCACCAATATTCCTCCTCCTATTACCCCCAAGGTAATGGCCAAGTTGAAGCAGTCAACAAAATCCTCAAGACTATGCTTCAACGAACGGTGAATAAGCACAAAACCAACTGGCATCTCATGCTCTTCCCTGCTTTGTGGGCCTATCGAACTTCTGTTAAAACTGCCACCGGGTTTACTCCTTTCCACCTAGTTTTTGGAGAAGAGGCAGTCTTACCGATCGAGTGTGAAATTCCTTCCCTACATCTGGCCGTTGAACTTCTCCCTGACACCCAACCTCTAGAACAACGACTTATCATGCTCGAGAACGCTTCCGAAGACCGCCGTGTTGCCTTGCAAACCATGGAAGCGGCCAAGAAGTGCACCAAAGCTCAGTATGACCGAAAAGTCCAGCCTCGCACTTTTCATGAAGGCGACCTTGTTCTAGTATATGACCAGGCCCATGATGTCCTTGGTCATGGGAAGTTTGACTCATTATGGCTAGGCCCTTACATCATTAGTAAGGATCTTGGTAAGGGGGCATACCTCTTAGAGGATTTCGAAGGCCATCCCCTTCCTAATCCTCGCAATGCACTCTATCTTAAGAAATACTACCCTTAGCATTTTCCTTCTGAAATGCATGTTTTATTTTCTTTTAGATAGTCAGCATCTATTTTTTTTTCATGTTTATGATTTGCTACTTCACCCGGACCCATTTTGTCCAAGAAGGGCCACTTCACCTCCACTTTAAATCAAATTTCCTCACTTACAACACTTGTATTTGGGACACCACTTCGCCTCCATGCTTGTCCATATTCGTGTCGATTTTCGTCATGAGTTCCCACCTTGTACTCATGTTTCCACGGTCCCCCATTAGGGCCTTACTGTGTGGCAGCACCATCGAGTCGCCCTTGTTTAGAGCATCCAAGTTGAGTCATCATTCCCTCCATGGAGTCTATACCGCGTCCCTTTGTACCCCACTATAGCCCTCCATCCTTCATTGCTTGGTCTCTCTCTTGTGTCGCACATTATGACCTTCAGTCCCACTATCCCCTGTCCCATTTGATATTGTGTCAGTCGCTGCCATGTCATCCATGCCCTTTATGTTCTAACAAGGGAAGTCGTCTATTCGCTACTCAGTCCTTTCCATTTCACTCTCATCATTAGTGTCAGTCTGTCCGTCGCTCTACTGTTTTCTCTCGTGCCTTAGTTGGGGACATCTCACTTCCTCACCTATGGCGGACCTCCTTCTGTCGACATCAGCACTTTCATTCCAGAAGCCAGGTCTAGAGGGCGGTGTACCTTGGTTCCAACTTCCACTCTTGTTCGGTGCCTCGGATCAGGCCAAGGGATCTCTCCTTTCCCTTTGACTTGATTGTTTCTCCAGCTCCTTTCAGCATGATCGAGATTCGTATACTTGATGGTCCAGTGATCCAGCAGTAGATCTTGATGATTCCCGGGCGTGTGTGCGATGTCTCAACCCTCATGAGGGGTGGCCCTGCAGGTAACCCCCCACATGCCCGGATGACCTCCTCCTTGCAGCCTTCGATGCAGCTCCAGATATTTGATGATGTTGGCCTTAGCCACTTGCAGCGCCTCTTTGATTTGCATGTATCAGTCAGATTTTGTGAGCCCTTCCCCATTTACAGGGGGCATTTGGGTTGTATTTGTATCTCATGTACTTAGATATTATTGTACAAGTCCTGGCTATTATCCCAGGCACAGCATGTATGTGGGATTCCTCATTGTATTTTTATCTGGCTCATGATTATGCCAGCTGTACTTTATGGTTCGGTCCCTTGTTTACTGGACACATTATTCTTTTGTACTTTGTCTCGGCGGGCATAGGTATGCCTCCCCCGCCGCCTTCCGCACAGGTACCCTCTCATAAAAAGAGACTTGTTGCACCTGCGAGTCTCGTCTCCTCAGGGTCTAGTCCTTCAGCACACTATCTACCTCACATTTCTCTCTCTGACATCCCATTTTGTTGTCTAGTGATTGTGTTCTTACAACGTACTTCGGTCATACGATTTGCTCCCGACACTCGCACGCTGGGGGGCAATCTGTTACACCATTTTTTGGTCATCTAACCTTTTATCATTAGATGGACCCAAGTACACCATGTAAGACCAGTTTTACCCTAAGTAAAACTACTTTCACTATGTTAAAATAGGAAACCCCAAAAGGAAATATTAAACAAACCCATATTTGTTCGATTTTCCTCATGGAATAATTAATTAAACCATGATTTAATTATTATTCCCAGTCATGTTTAACCCAAAATCAAAGAAATTAATTAGATAAACCTTTATTTATCTTATTATTTTCTAGGAATAATCATTTAAACCTTATTTAGATGATATTTCTTGTTAAATATGACCAAATCACCCACAAATAATTAAATAAATCACTATTTATTTAATTATCTTTCAACCACTTCCTTAAATAATTAAATAAATCATTATTTATTTGATTATCTTCTAACCGCTTCCTTAAAAAGATAAATAAATCATTTATTTATTTATTTTTGACAAATTAAGGGATTTGACCCAAGTCAAATACCTTTTCCTCCAACAAATATAATAAAATATTCCATAAAAAGTGGATCTAGATCTGGTTAACCCATGCACCAAGATCTAGAATGACCCAATATTTTGTTATAAATAGGAGGGTTTTTCCTACCATTCTTCTCCTTTTGTTGCCTATTAGATCACTCTGGATCTATACACTTGGTCACCATTTTCTGCCATTTGCTGTGTGAGCTCCCTTTGAGTTCCATTCTTTGTGTGGGTCTTCTACACTAACAAGAGAGAGAAATCTTAGATCTGAAGTGCTGAGGACTTCCAAGAACCCATCCCACTGAGGAGAATTGGATACACCTTCTTGTTTTCCTCCCAGGTTCCCCATTAATATAAAAATTCTTTCAAAAATTGTTCTTGTCTTGTCTATTGGTATATGGAGCAAACCCTTACTTTTTCTGCTTAATGTCTTTCCATGCATAGATCTGGTTTTTTGCAGCTCTTTTATGTCTAACTGACCGCAGATCTGAAGATATTGGCAGCCACTTTTGTTGTTAGGGCTATTAGTTATGTGTAGCTAAAGTGGTCCTTTTTCGTACACTTCGACAAATGATTCATACTAACACACTCCTACTACTATAGTTGAAATAACTAGTAGAGAAGAGAGACTGTCAAAAAGGAGGAAGGATGAAACCAAGGGTAAAAAGCCAATAAAATCAAAAGAGAGAAAAAGCATTGAGGCTATGCATCAAACCCCTTCCTTAGAAGAAGATCATCAAGTGTTATCTGAGAGACTAGTTCACCTTCAGGAACAGTCATCTATGGCCAAAAAGAAAGGGAAAGGAAAACAGAAGCAAAAAGACAGTAGTCCACAGCGTGTAAGAAGAAGTTCCAGGCTTAAAGGGAAGTTGAGGAAAACAAAAACGAAAGGACCCCATTTTATTGATTTGGGAGAAGAAACACCTGAAAAACTCCAGCTGGCCATAGTCCATCTCATTCTCAGTCAGACATTGAACATAGTCCATCTCATTCTTAGCCAGACGTTAACATGAGCCCTTTTCAGCCAGATTTTGAAGACAATTCTCCTCCACGGCATTTTGGGGACAACCCAATGAAAACGACACCCGAGATAGACCCAAAGCAGCAAGAAGTATATGATTATATAGAATCTTTAGAAAGAGCAACCATGGGTCCCAGCACTTCATCTACTCAGCTTCACACAGCAAAAGAAGATCTAGTCCAATCATTGAAGCAAGAAGTCTTTGAGTTGGAGGTTTTAAATAGACACATTAAAAATGAAAATGAGGCATTGAAGGAACAAAGCAAATTGGACAAGATCATTCATGACAATACCATGCTACATCTGGGACTGTGGCAGAAAAAGAACAGGAAATTGAAGAAGAAATGCCAGAAGTTAAGTAGAGCACTGGTTAATATCAAATTCATATGCTTGATGAAGAAACCCAGGATGTTAGCAGCACCAAGGAAGAGGAGGAGAGGACTGGATGTACTGGCTGAAGTGTCAAGACATATGAATTGAAGAAGGATTATCAAAATTTTGGTTGCATGAGGACATGCAACATCTTCACAGTGGGGGTATGTTGAGTCTCAAATCTGCATCTTTCTTATACACCTTTCTAGACCTTTTTCATTCACCTGGACCTTTTAAGTCATCAATATCATTGCATATTAATTGTAAAAGAGCATCTAAAATGGTTTTTAACTATGTTTTGTGTCTGCTGTTTGATTTAGATTTTTGTTTATTAAGCTGCGGAATCTTGTCACTTTCCGCAGCTGCTGCAACTTTCCGCAGCCATTTTGTTAAAGTCTATATTGCAGGTGTCTTCAGGAAAATCGAGCCACATGGGCAAGTTAGAAATGACATGGACATGGATCGTGTCCTATTGGCTCAGTCGAATTCACCTAAGAAGGCCGTGGTCAAAGGTGGCCAAGTGGTGGTCAACCGAAGAGTCCCACGATGACAGAACTTTGTTTCTCATCACGTGAAGATTTGCATGGCCGTTTCTAAATCACGGGAGACATATCAACACATGTAAACGGCTCCATAAGCCGAATCCAATAGCCACTCTCCATAGATTTAATCCTCACGGCGGCCATAATGCTAGATCTCTGGACGTGGTGGTTCACGTGTCTTCTATCAGCGCAGACTTTAGGGAATTAGTTATGTCACCCTCTATTATAAATAATGCGTTCTCATACGCATAATAGTTAGCTCTGTAATGTAATTGCATCGCCATTGTGCTGTGACATTATTTCTCTGTTATGACCGCATTTTAATATATGAGAAGACTCTGTTCATAAGCGTAATTCGTATTTGAAAGCTGTTGCCCGAGGTTTGTGCAGAGGGCCCCTGCACACGCTGAGGTTTTGTGTATTACTGTATAGTTTCATGCTTCATTTCTTTACGTTCATTGTGCCATAGTCATTCACGTGTATATAGATTACATCTTTCATGGTATTTACATTTCATCTTTGTCCATAATCTTTCATGCTTTACATTTTACTTCTGTCCATAATCTTTTATGTTTTATATTGTCGTTAACTGATCAGTGTTTTTGTTCCAGATTACAATAGGAAGCCCGGGCATTTGCACATCTTTTTATAACGAATAATGACATGGAATCAATATTGTCCTTCTGCTAATTTACTTTTCTTAGTTTTTGTTTAATTCCAGCACTGTTTTGTTTATTTCAGTATTGCACATTTGCTTTAGTAGTTAGATTAGATATTAAATTGCTCATGTCATTTTCAGTTACCTCCGAAAGCCATAGCGAGACTAATGGTGAGGGATTGAAGTATGAGTGTGTAGTTTGATATTAGTTTACTTTTC
The DNA here is from genome assembly GCA_034641835.2 of Pinus albicaulis. Lineage (NCBI taxonomy): Eukaryota > Viridiplantae > Streptophyta > Pinopsida > Pinales > Pinaceae > Pinus > Pinus albicaulis. Next base: position 953,885,264 of record CM076571.1, read on the forward strand.
TGCAAGTTAGATAGTAAATTGTTCATGTCATTTTCAGATACCTCCGAAAGCCATAGCGAGACTAATGGTGAGGGATTGAAGTATGAGTGTATAGTTTGATATTAGTTTACTTTTCTGCAAGATAGATATTAAATTGCTCATGTCATTATCAGTTACCTCCGAAAGCCATAGTGAGACTAATGGTGAGGGATTGAAGTATGAGTGTGTAATTTGATATTAGTTTATTTTTCTGCAAATTAGATATCAGATTGCTCAAGTTGTTTATGATTACCTCTGAAAGCCATAGTGAGACTAATGGTGAGGGGTCAGAATATGAGTTGAAGTAATTTGATTTTAGTTTTACTTTACTTGCAATCTTTCTTTGAGTACAGTTTCTTTTGTGTTTAGACAGCAGCAAGGGTAATGGTTTTCATGATCAATAGTTCACTGTTTGTTTAACTAGAATAGTGGCACATTTTCATTTCCTTTTAGGAACTAATTTTCTCATTGTATGTTTCAAAATCCTTTTGAAGTTTGAAGTTTGGTAAATCATTATAAAGGACATCATTGCCTTGAACAATCATAACCATACTTGTCTTTTAGAATTTTCATCTCACATTAGGAAACCAACCAAGATAAAAAGAAAAAAAACCAAAAACGACAACAAGTAAGAGATAGGTTATCTTGCACATATAGTGCGCCACACTTTGTCAGCTTACGAATCCTGGATTGACAAATTAATGTAGCAATTTATGACACACTAAATTGACCAAACATTGGGTATAATACAAAAACCATGGAAGAGATAAAATATTCATATGCACTTTTAAATAGTACCAGTTCAAGGAATTTTCACTTCCTTAAAGTCGTTAGGGATTCTAAAGTTGTCATGCATTAGATGAAAGGTAGATCTCAAATCTAGAATTTTGGCCTTGTGCACATAGACCAACTATTGAACAAGATTGTGGGATTATTTCAAGAAACTTATTTCTTTAATATTCATATGGAACATCATATTTTTTCATGCTAACTTTAAAAGGAGGCACTTATTCCTCTTAATACTGATATTCTAGAAGAATTTTGGGGTAACATTCTTATATTGCAATAGAGTATAATTTTCAATTAGTAATTTCGTAATATTTTAGTACATCTTATAGGAATTTTTTGGACCTTGATGAGGATGGTATTTGGTTTACATTGCAATAGATATGTTTATCTCAATAATTTGTCAAAGCTACTTTGTAGCTTTATCATATGGATAAGTAGTGTTGGGAAAGACTAGTCTTCTAACTATGATGCAATCAATCCACATTTGAATGTACTTTTAATTTACACTCATATAGAAAGTATGATTTTTTCTAAGAAATATATATAAATTAGTACTCAAGAATTATTTTGTGATAAGTAAAGTTATTTTTTTAGATTATAAATTGCTCTGATATTAATGGTTCTAAAAACCTTATATTACTAACATATAATTATACTTAATCCTTGAATATTACAATTCACTTATTTTAATAAAAATTACTTTGATATTCCTATTTCCTATAATTGTAATGTCATTGTGTTATTTAAAATAGTTATGGTTATTATTAAATGAAAATTAATCTAATTAATCATGGCATGCCTTTACTTGTAAGGGTCCATCATCATACTCCTCGATGGGAGAGTCACATCCGATGGCCAAGGGGGGGCGAGTTGCATGGGTCGGACAGGACTAACACCACATGCCACCGAGAAACATTAACCTTCCACGCTTGAAGTAGTTATGGGCCCTCGGGAGGAGCAGAGGCGCAGAGGGTGACGTGATCATATCAAGCTAGCGGGCAAGGTAGTCGGTATTCTGCAGGTGTGGGTGATGGTGGAAATATGCGAGGAGGTTTTTCTCTATGCACCAAAGTTAGCTCTCAAGCTATGACTTGAGCTTCGACTGTAGGAAGTGTGGGGGAAGGAGAGGGAGACGGTGAATTGGGGATGGTGGAGTAGATGCCTGTGGGATCCTGGTAGCCTAAGGATCGAGGATCAGAGGGGTGAGAGGGTAGAAATTACGTTTGGACTATTTGTGAGGAAGGTGCCCACCTAGGCGTGGATTTTGTGGCATTTTAGGTCTATTGAGGGGATGAGATATGTGACGTTCAGAGAGACGCATACACCGTGGTGTTGGATCTGGCTCAGAGGCCACTCCGACCCAAAAAATAGTCTGGTGGGTGTGCGGTTGGAGTCTCCCCTCCACCAGTGGACGAAGTGAAGAAGTGGCATTCAGGGTGGCGACAATGTTTCGTGATTCTATGGGTGTAGGCAGTTCGATAGGAGGAAGTGGTATGTTTGACTGCAATGTTGTTCAAGGGGCTGCACTCTGCATAGGTAATTGGAGTTATATTCAGGAAGCAGCAAGGTGTGGGAAAGGGAATCTCATGCCAAGGGAACATGGACGCACATGCAGAGGAGGACTCAGTCGGGAGTTGGAGGAGCATAGGCCAAATGGGGACCTGAGTTCGGATTTAGAATCCACCAAGATCTAGCACTCTCTAGTTTCCATGGCAGTATCTCCAACACGATCGTGTGGTCAAGTTGATGTTCCGACCACCCTAGACGTGATTTCAGCTCAGTTGCAATGAATCCAGCTCAATTTGGACAACATGCGGGAACAAAGGCATGAAGAATGCAATGAGCTCATCGCTTATATAAATGATATCCATCATATGAAAAATGAAACTCTAGATGCTCTAGAGATTCCGCGTCTTCAGCTACGGTGTAATATCCCTTTTTCAGGATTTTCTGCAATATGGTCCTCAAGGACGCTGTATAAGGAAGGTGATGCAAAAATAAGGTAAATGGGGACTTGGATCCCTTAGTTAATACATTATACATTTTTCTTCCAGAATTAGAGCTCAAAGAAATCCCTCTAGGTGGGTTATACAGATCTCCCACACCTAGGTATCTTAGAACAAGGCTCAAAGAGAAAGCCACAACAATATATGAGCATAATCATGAAACTCTGCAAAACTGAACATGTCAATAAAGGGAATATAGTACAGCCATAATGTTCAATAATTTATCAGCAACAATATACAAAAATATCTTGAGGAATAAGCCTCTCAAGCAATGGGAATCAATCTCCAAAGATTAGAACATGAAACACATGAGATGCTGCAGTTATACAAAATGCTGGAGGGCAGTGACTGCGTTATCTCTAGGAGTGTAGCTGCTTATATAGATGTGCATACATGATATATGGCTGAAACATACAAATAAATACCCAATAATAGAGGAATGGGCTCCAATACAAGATTTCTAGCCAATCTAGGAGATATTGCTAGAAATGCCGGAGAATGTACAATGTGACAATTAACTTGTCACTGTAACTGAATAGGAAATGAGGTTGTAGTAGATATGATATGATGATTCCCTCCTCTGATATTGAATCTAAGCAAAAGGATGATCCCTTTACTCATAAACAACTCCTCCTGATGAGCTCTAATGACCCTCCCAACAACTACCTGCAAAATAACACAGATCTAGCTGGAGATTGCACTGTGAGGGAAGATGGATGGTTGGCCTGATGCCAATGATATGGAAATATGCCTGGGAGTCCTCCTCACTGATCCTCCAATGAATATCTAAGTCCTCCACTGAAAAACAAGCCAAGGAATGACTCTATGAGTTCCTCTGTTGCTGCACCCAACAACACAACGTTTTATGCCCAACAGGAAAAATGTTGCAGCTGCAGGAGGAAGCTTGGCCAAATGTCAGAATGAGGAAAGGGAGCTCAAAACCCTCTCCTTCCTTGAGGATGAGGTAGGGATTCATGACCAGGAACACCCTTGTGCTCAAGAACACTACAACCCTGCTAAACAGCCTGGGTATGTAAGTCTAAGCATACCATACGAAAATGATAAACCAATAGCATGTTGAAAATGGGCTGCCATCTCCTCCTTATAAAGAAAATGAACTCCTATCACCATGGGTCCCATCCACACTTGCCACCTAGCGCATGCAAGTGGAGCCTCCTCTAAAACTGCGCCGCCTTGTCATGGAGATTCCTCCTCTTGGACAACGCTGTTGACTTAGTCAAAGATGACTAAATCAAGGTGATCATGATCATATTCACACCCTTAGGTGCTTAATTCAACTGCTTATTCACCCTCCTTTCACATAAGGAGTGTTATTTATCCATCTAAGGGGGTTAAGGGGTCTCCTTACCCATTTTATTCAACAAAATGAAAATATGCAAACTATAATGTTCATTTTAGCTTGAGGCTAAAATTTGGGAACATTACATACGATGCTCCCACGACCACCTCTAAGCACTGGAAATCCAAATCAAGCACATCGAATACCATGTGCACAATGGTGCCAGTTTCTTTGTAGGGCCACCAACATCCCCCACTAAACCTCCTCCATGAAGCTTTGTAATTGTTTTTTTTCTGTTAGTTTTGTGCTAGAAATAACCAGTGGCATCGTATGCCTCGACGCACACCTGAGTCAAGTAGGGTATTTTTTTCCACTCAGATTGCTTAGATGTATCACAACATCATTGTCTCATGATGTAATTTTTGAAATGATAATATAATCTAGACTTTGACCGAGAAAAAAAAAAGGGGCCATCATCATGCTAAAGGATAAGAATACAAATAACATTAAACATTAAATATAGTTAAAAATAACCTAAATAAAAGCATGTCTTTGAATTCTCCTCAACAAACATTTTTTTGTAAGCTCAGGATCTTATATTATATTGAAAAATATGTACAATGCATAATAAATATGATCCAGACTTATGCATGAATGCAATAAAATAAATATATAAACATAAAAACGTAGATGCTGCAGAAATAAATCTCCATTTCATTAATATCATAGAATTGAAGAGATGCTTACATACATAATCGAAATAGACTAGCTCGAGCGATGGTAGCTTATATCTAAGAAGTGATGTGGTGGCTACATTACTCTAAAATATGTTAAAATAAGGCTCTAAGGCCTATTTATTATTGAGAAATAATGAAAAACCATGAAAATCCAAAAACCTAACCATAGGAGATGAAGTGCCAAAATTTTGTGGGCCTCGTTGTATAAATTGGTATATCAACTTCCCAGGGTCGTAACTTTGGCATATGATCTTTGTTTGAAATGAACGTCACATCACTAGAAATATATATCCGAGGACTAAAAATTTCAACTCCAAATGATTTATAAAGGCCCATGTTTTCCCATTTTCCAAAACAACTTCGTTCGGGGCCTCAAAATGGCTACGGAAGTTCAGGACCCAAAAAAATGCCAAAAATAGTAAATTTTGCTACAATTAAGGAAATTGAAAGAAATAATGGTGGAAGTCCAATTGAAATAGGTGGTTGGCCACCAATATCCAAGTGGATCAGTCATCCCCCCTTAGTAAGTAATGGCTCCCATTGCATTGAGTGCCTCCATGAGATGGATAAATCTCTATTGAATTTGGTCCCTGGTGAGCCACTTTCCTTGGTGTAGGAGTTGGCCAACTTTGACAACCTGATTCAATTAGATCTTTTGTTGGTGAGTGTTATTGATCTACATTTCCATGATTCAATTAGTTGTGGCTTGTTCCATGGAGTCTCGGTTTAGCTATGTTATTTTGACTTGTTTTGTAATGTCTAATGTGTCCAACAATGGGGGAAAGTATGGCCATAGTTGGTCCACATTGAATATTGGGTGCAAGCCGCTGAATGGTGTAATTTTTAGCTCGAAAGCATTTTATCCTACAACATTAGTGATGTTTTAAGGCCCATATTGGAGCTAGAAAATCTTGCGGTGGACCCCAACAAGGTGCTCATTCTGTAAATGTTACCAAAATTTGTCACCCACCTAGAACTTGTGTGGCACCCGATGCTATTCATGACGTTGTTTTTACTTATAATTTTCTCTGTCCAATATGTCATGGACCTACTAGCATATGTGTTGAATGCGTTCAATGAAGCTGATAGCTCTGTTAGCATCATATTGATCATGAGTCGAATTTTTGTTAGTAGCTACAAGTGGTATGGAAACATCAATGGGGCATAATGGTTGGAATCCCAAGCCCACTTGAAAGGGGTTGTGGCCAGTTTATCTATGGAGAGCTATGTTGTAGTTGTGTTGGACATAAGGAGGCTTTCATCCCATGTGCATGGATTCTTTAAGTTGTACATGAGCAATATTTGCATGATTATCCTATTGATGACCTTTGTTTGGCCATCCGTTATGGGGTGGAAGGTTATGGACTTAGTGAGCTTAGTGTCTGTAATATTCCCAATTATCCCAAGCTAATGAGAATATTCATTTTTATTTTATTTTTCTGTTTCATGAATAAATGTGTAAAGGAGGATCAATAAAACTCATAAACAGTAAATAAATCAATGCCACATGTGAACAAGGCGAAATCTGGGCTATTTAAATAATCACCCTTAGGTGTGAAAGGGGCTGAATCTTTTGACTTGGTCAACCATGAACAAATCAACAACAATGTCTTGGAGGAGTGGCCATCGATGAGGCACATCGCAGTTTTAGTTGGAGGTGTTTCATGTGAAATGAGCCCATTGAGATGGCTTAGGGTTTTGCAAGCTTTCAAACTTATAAAAGGAAGAGGATACCAGCATGAGGGGGTTGTTGATGATTATGTTATTTCTAAAGATATTGTCTATTTAGAAATTTCTTATTCTCCTTGCTGTTTAGCAGAGAATAGTGATGTTTAGCACTCGGTGTTCCTGATTGGGAATCCTGCCTCTTTCCTTGAGAGGCCTCTTGGAAGAGTTTGCATTTCTTGTCCACTATCAGGCTGAAGGCAAAGCTTCTTCTTCCAACTACAACGCAGATCCTGTTGAGGGTTTGGTTATCTTTGTAAGCTGCAGAAAGTGGAGGCTAGATCTATTCAGATCTAGGCCAATCTAGTGCCTCTTTTTAGTGGGGAAGGCTTCTATCCCATTGGCAAGAGAGTATTGGATGATTGGAGCTACATTTTAATATCTTGGCATGTGGCCAAATACATTCTAAAGCCTACAATGCAGTATTTCTTCAAGAACTGTGTTATTTTTGTGGGTACTACTGTAGGGTATTTTGGCACACTTTTTGGAGGATTGGTTTTCATGTGTTGGGGATCTGCCCTTCACATTTGAGATCCATTGGAGGGGATCTTCATATTGTATATTTCAGATCAGATCTATATGTCATAAAATTTCTGAATATTTATGCAGATCTACAGCATTAGATCTTAGATCTACTCCTTGTACCTCATCTTTTTCTAAAAACCCCAAGGGGGAATTGAAGAAGAGCCTATCTAGTGTACAGATCTAATATAGATATAACGTTTTGTACACAGATCTGCTCTAGATATGAAGTTTAATCTACAGTAGTTGCAGCTAATAAAAATAACATTGTCAAGCTCTTTTCAGTTTTAATACATGGTTGCAACACCTCATTTTGAGGATTTTCTTCTATAAAAGTCTTCTATGTCCTGTTATACATCTCATGGGCTATCTTATTCATATATTTTGCTGATGTATATGTAAATAAAGAGCCTCCATATTGGCCTCCTTCTCTTACTTAGTTGATCTGCGTAAATTCTCTAAATTATTGTTTAATATTGTTGCATTTCCCATTTGGGAATATTATAGTGGTATCAGAGCAATCATCTTGGCAACCTATAAGAAGCCAATATATCTTCAGAAGAAGAAGAGCCTCTTATTGAAAAAGAGAAGAGGTATCTAAAAAGAAGACAAGAAATTTTATTACAAAAATGATGATAGAGACAAGGGTAAAGCCCTTGAATCTAGAAGTGATGAAGAAGGAAAGGACTTTGCAAAGATCCTTTTGAGAGCCATGCAAGATATTGCTAGAGAGATCAAAGAGATGAGAATGGATAGAATCAAATAATCTCCTAAGAGATTTCATCTTGGAGAAAGCTCTGGCATGTCTCACCACTGGAATGATCAACTAGTGCATCAGCCACAAATTTCCCAACGCTCTACCATGCCTACCTTTTTGGCTATGGGAAATGAAGGGTTTCAAGAACTATCATCCCTTGAAGACTATTTTGAATAATATGAGTCTCAAAATCAGAGATTCAAATATCACTTGAGTTTTCAAGAGTTTTGTCACCTCAAGGACAAAAGAAGACCAAGGCATCAACATAGAGATGGTGGATTCACTCAGAATCATGATCGACATCACTCTATGGGAAGATTATTTTTACCCAATTTTGATGGATCATCCAAGTGTTCTGCCAAAGCATGGGTAGAAAAACTCGACATCTACTTTCAGTTGAACAAGGTTCCAGAGATGGAAGCTATCAAGATTGCAGCGCTACACTTTGAAGGTGAAGCACATGGCTGGTGGTTCCATGGCTTGTCTACATTGAGTCATGCCAATGTGACTGCTTATTCATAGTTCACTAGAAGGATGGTGGAAATATTTGACAGAAGAGATCCAGAGGCACCATTCATGAGCCTTGAAAAGTTGAAACAATCAGGTAATACAGAGTCTTACATTTTTTATTTTTTGAGATTATTTGTTATGGTTAATGATTTGTTTGTAGCAAGAAGGGTGTACATGTTCATTGATGTTCTAGATGAACCTCTTCATGGGTTGGTAAGATCTACCAAACCCACTACTTTGCACGATTCCATTGAGAGGGCTAGAGACCTTCAAGATGCCTTGCCAAAAGAAAAGGCAAACTTTCAGCACAAGCCCTCTTTTCCTTCTAAAGGAAGGGAAGAGAAAGCTACTCCTTCAAAGGAGAGCTCATGCAAGAAGCCTCTTGATGATGAAGTCTGGAGAGATATGAGAAATAAGAAGCTATGATTCAATTTCCAAGAATCATGGGCACCTAGACATAGATCTGCTGCTAGAAAAACACATTACATATAGGTCTTCTCAGATATTGAGGAGGAAGAAGAAGATGAACCAAGAAGAGGTCACAACATTGACACTGCTTGAGGAGATCCAACACCATCAAGAGATGGGAATGGAGCATTTTCTCCTATTGGAGGGACTCTTGCATCTTTGAGAGGAGTACCTAAGTACTTTAACTTAAGAGTTCAAGGTTCAATCTTGAATTAGAGGGTTTCTGTAATGATTGATAGTGGGGCCACCCACAACTTCATTGATGCCCATCTTGTGCAAAGGAGGGAAATACCCACTAATACTTTTTAGGGATTATCTGTTTTGGTCGTAGGAGATAGAACAATGCAATGCATGCATTTGTCCCATCACTTTCAGTCACCATGGGAACTTAAACTTTGGTTGATCACTTCTTTGTGGTCAACATACTAGACACAATTGTGATTTTGGGTGTTCAATGGTTGATTACATTGGGGAAAGTCACCACTGATTGGGAGGCTTTGCAAATGGAATGGGTGGACAATAAGAGTGGTGAATCTCAAATGATCAAAGGCATGCATACATACCCCTAACATACCACTTTCACACAGAAATCAAAGATGGATTTGCGCAGTGGAAGCAAGGACTTTATAGTCCAATCTATCATGTTCATGAGATTTATTCATGGGACACTATTATCTAGTGGCAAACCACCTGGGAGGCCACCTGATTCAGATTTTTTGGGGAATGTTAGTCATCAGTATTTTTTACTTGTTGGTGATGACTAGTTCTAACAGCCAAGTTTTCCAACAACCGATCTAAAAATTCGTCAAATTTGCCAACTGGGAAAACATCCATAAAAATTTTTCACCCTCCTACCTTTTCAGTCCACCCATGAAGAGATAAAACCTCATTATCAAATCCTACCTAGCCTCAGCCATACTAGTCTGCCCATCAACTCTAAAGAGACCATCCAAATCCATTCAAACATAGGGTTTATAAGACCAAAGTAAAGAGTTTGAAGACCAAAGCGCCTCCTTCATTTATAAGCAGAGGGTTTGAACACCAAAGTGCCTCCTTCATCTATAAGCAGAGGGCGATGGAAAAAGTTTGATTTTAAGAGTTGCAACTGACTGTAAGACAAATTTGTATTTTAGGAATAGTGAGACAGTGACTAGGGTTTTCTGAAGCAAAGTAATGATTGCAGGCAGAGGTAAAAGCAATAGTGTTTGTCAAAGTTTGTCTGCTTGCCATCATATATAAGAGAAACCCTTGTCAAAGCATGCTCATCAGACATTCTTCAGTAGATTAAGACAGAGGTTGAAAGGACATCAGACATTCTGTCAAGAAAGGCCTCCTTCATTCATAAGCAGAGGTCAGAGCATTGACTGATTCCAAGGTTTGACTGATCAAAAGGTGGGTGGTAAGAACAATGAGAGATAATTAAAACAGAGAAACAATGTAAAAGACCAAGAAGGAAAGTAGGGGTACCACTGCAATCCAATGGGTCAAAAATTGTCTCTTAACAAGGTCTCTTTCAAAGGAAAATCTGCAGCTCAAAACAAAACCAAATTGAAGAGTGGTTGATGAGATGTGTCATTACACAGGAAAATGACATAATAATGATTATGTTTCAAAGGACACTGATCTCCCTACTCATAAGAGGATGTCCTTTAGATTACTTATCATAAGTTGACAAAGGAAACCTGAGCTTAGTTCCCCAAGAGGTATTTCAGCTAGACACAGTTGTTCATATTATACAAGAAGGACTTTAGCTTGTTTTTCAGACTCTAGAGAAACTTTCAAAGCAAATATAGGCAAGTCCCTTATAAGAATAGGTCAAAGGCACTCTGCTGTTACATTTTGAATAGAGGTAAAGCAGTAGGTTATAAAAATAGTCTGCAGGAGTTTTCATTACCTTTGAAGCACAAAGCAAAACCTATAAACTGACAGGTTTATCATCATTGGAGAAAGGTTGTGAAAACAGATAGTCAAAAGGGTAAAAAGGGGTCTTGATCTCAAAACAAACTCTACCATCATGGTTAAAAGGAAGCCAAGCATTTGTCAAAAAGGCCATCCTTCATAAACAAAGTAAAGGACACTCATCCTCCTGCTCATAAGAGAATGCCTTCAAATAGCTCATCACAGTAGACAAGAAGGCAACGTACATTTGGTTCTCCAAAGAAATTCTGCTCCTATAAAAAAGGACCAAAGACACCTTGCTGGTATTTGTTGAGCAGAGGAAAGGTTTTAGAAAAGTGCCCTTCTTAGACAGAGGATGATTAAACCTAAGATCAATGCAACTGCATTTTTGCATCTACAGTCAAGCAGCACCTTCCATCTAATTCAGTTTACACTGTAGACAAGGCTATAATCATAACATCCAGAGAAAAAATGTTAGTTTATGTTGCAAAAGGAAGAAAATGTCTCCTTTTCAAATGACAAAGACAAGTATGCCCTACAAAGACCAGATGTGTAAAAGGGATATTAATGTGACAGTTTAGCTTCTCCCTTAGTAAAAAGGGCATTGCAAATAGGTTTACAAATTCATAAATGTGAAAAAAGATCATGACATATTTTCAGGTCTTGGAACCCAGTCAAAGCAATGTGAGCATGCCACTATAAAAAAGGGAAGGCCCCTTCCCTACAAAAGGCGCCTGTAGTTCTTGGTCTTGTCGGCCCGACAGTGACCTGGCAGCTTAACTCCATGCGACGTACTCTCCTCCTAAAGTGCCATGCATAAATTCAATGCTCAAGATGCCTCCAAACAACTCCTGAAGCAAATCAAGCTCCTTAAGAAGCATCATCATCTATTCCAAAGGTATTCCATGTGCCTTTTTCTTTGTTAAAACTACCAAGAGGGGTAAAAGGGATAAAGCTCATGGGTGAAATCAAAATTTCAAGTTTTGCTTTTTTCTTTAAAAGAAACAAAATTTGCTGAAGTTCTGTTGGCTAGAGATGAAACATCAAAGGCTTGTAAGTTTTATTGATATAGAAAAGCCCATTAAATTTCCCTCAAAGAATGATGAGAGATGAAGTCCCTGTTTTCAAGGTGGAAGCTTAGCATTTGAAAAATAAAACATTGATCCTAATTTCAACCACTGTGATCATACATGTATTACTTAGCCATTATTCAAAGTCTGCCTCGGGGTGATGAAGAATAAGGTCATGGTTGCCCTTTGGCCATAAATAGACCTTAGTGAGAAAGCAGTGTAATCAATTGGAGGTGTTTTTTGTCAAACTTTGTGTAAGGGACAGTAGAGTTTAAAGAGGGCAGTGTTCTGTTTGAGGAGGGGTTTCTTGCTATTTAAATGCTACAGGATTCTTTATAACCACATCAAAAACAAAATAAACTCTGTCACCTTTTACACAGTAACCTTAGACTGTGTATTTCCTTTTTGATTGACTATCTTCATGTTGTTGAATCTACTGGTGAAGTAGCCTACAAAGAAGAAAGCAGTGTCTTGAACTAAGAAGATTGTGGTTTTTTTATTTGTCTGAAATACAAGGTTATACTGTTGCCCTCAAAATACCAAAAGGCAAGGTGACCTTACCAAAAAACACAGAAAACATCACTTTGACTGTGTATCTTTATTGACTAAGATTTTGTTATTGAAGTTTACTTGTTGATTTGCATACCAAGTGGAAAGGCATTGCTTTGAAAGAACAGGGATCTAGAGCTGCAAAGGAGAATGACGAGGCATTACAAGAAGTTAAATCAGTTTGCCCATCGCAAGTTAAAGGCTGCCCAAGAAAAGGTAAAGGAGGCTAAAGGGAAGTGCCTGGAATGGAAAGTGAAGAAAGACACATCGGGGCTTGAGATTTTGGCCACCGCTTCGGAACATATTGCTAAGAACCCTTGAGGGTCATACTCACTGATTTTGGGAAAATTTTGACATGTTTTGGTTTTTTGGCATTTTTTAGTTTTTGGTCAAAACTCATGAAATTTTCCATTTCAGTTTGGGGATTCGACAAAGGAGGAGAATGGTATCATTGGATGCCATAATTTCAGGAGCACACACTCAGTGATTTTCAGGACATTCGGAGATAATTTCTCCCCCAAAGTGGAGAAAAATGCTCGCTTTTTGCACACTCTGCCTGGTCTATTAGCAAACTATATTTTTTGGTTTTTTACACACAGGTTCAGTTTTGGAGGACTTCTGGGCATCATGTTGGGAAAATTTTAGTTTCTCCAGAAAGTAGACACTCAGAGCTTTCCAACGAGCTATCATGACCCTCGTTTCGACATTGGGAAGGCTACCAAATGTTGCCGGCAAGTCAGGGGACCTTTTGCTGATGTAAATTTTGAATATTTTTGTAATTTTTAAACCTCAAAAAATTGTTTTTTCCAAATGTGCGTTTAGCTATTTTTGCACATGAAAAATGATGCAAAGTCAATTATTTTTCCTTTTTTAGCATTTTCTAGATATTTTATGAGATATTTTGTGCCTTGGGCTTTGCAAAGCCGCAAGGACAAGTTTAGATATTTTGATTAGGCCAATAGGATGGCAAGTTGAACCATGAGGTTTTCCTCACTTGAGCCTATATATTCTGAAGGCTTTCATTGTAAAAGAAGGCTGAAATTGAGAAGAGAAGCAATATATGGTCATATAAGCTTTGGAAAAAATACTTGTCTTATGCTTTTGAATTGCCTCTTGGATGCTCTTGGATGAATGAAGAAGGATTGTTGTTGAATTCCATGACTTGGTAGAATGGTATAGTGTCTCTTGCTTTGTTGTTGTCTTCTATTTTACATTCATGAATACATGTTTCTTGCTTGCTATATATCAGTAGAGAAAAAAATTGAGATATGCCCTTGGAGGCACCTCAAATTTCCCGTTTCTTCATAGCTTTCATGTTTTCCTCTTCCTTAGTTACATTAAAGAATTATTAACTGTTCTTTAATAACTTGAAGATATCGTTTCTTGTTTCATTCATGGTTTTATACATGCTAAGTATGACTTACGGTACGCCCTGCTTACCTATGGCTAGCTATAGTTCCATCCATGAAATTTCTCTTTGACTGATTAGATTATCATTTTGTTTGAACCAAGGAGGCCTAGTTTCGATCTAGCCCTTTGCCTAAAACTATGCAAATCTTGTTGTTCAAAGTGCTCAATAACTTGAATTACTGTGTTTAGGCGTTCCGGCATAGTAAGTTAAGTTGTTTGTCTTTCTTAAGTGTTTTCCTCAAAGTCTGACAGCCATTTCCTAAAGTTAGAGGGTCATATACTTCTATGCATGGCTTGAATGTTTATTTCTATGTATTGATTAGCTTATAGTTACATTTCGCATGATTAATGGTTTTCCCTACCATGTTTATGTTATCTATTAAACTAGTTATGCTTGGAATCATTTGTTGCTCACAAACTTGATGTCCATTTTACTCCATTTTCCCCAAAGATCCTTTCTACCTTGAATCAAATCGGCCCTTCAACAGAATTGTATCACCGTCTTATAGCTTTCTTGACCTTTTTGACCCCATAGCCTAGTTGATCTGACATCTTTTTACCTATCTTATATCTTTGATCAGTTCATCCCTCACAGCTTAAAAACTAAAACAAAAAAACCTACTTCATAACTAGCCTAAAATCAGAACGCAATAAGCAAACACATAGATATCCCTTACACATATAGAGAGAGCCCTCTCTGAGTCCAGGAAGGCTAGGTCCTTGGGCTCCAAAGCTTGGTTTGATGTTACACTGTCATTTGGCTTTCCAATCAGCCAAATCACGGGACCCTAACATAATGGCGATCACGGTGGGACCCTGAGTATTAAACAAAAGTAGTTTCCCTAAATCATTAGAGACCTTTAAGAATACTATCTGACTGAATTATCCCACCGCTCACTAATATAATGGCGATCACGGTGGGACTTTGAGTCAAAAAATCCTAGGTATCCCTTAGGAACCCTCAAATTCTCAGTCAAACTTAGACGAGTAGAATGTGGTTGTCTCGCCATCTTAGCAAAATGATGACTCAGCTGTAGGACACTCTTACAAACCTTAGGACTACATAAAGAACTCAGAAAAACAAAAAAAAAAAGCTCCCTTAGATTGGTTTTTGACAGTATTGGTGGTGGACCATACACATATACCTCAAAACAACTAAAAATCCACTTGGCGACTCCACTAGCCTCCAGTAGGCCTTACTACTTCACTAAACTCTAGGCTACTATCCAATTGAGCCACCTCATCGCCAACCTAACATAATGGCGATCACGGTGGGACTCTGAGTAATAAACGAAATTAGATTCCCTAAACATTCCAGCAACCTTAAGAATACTATCTGATTGACTTATCCCACCGCTCACTAACATAAATGGCGATCACGGTGGGAACTTCCGAGTTAGTGACAATCTAAGTACTCCTTAGTGACTCTCGAAGTCTCATTTAAACTTAGAAAACTTAAGCATTGTTTGAAGAGTAGAATCTAGCTTTTTCACCATCTTAGAAAAATGATGATTTAGTTATAGGAAACTCTTCCAAACCTCATAGGCACATAAAAACTCAGAAAACCCCAAAACATTCCCATATTGGCTTTTCCCTAGTTATTGGTGGTGGACCATAACTACAACTTTAAAAAAACAACCAAGTTCCACCTGGCGACTCCACTAGCCTCCAGTAGGCCTATTACTCCACTAGTACTTATAAAAAAATATTTTTGGAATGCATTAAGCAATCCCAATCATGCTGATGGTGGACAACTCAGTTCAAATCCTCCACCTGGCGACTCCACAACCTTCATTAGACCAAAAGACTCCACTAGTAGAAAAATTTAGTCTGGTTAAAAAGACATAGTGATCCTTTCTGATTAGAAAAGATGGATCCAAGGAACACAAAGGAGATATGCTCTGATGAGTAGAGAACATATCCCTGGATTCCCACACAAAATTCCTACAGATGTAAATTGGTTTGCAAATCTACCTCTCTTTCGAAATGAAAATATTGACGACCCATTTTTACACCTCATAAAATTTCATATACATGTATGGAAGTTAAAGGTTGAATGGCATGAAGACTGCCTCATGAAAATGTTCATGGGTACATTAGAAGAAGAGGCAAGAGAATGGTATGAAAACCTAGAACCTCGCACCTTGTTTTCTTTGAAGGATTTCCACAAAGTATTTTGTAAACGCTATATAGGGCATTTTCTATCTCTATCATTGGCTGAAAATTGTTGTGATCACTCTAAAAACCTCATACAACACCTTGTAAGCATTGAAGAACTCTTTGGAAATTGGCATCCTGAGGAATTTTTAGAGGAGGTCCATAATTTTCTTACCCAAGCTAACAATCAGGATGACCAAGAAGAGTTGATCCTAGATGAAACCCATCAAAAAATAAGAGAGGATCCACAAGAGCTCCTTGAAAAGGTTGAAACCAATAACAGTCCATCTTCCCTTCCCTGTAAAATACAAGAGGACATTCAGCCACAAGATCAACTTCCACAAAAAATGGAAAGAAATTGTTGCCCCATCCAAAGAAAATAGAAAATACCTTCTCTTTTAACTGAACAGGAAATAGATCAAATTATAAACATGCAAACAGTCTCTGAAACTTCATATAACCAAAACTTCGCTGATCTTTCTCCTGTTAATCCTGCACATCATAAGTCAGAAAATAGATTTGTAAATCAAGTTGAAGAAAAGCAATCTGATAGTCCAATATACATGGCTGGTAACATTACTTATGTTAATGATTATCCAATTTTTGATCAATATGTTGATGATTATGATTTCCAAATAGAAGCTAAATTTTCAGAAGACTCAGTTTTTGATTGTCAGAAGGAAGCTCAGTTTCATAAACTTGAGAAAAGTGAGCAGCCATTACAGGTCATATATAACGCTAATGAGGAGAGCCTTGAGAGTTCAGAAGTAAGTGAAGAGTCTCAGACTCTTTGCTCTACTTCACTCCAGTCCGTCAAATATAACATCCACATAATTGGAAATCAACTGTTTTTCAGCTTTGATGATGAGGTTGAGGAGGATGATGAAATTCTCGAACATGTTGTAAATGAGAAGCCTTTTCCTGAAATGGTTGAGGAAATAATTTTGGACATGGAATCTTCCTTAACTCCAGATTTACAGCCGCCAAGTTCCATTGAGTTACAAATTGCAGATGAAGAAAAAGAGGTTGATAAACACATGAGAGTTGTCACACTATCCTTTCAAGATAATTTACTGTCAAAGTGTATCCCTGCTCATCAACCTGATGACCTTCACACAGTTTTCAGTCCACTTAATCAGAACACATCAGCTTGGAAAGAAAGCTACACTGTAATATATGACGAGTCTGTCAGTTCAAGTGATCATGAGTAAGGGGAAGAGTTGCTTTACGAGGGAGTTCCAAAATGTAGCCAAGTGGAAGAAAGAGTAGTCGTGAATGAAGCCCATATATCAAATCCTCTAGATCAGGTATTAGTCCAAGATCCATTTGTTGTTTTCCTTGAGAAATCTGAAGGGCTAGTGGGTTCTATCATGAACAAGTTGCTACCAAGAATGAGAAAAAACTTAAGCACTATTGTCCAGAAACAAACCAAATGGGAGTGGCCTTTTCATTACTTCTGCATCATGAAAGAACTAAACCAGAATCAACCATGCAATCATCTACTTGACTGGCTATATTGGACAAAAGAGTTCACCAAGTGAGTGTATGTTGTGTATAGTTTAGAATAGGATAGGTAGATAGTTGTTAAAAATAAGCTCAACCTTGTGAGCATATTTCCAGTTTTAGATTGTTTGAAGAAAAAGTGAAAAAGCAGAAAATACAAAAACAGTAAAAAGTAGAAAAAGAGGGTAGTTGAAAAATAGAAAAAGGCCCCATGTTCCAAAAAATAGTTCTTCGGAAAGCGCGCAAGTCTAAATGCCGCTACTAGTACTTCAGTGTCTTGTTCAGCTATCTAGCCTAATCATAGTTGAACATGCTTAAATTTATTTGCTGATAAGTTAGTGAGTGAAAAATATGGTCAACATTGTGTAAGATTGACTTATCACAGAGAGTAGATTAGGAAAAGATACTGGTTCCACACGCCCAAAACAGAACCAAAGAGAAAAGCGAGATGAAAAACACATTGTACATCTTAGGCTCGTTTTTCTAGATTTCCTTTTTTGCAAAATAATATTTGTTTGCAACTTGTCCTTTCATGCCACAAATACATGGCAAATCAGACTGTTCAACCCTGATTTGATCATTTTAAATTTCATGTTTTAGATTAGAGAATAAAATCCTGTCAAACAACGTAATCTTGACAGTTGATCTAGTTTAGGTAGAGTAATGAAGGATTTCATCAGTTTAATCAGTTCTCCCGGCAGATATAAGTGTAGAATTAAATAGGTTCATTTTGCAAAAAGAAAAATATATATTGTCAAAAGGCTGCTAGTTCAAATGCGCCAAAAGGAAGAAAAAATGTTAGGAAAGATAGTGGGGTAGGTAGAAATATCATTGATGCTAAACATGCTGTCACTTTTCAGAAGTAGCATCAAAGAAGAGTGAAAATTTGTGCCAATGGGTAAGGCATTGGTCTTCATAAGCCAAAGATCTAAAATTCTGGACACCTCCTGAAAAGGAGCTGCCCTCCCCAAATGGAGCCATTGTTAGTCATCAGTATTTTTTACTTGTTGGTGATGACTAGTTCTAACAGCCAAGTTTTCCAACAGCCGATCTAAAAATTTGTCAAATTTGCCAGCTGGGAAAAAATCCATAAAACTTTTTCTCACTCCTACCTTTTCAATCCGCCTATGACGAGATAAAACCTCATTATCAAATCCTACCTAGCCTCAGCCATACTAGTCTGCCCATCAGCTCTAAAGAGACCATCCAAATCCATTCAAACAGTCTCCCTTAAGTTAGGAAGTGGCACTTTAAGGCATTTCACCCTTGGAAAACTATCAAAGAGCCAAAAACCTCCATCTGCTATATACCAGTCATAATAGACCTTCCTACTCTGCTAATGAAGTTGGTTACAGCCCTAGGTCGCGCCACTAATACACCCTTAGGTCTCAGCAATCCATAGACCATAAGTCAAGCTGATTGTAGGTTTTTTTACAGTGTTTGATGGATCTTTCAAGTACAGAAACATACCATCATCTCAGAAGACAATTTTTGGCTCCACATGAGAAGACAACTGCTTCTCAATGTGATCAAAGCCTGAAAGAACAAGAAACACTGTCAAGAGGCTGATGACATGACCTGGCTAAGAACCTCCTTCATTTATAAGCAGAGGGTTTGAAGACCAAAGTGCCTCCTTCATCTATAAGTAGAGGGTGACGAACAAAGTTTGATTTTAAGAGTTTCAACTGGCTGTAAGACAAATTTGTTTTTTATGAACAGTGAGACAGTGACTAGGGTTTTCTGAAGCAAAGTAATGATTGCAGGCAGAGGTAAAAGCAATAGTGTTTGTCAAAGTTTGTTTGCTTGCCATCATATATAAGATAAACCCTTGTCAAAGCATGCTCATCAAACATTCTTTAGCAAATTAAGACAGAGGTTGAAAGGACATCAGACATTCTGTCAAGAAAGGCCTCCTTCATTCATAAGCAGAGGTTAGAGCATTGATTGATTCCAAGGTTTGACTGATCAAAAGGTGGGTGGTAAGAACAATGAGAGATAATTAAAATAGAGAAACAATGTAAAATACCAAGAAGGAAAGCAGGGGTACCACTGCAATCCAATGGGTCAAAACTTGTCTCTTAACAAGGTCTCTTTCAAAGGACAATTTGCAGCTCAAAAAAAAACCAAATTGAAGAGTGGTTGATGAGATGTGTCATTACACAGGCAAAGGACATAATAATGATTATGTTTCAAAGGACACTGATCTCCCTACTCATAAGAGGATGTCCTTCAGATTACTTATCATAAGTTGACAAAGGAAATCTGAGCTCAGATCCCCAAGAGGTATTGCAGCTAGACACAGTTGTTCATATTATACATGAAGGACTTTAGCCTGTTTTTCAGACTCTAGAGAAACTTTCAAATCAAATATAGGCAAGTCCCTTATAAGAATAGGTCAAAGGCACTCTATTGTTACATTTTGAATAGAGGTAAAGCAGTAGGTTATAAAAATAGTCTGCAGGAGTTTTCATTACCTTTGAAGCACAAAGAAAAACCTATAAACTGACAGGTTTATCATCATTGGAGAAAGGTTGTGAAAACAGATAGTCAAAAGGGTAAACAGGGGTCTTGATCTCAAAACAAACTCTGCCATCATGGTCAAAAGGAAGCCAAGAATTTGTCAAAAAGGCCATCCTTCATAAAAAAAGTAAAGGACACTCATCCTCCTGCTCATAAGAGAATGCCTTCAAATAGCTCATCACAGTAGACAAGATGGAAAAGTACATTTGGTTTTCCAAATAAAGTCTGCTCCTATAACAAGGGAACAAAGACACCTTGCTGGTATTTGTTGAGCAGAGGAAAGGTTTTAGAAAAGTGCCCGTCTTAGACAGAGGATGATTAAACCTAAGATCAATGCAACTGCATTTTTGCATCTACAGTCAAGCAACACCTGCCATCTAATTCAGTTTACACTGTAGACAAGGCTATACTCATAACATCCAGAGAAAAAATTTTAGTTTATGTTTCAAAAGGAAGAAAATGTCTCCTTTTCAAATGACAAAGACAAGTATGCCCTACAAAGACCAGAGGTGTAAAAGGGATATTAAAGTGACAGTTTAGCTTCTCCCTCAGTAAAAAGGGCATTGCAAATAGGTTTACAAATTCATAAATGTGCAAAAAGATCATGACATATTTTCAGGTCTTGGAACCCAGTCAAAGCAATGTGAGCGTGCCACTATCAAAAAGGGAAGGCCCATTCCCTACGAAAAATATGTCAAAGATATCAAAGGGCAGATCTTTTCTCTCTATAAAAAAAAATAGTCAAAGTTTTAAGATTTCTCAAAAGGTTATTCCCTTTTCACAAGAGAGGTTTGGCTTATTAAAATAAGCATTGTCATTATGTTTTCATTTGAGAAAAAGGGAGTCTTGGCTATGACTTCCCAAAAGGTAGCAAACCCATGTTTTGATTTTAAGAAACAAAGGCCTTTTTGAACGTTTTCAAAACACCCTTATTAAGTACACCAAAGGGTTTTGCATTTTTTCAAATACATGAGCTAGAGGACCATTGCAAGCTCCTTCAATACTCGCAAAACCACGAGCAAAACTCCATTCTTGCTATTCCAAAGTTAGAAGACAAGTTCATGGGAAAATTCACAAGTTTTCCAAGCTTCTTACTCGCGCGGCACGCCTGGAGGATTGCGCGGCGCGCTTAGGCGCACAAATTATACAGGTTTAAACTACTGCGTGACGCGCCTGTAGTTCTTGGTCCTGTCGGCCCGACAGTGACCCGATAGCTTACCTCTGCGTGGCGTTCTCTCCTCCTAAAGTGCCGCGCATAAATTCAATGCTCAAGATGCCTCCAAACAACTCCTGAAGCAAATCAAGCTCCTTAAGAAGCATCATCATCTATTCCAAAGGTATTCCATGTGCCTTTTTCTTTGTTAAAACTACCAAGAGGGGTAAAAGGGATGAAGCTCATGGGTGAAATAAAAAGTTTGAGTTTTGCGTTTTTATTTAAAAGAAACAAAATTTGCTGAAGTTCTGTTGGCTAGAAATGAAACATCAAAGGCTTGTAAGTTTTATTGATATAGAAAAGCCCATTAAATTACCCTCAAAGAATGATGAGAGATGAAGTCCCTGTTTTCAAGGTGGAAACTTAGCATTTGAAAAATAAAACATTGATCCTAATTTCAACCACTGTGATCATACATGTATTACTTAGCCATTATTCAAAGTCTACCTCGGGGTGATGAATAATAAGGTCATGGTTGCCCTTTGGCCATAAACAGACCTTAGTGAGAAAGCAGTGTAATCAGTTGGAGGTGTTTTTTGTCAAAATTTGTGTAAGGGAAAATAGAGTTTAAAGAGGGCAGTGTTCTATTTGAGGAGGGGTTTCTTGCTGTTTAAATGCTACAGGATTCCTTATAACCACATCAAAAACAAAATAAACTCGGTCACCTTTTACACAGTAACCTTAGACTGTGTATTGCCTTTTTGATTGATTGTCTTCATGTTGTTGAATCTACTGGTGAAGTAGCCTACAAATAAGAAAGAAGTGTCTTGAACTAAGAAGATTGTGGTTTTTTCCTTTGTCTGAAATACAAGGTTATACTGTTGCCCTCAAAACACCAAAAGGCAAGGTGACCTTACCACAAAACACAGAAAACATCACTTTGACTGTGTATCTTTATTGATTGAGATTTTGTTCTTGAAGTTTACTTGTTGAGTTGCATACCAAGTGGAAAGGCATTGCTTTGAAAGAACAGGGATCTAGAGCTGCAAAGGAGAATGAAGAGGCATTACAAGAAGTTAAATCAGTTTTCCCGTCGCAAGTTAAAGGCTGCCCAAGAAAAGCTAAAGGAGGCTAAAGGGAAGCACCCAGCACGGAAAGTGAAGAAAGACACATTGGGGCTTGAGATTTTTGCCACCACTTCGGAACATATTGCTAAGAACCCTTGAGGGTCATACTCACCGATTTTGGGTAAATTTTGACATGTTTTGGTTTTTTTGCATTTGTGAGTTTTTGGTCAAAACTCGTGAAATTCGCCATTTCAGTTTGGGGATTCGAAAAAGGAGGAGAATGGTATCATTGGATGCCATAATTTCAGGAGAAAAAACTCAGCGATTTTCAGGACATTCGGAGATCATTTGCTCCCCCAAAGTGGTGAAAAATGCTTGCTTTTTGCACACTCTGCCCGGTCTATCAGCAAACTGTAATTTTTGGTTTTTTACACACAGGTTCAGTTTTGGAGGACTTCCAGGTATAGGATTGGGAAAATTTCAGTTGCTCCAAAAATTAGACACTCAGAGATTTCCAACGAGCTATCATGAGCCTCGTTTCGACATCGGGAAGGCTGCCAAATGTTTCCGGCAAGTCAGGGGACCTTTTGCTGATGTAAATTTTGAATATTTTTGTAATTTTTGAACCTCAAAAAATTGCTTTTTCCAAATGTACGTTTAGCTATTTTTGCACATGAAAAATGATGCAAAGTCAATTATTTTTCCTTTTTTAGCATTTTCTAGATATTTTATGAGATATTTTGTGCCTTGGGCTTTGCAAAGCCTCAAGGACAAGTTTAGATATTTTGATTAGGCCAATGGGAGAGCAAGTTGAACCATGAGGTTTTCCTCACTTGAGCATATATATTCCAAAGGCTTTCATTGTAAAACAAGGCTGAACTTGATGAGAGAAGAAATATATGGTCATATAAGCTTTGGAAGAAATACTTGTCTTATGCTTTTGGATTGCCTCTTGGATGCTCTTGGATGAATGAAGAAGGATTGTTGTTGAATTCCATGACTTGGTAGAATGGTATAGTGTCTCTTGCTTTGTTGTTGTCTTCTAGTTTACATTCATGAATACATGTTTCTTGCTTGCTATAGATCAGTAGAGAACAAATTTGAGACATGCCCATGGAGGCACCTCAAATTTCCTGTTTCTTCATCGATTCTTTGTTTTCTTCTTCCTAAGTAACATTAAAGAATTCTTGACTGCTCTTTAATATTTAGGATATTGTTGCTTGTTTCATTCATGGTTTTATACATGCTAAGTATGAATTACGGTACGCCTTGCTTACCTATGGCTAGCTATAGTTCCATCCATGAAATTTCTCTTTGACTGATTAGATTATCATTTTGTTTGAACCAAGGAGGCCTAGTTTCGATCTAGCCCTTTGCCTAAAACTATGCAAATCTTGTTGTTCAAAGTGCCCAATAACTTGAAGTACTGTGTTTAGGTGTTCTGGCATAGTAAGTTAAGTTGTTTGTCTTTCTTAAGTGTTTTCCCCAAAGTCTGATAGCCATTTCCTAAAGTTAGAGGGTCATATACTTCTATGCATGGCTTGAATGTTTATTTCTATGTATTGATTAGCTTATAGTTACATTTCGCATGATTAATGGTTTTCCCTACCATGTTTATGTTATCTATTAAACTAGTTATGCTTGGAATCCTTTGTTGCTCACAAACTTGATGTCCATTTTACTCCATTTTTCCCAAAGATCCTTTCTACCTTGAATCAAATCGGTCCTTCAATAGCCTTGTATCACCGTCTTATAGCTTTCTTGACCTTTTCGACCCCATAGCCCAGTTGATCTGACATATTTTTACCTATCTTATATCTTTGATCAGTTTCATCCCTCACAACTTAAAAACTAAAACCAAAAAACCTACTTCATAACTAGCCTAAAATCAGAACGCAATAAGCAAACACATAGATATCCCTTACACATATAGAGAGAGCCCTCTCCGAGTCCAGGAAGGCTAGGTCCTTGGGCTCCAAAGCTTGGTTTGATGTTACACTATCATTTGGCTTGCCAATTAGCCAAAGCACGAGACCCTAACATAATGGCGATCACGGTGGGACCCTGAGTATTAAACAAACTTAGTTTCCCTAAATCATTAGAGACCTTTGAGAATACTATCTGACTAACTTATCCCACCGCTCACTAACATAATGGCGATCACGGTGTGAATTTGAGTCAAAACATCCTAGGTATCCCTTAGGAACCCTCAAATTCTCAGTCAAACTTAAAAGAGTAGAATCTGGTTGTCTCGCCATCTTAGCAAAATGATGACTCAGCTGTAGGACACTCTTACAAACCTTAGGACTACATAAAGAACTCAGAAAAACAAAACAAAAAAATCTCCCTTAGATTGGTTTTTGACAGTATTGGTGGTGGACCATACACATATACCTCAAAACAACTAAAAATCCACCTGGCGACTCCACTAGCCTCCAGTAGGCCTTACTACTTCACTAAAATCTAGGCTACTATCCAATTTAGCCACCTCATCGCCAACCTAACATAATGGAGATCATGGTGGGACTCTGAGTAATAAACAAATTTAGATTCCCTAAACATTCCGGGAACCTTAAGAATACTATCTGATTGACTTCTCCCGCTGCTCACTAACATAAATGGCGATCACGGTGGGACCTTCCGAGTTAGTGACAATCTAAGTACTCCTTAGTGACTCTCGAAGTCTCATTTAAACTTAGAAAACTTAAGCATTGTTTGAAGAGTAGAATCTAGCTTTTTCACCATCTTAGAAAAATGATGATTAAGTTATAGGAAACTCTTCCAATACATCTCATGGGCTGTCTTATTGCGCCAAGAGGCGTAATCTACAACCCAGTATGACCCCGGCGTCAAGTATGTCATGTCCTCAAAAAATAATAAATTTTATTTTTGCTAATGTAGGCCAAAGCATTAACCTAATCTTTAATTTTATATAACTTGAATATTTAGATTATATATAACTTTTTTAACTTATTAATGGGTTGAGATTATATAATTTGAATGGATAGTAAATTATCTCAACCCTTTAATAATTGCTTTATTATATACGTGAATTTGAATGGATTATAAATTTACCTTTAACAAAAAATTTTACCACATTGAATTTCCAAATTAAGTAAAATTTTAAACATCTTTACTCTTTACTAAAGTCAATAACATTTCCTAAATCAAAGGAAAAGATTTAATTCAACACAAATCATCAAAATCCAAAATATTTTAATATTTCTTTTAATTAAATATTTGTAAAATAAATCTTTAAAAAGAAAACCCATGTTCTATGGATAAATTAAAATCTTTAAAGATATAAATATTTCCCCATCAAAATTGCAATATTTCAAAATTTAAATAAACCAGAGGTATGGTAAATAAATAAAACCTATTTTTATAGGTACTCCATAGCTATGGTAAATAAATTAAAAAATATATAAACTAGATGTATGGTAAATAAATAAAAACTTCTTTTTATATTTACTCCATAAACCTTTTTATATTTAAAAAAACTAAAAACGAGGTTTATTTAGATGAACCCTATGGGATGAATACCATGGGAAAAATTAATATTGATACCATGGGCTAAATACCATGGGCCAAATACCATATTTATAAAAGAAGTATGGTAAATAAATACATATAAAAAATGTATAAATAGGTATGATAAATAAGTAAATATAAAATATGTATAAATAGGTATGGTAAATAAATAAATATAAAAGAGGTATAAAGAGGTAAGGTAAATAAACCAGCATAGATCCATCTTAACTCCGGATCTATCAAGCGCCGAGAGGGATCAAATCTCTCGAAGTGCAAACTACTTTTTTGAGTGCAAAACTTGAGGAAAGGTTTGCACCTCGAGAGATTTGATCCCTCTCAGCGCTTGATAGATCCAGAGTTAAGATGGGTCTAGGCTGGTTCATATATTTTGCTGATGTATATGTAAATAAAGAGCCTCCATATTGGCCTCCTTCTCTTACTTAGCTGATCTGCGTTATTTCTCTGCATTATTGTTTAATATTGTTGCATTTCCCATTTGGGAATATTACAGTATCCAACAATGATCAGTGGCTTGACCATAATGTACATAGGAAAATCCTATATCAATCCGAGATAATGGATTATGGGATCCCAAATTGTACCCACACTCGTTCAAAGAAGAGTTTTGCAGTGACTTTTGTTGTGATACTCTTCTTGCAGGCTACCAAAATGGCCATCTTAGAGAATATGTTGATGACCAAGAAAACACAATTGTTTCTATGCATCGTAGAAGGAAGGCCCAACATGTAATACATGGATATGGGTTCCTAGGGTCGACTAGGAGTAGGAAGAGGAGTATACAAACCTTGTTGCTTGATTTTAGGTTTGGTAGTGGCATAGGAAGTGCAGGATCTAATGTACTTCCCAACAAATTGTCAAAGGTTCAACTAATAAAAATACTTCTACAACACTGCCATTGTTTTCTCTACCTCGAAATTTCCAACGAACTGACTGTAGTGCACCTTGTTGGGCCCTACTATTGTTATCCATTTTCACACCATATCCTACTACTTTTCACTATAAACTACCCTAATTTACCCTTCTGACACCTTGAAGCCACTCTACATTGACTAAATTGTGTTATTTTATAGTGGAGGTAAGAATCACCGATAAAGGTTGTTTTTACATATCTTTGGTTATTTTAAGTAGGTTTTAAGCGAATTTATATTTCTTGACTTATTATTTGACTAATTTATTGATAGGGTTATTAAATATGGAGATGGCACTTGAGTACATTGACAGGTCATCAGTGACCCAACACCTAGTTCAACAAATACATTAAGAAAACATTCAGTAATTAGTTCGGTACTCTACTCTAGGTTTGGTACCAGTCAACCAGTAAAATTTCGACATCCCGAAGATAGCTTCTCGTGTTCACGAGCATGGTATTAGATCCCTCAACCTAAAGATACGGTCACATATGGAACAATGCAGATATGATGTGGATGAAGTGATCCTGGGAATTTGGCTTAGCTCAGATTAGCCCTGATCACATATGTATTTATTTTTCTAGTTCATTTTGTTATAACCATTTTCAGGCTGAAATTCTTTAATAAAGCCCAACATTTGTATGGGAGGTTACGTACACATAATGAACTAGTGTCGAAGATATTGTGACTGAAACACCATTTGACTCTGTTTTTTTTAAAGTTTGAAACACTTGGACTTATGTTTTATTGAAGGTTCTAATATAATCGTTCTCGGATTTTATACATATGTGGATTTATTTTTTCTTGATATGTGAGTTATTGAGCTAAGTTAATCTTGTCTCATGTCATGGCAAGGGCCCACAACAAACCTCAGAAAAGTTTTGTAACAATTTTTGTTAAGTAGAATGTTTTCTTTGAATTCGTTTTAGTAGAACTATACTTAAGAATTTGTTTCCTTTTGTTGGTAATTTAAATAATTTATGTACTTATAACCATAATTGAATTCCATTTGAAAGATATTGTAGATATAAAGGTTATGATAGCTAGTTAGATGCTTGTTCGAGTCTTGTGAGTTTGTAAATCATTTTCATAGGTATTATCTGCATTCATTGATTTCTTTTGTTGATCTCAATTTATGTTAATTTTTGAAGAAGTAGGCTTCAACTTAGAATGGATTTCTAAGGAATGAGTTTTTACAGTTTTCGATTGAACCCTCTGATCTAAATAAAATAACTCGATCATTTGTGGATCTATATTTTGACAAGAAATCCTTGTAGTTGGTGTTCAATAATGTTTTAATCTTCGTGAGGATTGGTTAGGAACAATGTGCCATTCATTTTACCAAGAACAGTGTCCTAATTGTTTGAAGAACAACTTTTCATTCACTTTGTCAAGAAATAATGTGTTAATTATTTGATCAAACTGTGTGTCATTCATTTTATCTTGTAGTTAATTTTGAGTTAGATTTATCGAATTAGAAGTTGTGTGTCATTTTCTCAATTTCTTAGTTAATTAGAAATTTGTGTGTTATTTATTTAATTACTCAGTTGATTTTGAATTAGAAATTCATGTGTTATTTGCATGACTGCTCAATTAATTTCAAATGGATTTCTTAAAATAGGAAGTTGTGTGAATTATTTTGAAAGGTTAAGAGCATTGTTGAGTTTACTTTTTTGATTTCTAACACCTTTGGATTAGATTCTTCTAGAGATTTATGAGTAGAACGAATTGTTAAATTATATTGAGGACATGTTTTAAGATGATTTTTGAATTTATTTCTAGAAGAAAATATAACTATCCGTACAATAATTGAAGATAAATCAATGATTTGGATTGTGTGAAATTGAGGAGTGTAATTGGTTTCTTCACTTCAGAAAACTTCAGTTTGACAATTTTTAATTAGGAACAGAGTGTGGTTATTCTGCACTTAAATTCATAATAAGTCAGCATAGGATAATTTTAGATCAGAACCATAATGCCTTG
Organism: Pinus albicaulis; assembly: GCA_034641835.2. Lineage (NCBI taxonomy): Eukaryota > Viridiplantae > Streptophyta > Pinopsida > Pinales > Pinaceae > Pinus > Pinus albicaulis. The sequence continues at coordinate 953,913,867 of CM076571.1, forward strand.
TAACTTAAAGCTTACAAAATTCGGTTAAAAATTCTAAATTTATGGAATTAAACGATATATAAGAAACCCTAACATTTTTGCTGTCATTGTCGGGGAGTTGCAAATGCTCCACGTAACATCTTTCTAGATTTATGTCTATGATAAGGATTTTTGGAAATCAGAGGGTAGATAATGAGCAATAAGTGTTAGGTCCCTATATTACTAGTGTAGTCCCTTATTGTTCTTAGTTTAGCCCCCTTATTGTTATTTTTGTACCCCTGTAACCCCAATATTTTTATTATTGTGCCCTTACATTATTATTGTTATGTTGGCTAGGATTATATTGTGACCCCATGGACTCCTATATATAGAAGGAGGTTTTGTCATTTGTATCATCCAATAATTGTTCATTTATGTAATGTAAAGGAGGTTTCCCCCTTGAAATGTCTTGTTTCTAAGGCATTGATCTCTATTTTCTTCTATTTTTGGAGCTGGTTTCATAACATTTGGTATCATAGCTTTGGATTCTAGGGTTTCGCTGCTCCAAACAGGATATCATGGAATTTTAGCTATAAATTTTTTTCTACGAAGGTTCAGAAGTTGAAATTTTTATCATGCGAAGCCTAAATCCTGAGGAACTTCGTGTAAACATTTAAAATCTTGGTTCACAATATTTTCGGAGATATGATCTATGGAATTTAGGGTATTTTCAGGCTCCTGAATTTCATCTCAAAGAGGTGAATGTGGGAAAATTGGCATAAATCTCTCTCTAAGCATCGGATTGAGATTCTATAAAAAGTGGCCCAAATTAAAGGGACTATAGTTTAATGTGTATCAATTTCAGAGCCGAAGGAGGAAACATTGACACGTGGCACACCGTACAAGTTTTTTCTACTGAACCAGTCCATAATTAGGTTATTGTGGGAGATTGGGCATAACTTTGACTTGAAGCATCCAAAGCAGGTCAGACCCGTGGCATTGGAAATAAGATTCAGAGGGATACTATAGGACCTAATTTTAGATATTGAAGATATGTTATCACATAGATAATTCAGTTTTAATATCGAGCTCCTCAAAAGAAAGAAAAAGGTGTGTATTTATTTTTTCAAATTGCATAAATCTTGTTTGAAAAATAAAGTTGAAGTGATTCCATTGGCATGTTGAAGCATAGATATCAGTATTGGGTTCTAAAATTCCCCCTAAAAATAATTCAACACCCATTAATCCCTCAGAATAATCTACTATGACACATGAAGATGAAGAAGTGAAACATGATATATCAAAATTACAAGAGCAGGTGCACCAAATTTCGCTCTCGCAAAGAGCAACAAAAAATGAAATGGAAGTTTTGAAGAAAGGCATGGAAGCTAAGATGGACGGTTTGAAGAAGGGCATGGAAGCTAATATGGATGGTTTGAAGAAAGGCATGGAAGCTAAGATGGATGTTTTGAAGAATGGCATGGAATAAATGGAAGCTAAGGTGGATGGTATAGAATAAAAAATGAAATACAACATGGAAGACATGAAGAATGATCTAAAAGCATACATGGAAGGTTTGACAAAGTTGATACAAGAATTGTTTCCTAATGGCGAAAATATAGTAGAGGAAACTCATGATGAGAACAAAATAAATGTTAATCGTGATTTCATAAACTCTAATGTTGGATTGAAGACCCACCATATTCCAAAGATCAATATGAGGAATTTTGATGGAAATGATTCCGTAACATGGATACTACAAATGGATCAATATTTTGATCTCAATAATGTGAAAAACACACAAAAGGTACGTATTGCAACTTTATATTTAGAACAAAATACATTTGTATGGTATCTATGGCTTTTCTCCCATAAAAAAATTGTCACTTGGTCAATTTTTACGGAGGAAATGATAGCACATTATGAGGATACAAAGAGGAACACCTTCTTTAGCCAATTGATAAATCTCAAACAAAAGGGTTTAGTGGGGCAGCACATTGAGGACTTCCAAAAATTGAATATAAGGGTAACTGATATTCCAGAGGAACACAGGATCGATCTCTTCATAGGCACTTTAAAGGATAACATCTAACATGAAGTTCGTGTTTTGGAACCGGATTCATTGGAGAAGGCATTCAGGTTGGCAAGAAAAGTTGAATGTAAAATAATGGCGACAAGGAAGCCTACCACTCAATTCTATAAAGAAGGAAGTGTTGCTACGCCTAGATTTCCACAACCTATAAGGTTGACACCACAACAATTGGAAGAAAAAAGAGCAAAAGGGCTTTGCTACAGTTGTGATAGCAAATACACTAAAGGTCATAAGTGTGTTGAGAAGAAATTGTTTTACATAGATTGTGAAGAGGAAGAAGAAAATGAACAAGAAGAGGATATACACCAGGAACCAGCCCCAGAAGAGGAAGAAATGAATCCGACCATATCGTGTAATGCACTGGCAGGAATTACCACTCCTCAAACTCTCAAGATAGAAGGACATATCAAGAAGAAAAAGGTGATAGTGTTGATTGATTCAGGTAGCACCCATAATTTTATTCATTGTAAGGTAGCCAAGGAATTAAATTGTTTCCTATACCCAGCACCAGAATGTCAAGTGATGGTTGCAAATGGAGGAACTATAAATTGCTCTGGAAAATTCCATAATATAAATCTAACCATGGGGGAATATGTATTGACTAGTCCAATGCTTTCCATTCCTATGGGAGGTGTTGATGTTGTACTAGGAGTACAATGGTTACAATCTTTGGGGACGGTAGCTTTTAATTTTCAAGAACTTTTCTTGAAATTATTTTCAGAAGGAAAGGAAGTCGAATTACGGGGTATTGAAGGGAAGCCAGGAAGGATAATAAGCTCTAATGTCATGACAAAGCTTCTAAAGAAATAAAAACGAGGCGTAATTGCACAATTATGCTCACTAGAAGTTCCGACATCAAAATCATCTATTTGTGTAGATCTCCAACAAGTCTTGGACAATCATTCCAAGGTGTTTGAAACTCCCAAAGGACTCCCACCTATTCGTGATCATGATCATGCTATTCATTTGATTCCAGGAAGTGTTCCTCCAAACATCAGGCCTTATAGATATCCTTACTTCCAAAAGAGCGAAATTGAACGTATGATTGCAGAAATGTTAGAGGCCGGTATAATTCAACCTAGTCAAAGTTCTTTCTCTGCTCCTGTAGTATTGGTACACAAGAAGGATGGATCATGGCGAATGTGTCCGCATTATAGGGAGCTCAATAAGCTCACCATTAAAGATAAATTTCCCATTCCTGTGATTGATGAATTATTGGATGAATTACATGGAGCAATTTATTTTACCAAGTTGGATCTTCATTGAGGATATCATCAAATTAGAATGAAGACTGAAGATATTCCAAAAACAGCATTTCGAACTCATGAGGGTCATTATGAATTTTTGGTCATGCCTTTTGGCCTTACCAATGCACCTTCTACATTTCAAGGGTTGATGAATTCCATTTTCAAACACTTCCTTAGAAAATTTGTGCTAGTATTTTTTGATGATATACTAATCTACAACAGGTCTTGGAAGGATCATGTTCAACATGTTGACAGGGTGCTCAAACTATTGCAGGAGAAACAATTATATGCAAAACCATCCAAATGTTTCTTTGGAGTACAAGAGGTGGAATATCTGGGTCATATTGTATCTCACGAGGGTGTTAAGGTAGACCCTAACAAAATTAAATCCATTAGGGAATGGAAAGTCCCCACAACCATAAATAAGTTGCAAGGATTTCTTGGGTTAACATGGTATTATCGCAATTTTGTTAAGAATTATGGGAGAATAGCAGCACCTCTAACAACATTATTGAAAAAAAATGCATTTTCATGGACTCCTGAAGCAACTAAGGCCTTTGAACATCTTAAAGAGGAAATCTGCCTAACATTGGTCTTAGCTACGCCAAACTTCACAAAAACCTTTATTATGGAATGTGATGCCTTGGGACATGGAATTGGTGTTGTTTTAATGTAAGAAGGAAGACCCATTTCTTTTGAAATTCGTCCAATCAAAGGAAAGTATTTATAGAAAGCTATTTATGAGAAGGATTTGTTGGCAATACTACATGCACTAAAGAAATTGTGACCTTACCTAATGGGAAGACACTTCAAGGTAAAAACTGATCATGATAGTCTTAAACACTTTTTGGAACAAAGACTATCTTCAGAAGAGAAAAAAAATGGGTCACAAAGATGTTGGGTTATGACTTTGAAATCATCTACAAAAAAGGGAAGCTACATGTTGTTACAGATGCACTCTCAATAAAGGATGAAGAGGTGGAAGCATTGATTTGTGCCATCTCTATTATCCAACCAGATTGGATAACCGAAGCAAGGGATGAATCGAAGAAGGAGGAAGAAGTGTGGACACTCATTCAAAAGTTGCAGTAAGATCCTAATAAATCTGATACATTTAGTTGGAAAAATGATTCCTTATGGTAAAAATATCACTTATATATTTGTAAGAATTCCCAACTAAAACAAAATATCCTTTTGGAATTGCACACTTCTCCTTTAGGAGGACACTCAGGATTTTTAAAAACTTACCATAAGGTGAAGAAAGAATTTTTTTGGGATGGCCTGAAATCTAATATTCAAAAGTTTGTGGTGGAATGTTTAATTTTCCAGCAAAATAAAGTTGAGACAATTAAGACATAGGGACTTCTATAGCCTTTATCCATTCCAATTCAACGTTGGGAGGAGATTACAATGGATTTTATCATAGGTTTACCTAAGTCCTAAGGAAAGAGTGTCATCATGGTGGTAGTTGATAGACTTACCAAGTATGCAAAATTTTGTGAATTATCTCATCCATTTAAAGCAAGTAGAGTTGCTACTGCATTTATGGAAACAATTCAAAAGCTACATGGAAAACAAACGATTATTGTAAGTGACAGAGATCCCATTTTTACTAGAAATTTTTGGACGAAATTATTTTCTTGTTTGGGTACTCAACTAGCTCATAGCTCATCTTATCATCCTCAATCCGATGGTCAAACTGAGATAGTGAATATATGTTTGGAAGGATATCTTCGTTGTTTGTATCTGATAAAAAAACACAATGGGTCAAGTGGTTACCTCTCACTGAATGGTGGTATAATAATTCCTTCCATACAACAGAAAAAATGACCCCATTTATGGCACTTTATGGATATCATCCACTGCCCATCACATCATATTTAAGAGAAAATTCTAAGGTTCAAACATTGGAATATCACATCGAGTATCAATAAGAAGTTATCCAAATCTTAAAGGATAACCTAAATTTGGCACAAAATCGAATGAAACAACAGGAAGATCAACATCACAGCGAGATAAGTTTTGATGTAGGAGACTAGGTATTTTTACGGCTACAACCATACAAAAAAATGTCCCTCAAGCAAGCTAAGAAGGATAATAAAATATTGCCAAAGTAATATGGTCCTTACAAGGTGTTGCAAAGCATTGGTACTATGGCATACAAATTGGAGTTTCTCGTTTCTTTGCGAGTGCAGCCGCTATTCCATGTTTCATGCTTAAAGAAGGTTATAGGTGACAAAATTCTAGTTCAAACAATATTTCCAAAACTTGATGAGGAAGGAAAAATCATATTGGAACCTGAAGTAGTCATGGAAACAAGAACTCGACAGCTACAGAATCGATCAATTTCAGAGTATCTCACCAACTGGAAGAACTTACCCACTGAAGATTCTACATGGGAGGATGAGAATTTTATACAGAAGCATCCAGAGCTACTCAAGTGTTGAGGACAACACCATTTTGAAGGAGAGGGGCATGTTAGGTCCCTATATTGCTAGTGTAGTCCCTTATTGTTGTTAGTTTAACCCCCTTATTGTTATTGTTCTACCCCAGTAAACCTAATATTGTTATTAATGTGCCATTAAAGTATTATTGTTAGGTCGGCTAGGATTATATTGTGACCCCATGGACTCCTATATATAGAAGGAGGTTTTTTCATTTGTATCATCCAAGAATTGTTCATTTATGTAATGTAAAGGAGGTTTCCCCCTCGAAGTGGCTTATTTCTAAGGTGTTGATCTCTCTTTTCTTCTATTTTTGGATTTGGTTTCACAAAAATAAGACGTGACTGAAGAGCCATGTGTCCACTATGGTGGGGTTGTTCCAAATTCTAGTTGCCTTTAGTAAATTTTTGTAGTACTGATTTTTTGTTTTCATTATGTGAAAAAGTAGAGGTAGAACTAGATATAGTAAGGGGAGATTTATTTGAATTACGAAATCACTTTGAGAATATTTGGTCCTACAAAAACAGCCCCAACTAACCTTGCTAATTGTTACACATGTATCAGAGAGGAGGGAGAAATATCTACTACAAAAGTGTCCCGAGAAAAGGAAATATCACATCAAGAGGGGGAAGTACAACTTCAAGATATACCACAACAAGTAAAAACTATCTTTGGAGTTGTTGTAGGAACAGAACTTGTGGTAGTCTCATAGGTAGAGTTAGTAGTAGGAGTACCTCGAAGGGATTAGGGACCTGAGTACATTAGGCCCAATCTAGTCAAATCTTATTCTAGTTTTAGGGCTTACTTTTGAACTTGTAACAAGGATGGCTAACAGAGGAGGAGGTGAGGAGGAAAAAAACAATGAAAAATATAATGGTGGGAAAACACTGGGGATAATGATAGAGTCAATAATTTATTCAGTGGGAATAATGATCGGAGAGATGGGACAAGAGGGCGACCTGAGGATAACGAGGAGGATTCAAAGACTACCTTTAGATTTCCAATTATGGATATCACCAAAAAAATTACTATGAAAATCATACCTTTGGCATCTCTTCCGCTTTTCTACGGTACGTCCTCTGAAGACCCTGAATCTTTTCTGTTTGAATTTGATATTCTTTTCAGAAGTTACAATTAGTATGATGATGCACATAAAATTAAACTATTTACTTTTACCTTAAAATATTCAACCCTGAGATGGTTCATGAGTTTGGAAGAACATACTATCTACTCATGGGATGACATGAAGTCTACTTTTCTTAAGAAATATCAAGATTACTATAAAAGAAGAGATGTAAATGATATTTTTAGAATCTAGTGGATGGAAGATGAGATTTTGGAAGAATACCTTGAAAGGTTTCTTTATAACTATCATAATTTTTGAATAGGTAATTGTTGAGATTCAACAAGATGATGAGCTTAGTGAAAAGAGTCGCCTTCACTAAGTGGGCCCGCAGGCTATTTTTGGCGCAAAGTCTATTTTTAGACTATGTCTATTTTTAGACATGTTGATCATATTCTATGAGTTGCAGGATGCTATTTGTGGATGGTTGGTAAAGTTGAAAACAGATGGACTTCTATTTTTAGACATATTATTTAGGGTCTATTTTTAGACCGGCCACTTCAAAATAGATATGTCGAATATTATTAGCTCTTAATAATATTTGGACTCTAAACATTATCTTATTCTCTTGGAGCACTTCAGTTCAGTGCACAGATGTGGCACAACAGCTGATAGAAGGAATTACGCTATTCCTAAGGGTTTACTGGAGCTATTGCATGGAGGACTCAATTAGAACTCAAGTGGCAGAGTTATGACACAGTTGGAAGAAGTAGTTATGGAGTTGTATTCAGTTTAACTCAGTTAGACTCAGTTGAGCTAGTTGTATCTAGTCTAACTCATTGATACACTAGTGAGAGTGGAGTGAATTAATTAGTTAATTAATTAAAAAATAATAACTCATTAATCAACTGAAGAATACATCAGTTAACTACAGTGCATGGCAGTTTCAGTGGAGACCAGTGGAGAGATAGGTGAAAGGGAAAGTGTGACTATCAGTTGTGACTATAGTGATGCATTGATTGCATCCAACACTCAGTGGAGATGCCAATGAGGATTGCATGAGCAAGGCTGTAGTAATTCTAACTCATTAAGAGCCATTCTTCAGCAGGGATTGTGCAGTAGAGGCAGGCTAGCAAGTGGCAAATATCGGTGCATGGATTTGAAAGATCGGGCCTGATTAGTGTGTAGCGATTGTATTGTAATGAGAGCTTGATATGATTAGCTTTGTATGAGGATTGTTACATGATATCTATGACATATATTAAATACATATAGTTGGGGTTTTTAGCTTCAGGCTTTCCCGTTAAACAACTGTTTTAATGTGTGTGAATTTTTATTGTTTCATGTGCGCATTGCAATCTTGATTTAATTTCCCCAAATGATCAATGGTGGAATAGATTCTGTATTTTGCATGAAGTTAAAATAGTGTGAGATCGGGAGAATATTTGACATATAACACATAAGTTATATAATTTCTACATGGTATCGGAGCAGTTGATCATTGGAGGATATTGCAATTATTGAAGCGGTTGAGTTTTGTGCTGGTGGAATTCGAATTTGCTGCAGTGTTTTCTTGGTGTCAAAGTTGAGCATTCATTGAAATGTCTTTCAATGGATTGAGATTGGAGTATGCCCTTGATGGGAGCTTCAATTACATAGCATGGAAGGACAGGATGGAGGCGGCGTTGGATGATAACGGGTTAAAGGAGTTCATAGATGCTGATATTCCGAAGCCTGCTTCTAGCGATGCAGCCGCACTTGATGCAAGGAAAAAGAAGGTAGCAAAGTGTCGAAGGATTCTATTGGAAGGTGTGAAGGACCAAATTGTGTCTAGCCTTCATAGTAAATCCACTCCATTCTTAATGTGGAAGGATTTGACATATTTTTTCCAAAGCAGAAGTGACCAGAGGAAGTTGGCGCTTAAAGACAAGCTCAGAAAAATAAAAATGGAGAAAGGCGACAGTATTCCAAAATACCTCACGAAGTTTTTCCACTGCAAGGATGAGCTAGGAAGTGTGGGGGTTACTGTTGATGAATAAGAATTGGTGAGCTTGGCTCTCCTTGGGCTTCTGAAGAGTTGGCATAGCTACGAAGACTCTGTTAATGGACGGGAGAAACCGCCAGGATGGGAGCGACTTTGGTCAGATCTTGTGCAGGAGGAGATAAGGCGGGGTACCAGGGATGGATCTTCATCGAATAATGAAGATGAAGAAAATTTCACTTTGGCTGCAAAAGGTCGGAAAGGAAAAGGGAATAAATCTTCCAAATCCAAAGCTAAAGGCAAGAAGCAGGATTTGTCCAAGGTGAAGTGTTTTCACTGTCACCAGCATGGGAATTTCGCCACTAATTTCCCACAGAAGAAGAAGAATAAGCAGGCTGCTGGATCTGCAGCTGGAGAGGCCTTAACCTCACAATTTGAGTTGGATTTTTCTTTGATCGCATGCTTGGTTTCAAGTGTGATGGGATCGGTGTGGTTTCTTGACAGTGGTGCGTCTTTCCATATGACCGGAGACAAAGATTTGTTTAGTGATTTGGAGGAAAAGGATCTTGGAGTGCACATCGAGATGGGCGATGATGGTAGAAACAATGCGACTGGTGTCAAGACCATTTCCTTTGAGAGGGAGTTCGGTAAACCTTTCATCTTGAAGGATGTCATGCATGTTCTAGGATTGAAGAAGAATCTGATCTCCATGGCGATGTTGGAAGACAAGGGTTATGACGTTGTTTTTAGTGAGGGAAAAGCCTTCCTACACCATAAAACAACTGGTCAAACCAGGAGGATAGGGATTCGAGTTAAGAATATTTATCAATTGTAGGTAGATGGCTGAACAGCAATGGTAGGCAAAGCAGGAGTGGTGAGCCGGGATGAGGGCAAATTGTGGCACAGGATATTGGGCCATCTTCACCATGGCACTTTGAAAATTTTGCAGTAGATTTATACTGGGCTTCCAAAAGGTACACTTGCGCAGTCAGATCAGTGCAAGGGATGTACTTTGGGAAAATTTGTGAAGACCAATTTTCATGAGAAGGATAGTCGTGCCTCGGTGATCCTTGAGAGAATTCACACAGACGTGTGTGGACCTTTCTTGGTTTCTTAAACAGCAAAGCACAAGTATTATGTGATATTTGTTGATGAATTTCCTCATAAGTGATGGATATTCTTCATGCAGAAGAAGAGCGAGAGATACTCAAAGTTCTGTGAGTTCAAGGCACTTGTTGAGAAAGAGTCGGGGAAGCAAGTGAAGGCTCTAAGGAGTGATAATGGTGGTGAATTCATCTCTGGTGAATTCAAAGACTTTGGTAGCATAGAAGGAATTCGAAGAGAGCTCATAGCGCCTCATAACCCACAGCAGAATGGGGTCGCGGAGAGAAAGAAAAGAACGATCGTGGGTGGGCCAGATGGGTGATAAGCTGCATGAGGAGACTTCCCCGTCTATAGGCCTTATAAGATGCAAAGAATGCTAGCTTATGTGCAAAACCGTTGTCCTCATAGAGTACTTGGCATGAGTACACCCGAAGAGGCGTTTTCTGGTAAGAAGCCTGATATTTCTCATTTGAAGATTTTTGGCTCACCTGTTTACATTCATGTGACGAAGGATGCCAGGAAGAAGCTGGAGCCGATCGCAGAGGTTGGGATATTTGTGGGGTACATTGAAACAATTCCCACAATTATCGTGGTGTATCTATTACTGACAGACTGTTGTGCGACGGTTTATCAAATTTCATGAGGAGAAAGCCATGAAGCTGTCACTTGAGAGGGAGCTACACTTGCATGCAGAGGAGGAGCTACTTGTTCCTAAAGATGAGCCTCAAGATGTGGATCAGCCACAAGAGGAGGTTCATGGAGTGGAAGAAACCACTCATGCAGTGCCAAACATTAGAGGGTGAAAGCGCACTACAAAAGCTGAGTGACTGAATATTGATGTAGTGCAGAATGTAGGAGCTCCTACATCACAGCGTAGACAGAGACAGTCACCTAACCAATTTACTGGATACATGGCTTTGATGAGCAAGTGTATCGTGACGAGCCATCCTCTTTAGAGGAAGTTGTGGAGGATCCCACATGGGTAGATGCCATGGTGGAAGAGTATGATTTGATCACAAAAATGTTAAAAGGGAGATTGTCCCAAGGCCGAAAGGGAAATCAGTGGTAGGTTGGAGATGGATCTACAAAGTGAAGCAAGTTTTTGATGGGAGCGTTGAGAAGTATAAGGCAATATTTGTTTCTTGGGGCTTCTCATAGATCAAGGGGATTGACTATAAAGAAACCTTTGCACCTATCACAAGGTATTATTCTATACGGACCATCCTTTCTCTCTCAACGCAGATGGGTTGGCACATTCATTAGATGGATGTGAAGATTGAGTTCCTCAACAGAATCATTGAGGAGGATTTGTACATTGAGTAGCCTGAAGGATTCGAAATCGTCAACAGCAAGTCGCATGTGTGCAGGCTCGAGAGAGCGTTGTATGGGCTGAAACAAGCACCTTGTGCTTGGTACACACAGATAGACATTTATTTCATCGGACTTAGTTTCACCAAAAGTGAGGCGGATCCAAACCTATACCAGATTGTGGTGGAGGGAAAGATTTTGATCATTGTGTTTTATGTAGATGATTTAATACTAACGGGTGATGAACTATTGATACACTCATGCAAGGAAGATCGGTCCGATCTAAAGGAGTTCGAGATGAAGGACTTGGCCTCCTTCATTATTTCCTGGATTGAAATTTAAGTAATGGAAGGTGCTATGCTTGTGTCTCAAGGCAAGTATGCTCGAAATATAGGAAATACCGGAGAAGTTTCACATGCAAGGTCGCAAGCCTATCGACACTCCCTCTTCCCCGGGGCTGAGGAAAGAGGATGCTACATCGCCAGAGGTAGTGGATGCCACCGTTTATCGACACTTGGTGGTTTGCTCATGTATTTAGTCATCACACGACACAACATATGCTATAAATGTGAACCAACTCTTTCACAACATGGTGAAGCCTGGCAGCTCTTTTGGAAGGCAGGCAAGCATGTCCTGAGGTATCTCAGTGGCACATCTAGGTATGGATTGTGGTATATACAGTTGTATGAGTTGAAGCTGCATGGCTTCACAGATGCAGATTGGGAAGGAAGCCCAACGGACCAAAGAGAACATCTGGAGGGATTTTCAGTATCGGATCTACAGTAGTTTCTTGGTACAGCAAAAAAAAAAGATCCGTGGCACTCAGTTCAGTAGAGGTCGAGTACATGGCAGCAATTTTGGCTACATGCGAGGCTATATGGATGAGGAAGATCCTGGTTGGGTTGTTCGGTTCTCACTTAGATCCTACTGTGATATATTGTGATAATCAGAGTTGCATTAAACTCTCGGTTAATCCAGTATTTCATGATAGATCTAAACACATTGACATCCGGTATCATCATATCAGAGATTGTGTGCAGCGTAAGATCATGTTACTTTCATACATTCCCACGGAGGATCAGGATGCTGATATCTTGACGAAGGCGCTCACCAGGAACAAATTCGAATACCACAAAGGCAGGATAGGGGTGGCAGATAATCCTTATCTTGTTGAGAGGGAGTGTTGAGATTCAAAAAAATGATGAGCTTAGTGAAAATATTTTCCTTCACTAAGTGGGCCCGTAGGCTATTTTTGGCGCAAAGTCTATTTTTAGACATGTCGATCATATTCTATGAGTTGCAGGATGCTATTTGTGGATGGTTGGTCAAGTTGGAAAAATATATGGACTTCTATTTTTAGACATATTGGGCAGAGTCTATTTTTAGACTGCCAGTCTAAATATAGATATGTCGAATATTATTAGCTCCTAATAATATTTGGACTCTAAACATTATCTTATTCTCTTGGAGCACTTCAGTTAAGTGCACATATGTGGCACAACAACTGACAGAAGTAATTATGCTATTATTGAGGGTTTACTAGAGCTATTGCATGGAGGAATTCAGTTAGAACTCATGTGACAGAGTTTGGTGGAGTTGGAGAACTAGTTGGTGGAGTTGTATTTAGTTTAACTCAGTTAGACTCAGTTGAGCTAGTTGTATCTAGTCTAACTGAATGATACACTAGTAAGAGTGGAGTGAATTAATTAGTTAATTAATTCAAAAATAATAACTCATTAATCAACTGAAGAATACATCAGTTAACTACAGTGCATGGCAGTTTCAGTGGAGACCAGTGGAGAGATAGGTGAAAGGGCAAGTGTGACTATCAGTTGTGACTATAGTGATGCATTGATTACAACCAACACTCAGTGGAGATGCCAATGAGGATTGCGTGAGAAAGGCTAGAGTAATTCGAACTCATTCAGATCCATTCTTCAGCAAGGATTGTGCAGTAGAGGAAGGCTATTAGGTGGCAGAGATCAGTGCATGGATTTGCAAGATAGGGCCTAATTAGTGTGTAGCGATTGTATTGTACTGAGAGCTTGATATGATCAACATTGTATGAGGATTGTTACATGATATCTATGACATATATTATATACAGATAGTTGGGGTTTTCAGCTTCAGGCTTTCCCATTAAACAACTGTGTTAATGTGTGTGAATTTTTATTGTTTCATGTGTGCATTGAAATCTTGATTTAATTTCCACAAATGATCAATGGTGGAATAGATTTTTTATTTTGCATGAAGTTAAAATAGTGTGAGATCAGGAGAATCTTGGACATATAACACATAAGTTTTATAATTTCTACAGTAATCTGGATGAAAGAAAATTTAGGACTATTTTTCTAAAAGGATTAAGGGAAGAGTGCATTGAAACACTAAATCTCTCGAGTTCCAGTGATATTTATGGGAACCCCTTTGCTGAAATAGTTGAACTATGTAGAACTTATCCTAGAAGTCAAGCTTAGCTTAACTATGTAGAACTAATTCTATAAGTCAAGCTAAGGAAGGCAAGAGGATTCAGGACAACCCAAGGGATTATTTGTCTAGGAATTCTAAACCAGTGAAGGGTGGTGTCACTTGAACTAAACTAGGGAACCTCTTAGAAAATTAAAAAAAAGAGATCCTAAACACTATTAGTGGTCAGTTGGATACTCTGAAAATTAAGAGAAAACAAGAGGAAGAGAGGGATGCTTTGGCTATTTTATGTCCTAAATGCAGACGGAATCATGCTGAGAGGGAATTCAACATTAATGTGGTGTAAGTTTGTGGAATTTGCACCCATGAGAACCCCATTGATGAGTTCCCTTCCCTTCCGGGATTGCAAGATACTTATAAATCGGGGGCTGAAACAAGTGAGCTTCCTCAATAATCTAGGAAACCATCATGGAGGATGTTGGAGCGGGGTCCCCTAGGGATAATTTAGAGTAACTTTTTGTATGTATTTTTGGATATGCGCACTGTGCAGAAAGGTCAAGGGGCTTTGGGGTGGGTCAAAGTCCCTCTTTTATGTAAATGGGTTATAAGGGTAAATTATGGGCCTTAAACCATGGTTTGATACCATAGTATCTGTGCACTGGATGAATATAAATAGAGATAGACCGAGTCTAGTAAAAGGTGAGAATCATGATGTTTTGGGTCTAAGTACGTTTAATGTTCTGTGTACATTTTGTAAGTCTAGGTTGGGTAGAAAGGCTCTTGTTGGTTGTGTGCACGAAGACCTAGTCTTGGCTGTGTTCAGACTTCGCTAGATGTGTGCACGAAAGGGTAATTGTAAGGGGAATGTATGATTGTACTGAACTATTTTGAATCTAATACAAGACTATTTTTGGCGAAGCAATTGTGTTATGCGTCTAAAATATTTGTTTCCTGTTATTTCTTTGAGATTGCGTTACTTCTATTATATCTGTGCGAGTAAATATTGTATTTATTCATGAGTATATGTTGATGGTTAAGTACATGGATAGATTTGCTTGAGTTATTGTGCTTTGAGAAGATCTGACTTTGTTATTTATCTATGAAAAATTTGATCTGTGATACATCTGTTATATGAATTATTTGTATTTGCGACGAGCTGATCTGATAAGTATTGATTTATATATGCGCACATCTCTTTCCAATCTACAATAAGTTTTGAAATAAAAATTTCTAGGGCGACCACATCAATTTCTTCCTCAGGGTGTGGAAACCTGGTTCTAGCACTTGCCCATATTTCTTCGGTTGAGACTTTGATCTGCGCAAGCAGGTCATTTCCAAAAGGGCTAGTAGTTGGAGGGTTCGTTGGTTGCGCGATAAACTTTGAACTTGGGTCAGGACCCCTCAAGCCAAAAAATGGTTTCTTTGCTGGGACTAGGATCATTTTGAGGGAGATTTAATGTTGTTTAATCCTATGCAGAACAAATTGCAAGATTGGCTGGATAGAAATATCCTTGAATTCGTGATCCAAGAAAATCAAAGTTCTAAGCTATCACCTAAAAAGTGGGTTCAAAAGTATATCCATACAGAAGTTCACAAGATATTATTTTACTCCTTTGAAACTGAGTTGCATTAATTGTTGTCGTGATTGATTGAATTCAATAGTTGTGTGAAGGATGACGCAGTCACTTAGTGGACTCCTGAATTGATACAGAAATTAGAAAAGACGAGCAATAAGATCAACCGGGTGATAGATCATTGGATCGACCGTGTTTTGGGAGGATTTGTAACTAAATTTTTTATTGATCAGTTTGTGTCATACTATGAAGTAGAAAGAATATTTTTCAAGGGTCCTAGAGGTAAGTTACTATTGAAGATACTATTATGTGAACAAGGCTCTCTGTGCGAACATATTGTGTGAATGTCTGGAAGAGGCCCGACTACGCGTAGTGGAATAATTTACCATGCAGACCTGGAAGAAGGATTTTTTTACAATCCTCTCAAGGGTAGATTTGATAGTGAGGAAAAGCTAGAAACTAGTAGCTCTAGTGAATCTGCATGCTCTGAAGAAGAGGAAGTCTCCTAAGAAGAAGTTTCACTAGATCAGAGCGATCAGGGAGCCTTGACAATCATTCAGATCCCATCCACTCCACTTCCACACTCATCTCACAAGTCGTCCACTCCATTTCAACCTCCACCTCCCCCAGGCGCAAACATGGCCACATCTATGAAGCTACCTACTTTTAGAGGTATTGGAAATGAAGATACCGAGCAATTTTGGATCATGATTGATGTTGTATTGAGAGAACATCAGGTTAATAAGGACGATGTTACGAAAGCGCAATTATCCACTAATTTTAAACATCACACGTTGGATTGGTATATCATATATGTACAAGAAAACCCTAATGCTACTTTGGATGAGTTGAAAGATGCCCTAAAAGAACAATTCAAAAAGCCTAAGTCATATGCACAATGCGTTACAGAATTGAAAGAGATTCACCAAGAGATAAATGAATCTGTGTGGGAGGCAAATCAATGATTGAAGCACACTATCAGAGATGGTGGATTTAGTATTGATGATACCCAACACAGGGAGGGGTTTATTTCTATGTTGCTCCCACATCTGCGCAATCCATTAGGTCAACAGAATATTGCCATGCAAGTTGAGGTTGTGGAGATTGCGATGAAATTAGAAACTACGTTAACACCTGTTGCACTTGGAACTCAACAGATTCAGAGCTAGTTAGAAGCAATGCATTTGGAGATTAAAAATATACACAAAGATAAGGGCAAGGAGGTGTGCACAAAATTCTGGTGCATGTGATGTAAAGCTACTCGACATCATAAGGATCAATGTGCAGTCTTTAATGATTATCTAAACACTGGAGGACCAATCCCATTGAAGAGCGTGGCAGGGCCAGGTGGGATACCTCCAATATGGTGCGCGATCTATCATGTTACGGGTCTGCATGCAACAAATTTTTATCCATGGGTCCGAAAATATACGCCTGAACTGAAGCAATTGTTTTGTAGATTATGTTCATCGTTGGGACATGATGAGCATCACTGTCAAAATTTTGACATGATGTTCCAAAAAGTTGAAATATATAGAATGCAGGCTGAACCTACCTCACCAGCATCCTCGTCTGGGAAAGGGTGGATTGCAGAAAAAAGGAAGAGGAAAAGGAGGTGGATCAGTTGGTGGAGGAAGGGGGCAGGTCATCTGCTAACTGCAGAGATGTTGGTCACTATGCGCGCGACTGCCCAAATCAAGCGCGAAAATCATGTAGGTACTGTAGATAATTTGACCATGTAGTAGAATATTGTCCTGTTTTAATTGCGAAGATGCATGAGAAAAAGACACAGAATCCAATGCAGAACCTTAAAGATGATTAGAGTAGAAACCTGCAAGGAAGATCCTAACGTAAATGTGGTCACTAGAAGTAGTGCAACCACTAATGAGGATAAGGAAGAAAGGTCAGATACCGACCTTTGGATTCGTAAGGCACCTGAGAAAAAGGAGGAATTTTATTTGTAGTGCTCAAAAGAGACTTTTGTTGAAGCGTGAAATGGGTTTACAAAGGGAAGTGCATCAACATTAGGTAAACCATTGAAGGAGGCAGGAGTAGATGATGAAATCAAGCCATTTTTAAAAGCTTTCATTAAGTTACTATGTAATAAGAAGGCAGTGGAGAACCTTCAGGCATTGATAGATAATTGCGCAGAAAAGGAACAGTCTCCAATAGAGCAGAAAGTTGTCAACACAATTTATAAGATACCTGTAGAAAGTATCTGATGTCACTCAACTTGAAGAAATATATATTATGTGTGCCATTCGGGATATTGTTGGGACACATTGTCTGCCAGCAAGGGTTGATGGTAGATCTCGCAAAGATCGCAGTAATTTTTAATCTGGAGATACATGCGAATGTCAAACAACCGTGCTCAATATTGGGGCACACTGGGTATTATTGAAAGTTCATTCAGGGTTATGCGCTAATAAATGTGCACATGGAGAAATTTCTCAAGAAGGATGTGACATTCTGTCGGGATGAGGAATTTTAGAAGAGTTTTGAGTTGTCGAAGGAAAATATGGTCATGATGCCATATTGATCTTTCCAAATTGGTAAAAGGTGTTTCATGTGCATGTTGATGCCTCTTGTATCACGCGCAAAACGAATTATTCAACCATAGAAAGAGAAGGATTAGCAATGGTGTATGTGCTGCGGAAATTATGCCACTACTGGTTAAGGGGAAATTTCAAGATGCTTACTAATCACTCTGCCTTGAAGTATGTGGTCAATAAGCCTGTGTTGGGGGGGAAGATCTGCAGGTGGTTATTACTATTCCAAGAGTATGATTTTGAGATAATTTTGAAACCAGGAAGACTAAATGCTGGGCCAGACCATTTGTCGTGCATTGAGACTGGTGAAGAATCTACGAGCTTGGAGGATGGAATGTTAGATGCACAGTTGTTTGTGATCAAGGTAGTTGATGACCATTTCCCTGATATTATTTAGTTTCTGACTACTGGACGAGCACATGAGGAATATACAGTACATCATAAGAAAGAGCTTGTGGTGTGCACAGTGGACTTAACTATTATTTCTGGCCAGTTGTACAAGATGGGTGTAGATGATGTCCTATGAAGATATGTTTTGGAGTATGAAAGGCATGCAATCTTAGATGAAGCCCATGGAGGGGTTGTCGGTGGTCACTATGCAGGGAAGGAAACCACACAAAAGATTTTGCGAGCTAGTTTATGGTGGCCCACATTGCACAATGATGCCTATGTTCATTTCCGTGCCTGCAATGTTTGCCAGAGGACTGGAAATCCCTTGTGCAGAGATGATATGCCCCTGCATCCACAGGTGGCACTGCAAGCATTTGAGAAATGGGCCATAGACATTTTTGGGCCTATTAACCCCCCATGCAAGAAGAGTAGTGCACGTTACATAATCAATGCGACTGACTATGTAACCAAGTGGGTGGAAGCTAAGTTTGTGAAGGATTGTACTACGGATACAACTGCACACTTCATCTTTGAGAATATTGTGACCGCTTTGGATGCCCTAATATTATAATAACTGATCAAGGTATGAACTTTGTGAATGAAAACATTGAAGTATTTACAGATGAAATCCATATTCATAATCAGAAGAGCACTCCATATCACCCATAGGCGAATGGTGTGGTGGAAGCTTTCAACAAGAAATTGGGGACTTCACTTACAAAGATTTTCAATGTTAATCGGAATGATTGGGATGAGTGCGTACCTGCAGTTCTAAGGGCATATCAAACCACGTGTAAAAATTTGACTGGTAGGACACTATTCTGCATGGTTTATGGGAAAGAAGTTGCGTTGACGATGAAGTACATTGTTCCCAACCTGCGCATCCCAGCCTTCACAAATATGGCAGAAGCAGATATTATGGAGGAATGGTTGTCGTAGTTGGTCGCACTAGAAGAATATTTCTTTATTTACAGTTTCCACCAACAAGTTCAGAAGGCACACGAAAAGGAATGCATGATAGGCACATCAAAAAAAAGGTCTTTAAGGAAGATGATTTGGTCTTGTTGTATGAAAACAAGTTTGCGTGCCACCCAGGGAAGTTCAAGATGAATTGGATAGGGCCATATATTGTTAAGGAGATCACTGATGGAGGTGAAATGTGCTTGGCCACACTGAGGGGAGAATATCTTCCTAGGTACGTCAATGGAAACCAATTGAAGCCATACAGGGACGACCCTCTCCCTGTGCACACCAAATGAATATATGGTTGGAGTATTGGATATGTGAAGAAGGGATGGTGTATGCGTAGATAGGTGCGATGCGCACACAGTATCTACACAAGAAGGTTGACTGGGTCAGAGATGTGCCAAAATCTAGCCATTGGAACAGTAAATCTGGAAAATAAAATTTTATTATCGTTTAAGGGAGCATCTAGGTTTCATTTAATGAGGGGATTTTACCAGATTTGGAACTTTTTTTCATTTATGGAGACACATTAATGCATAAGGGACTATTGAAGATGCACCAAAACTATAAATATGACCCAAGGGGTTGCATGAGTTTCCTTTTCTTTCTATGTGAATTGTCTACCTTGAGCTCTCTGATTCTTGCAAACTATTCATTATCTATGTATGGTCTGGATCCGATATTTGAGGAGGAGTTTCAATGTAGGGGTATTGGTTACGTTATCCCACCAAGCATGATGGCTACGCGCCCATAAGAGGATCCTGTTGTGCCGATCGTTGAGACAAATGTGCCTACGAAAACCAAAAAGAGTCAAACATATGGGACCTGTAAATCCCTAGAGAGAATACTCTAAAGCCACGCTCCACTACGGCTGATCGGCAGAAGAGACCCATGGCAGAGCTCCCTGATACCATCATGGAGGATTAGGATGTGGTCGAAGTGGCCCCATTATCGCAGTTTCCGACCTATGTCGCACCGCGCAAGGCATCAGTCAAAGTCCCAAAGGATCTTGACAAAGTGTGGTATTATATTAACATGCCTTTAATTCCCAAGAAAGTCCCACTTGAAGGTGATATGTTAGCTAAAGTACCAACATATTGTGAAACTTAATTGATGAACTAATTTGAAAAATATTTTGTAATGTAAACAAAGAGAGATATTCCTCATAAAATTTATGATGAGATATAAAATTTTGAAAGAGAAAGCGAAAGAGATATTGAACCAATGATTAAATATGTTGAAAATGTTGAAAGAAATTCAAGTGAAGAAATTTAATCACCAGGTATGCATATATATGTTGAATGTGTATTATTGAAATTATTCATATATTTATTAATTTTATTATTTGTTGAATATTTAAACTCATTTTGTACATTTAATTCTCATATGTACATATGAAATCAATATTGATGATGATATGTTAGAAAATGTTGACACTGACACATATGGAGATAAAAAAACTAACCATGTTATACGATATCGTGTTAAGCGCATTATTGATATGTTCCTCAAATATGAAAATGTGACAGTTCAAGCCCAAATTTTGAGAAGTCTCTTAACATCAAAGAAATTAAAAGAAGCTACGACTCTATTGGGTATTCAAAAATAACCAAAAGATAAAAAAAGAAGGAAAATGTGATACAAAATATAAATAGTGATCTAAAGTAAATTGGAAGATCTACAAATAAAAGTGATTTAGATGCGCATTGAGAAATAAAAATGGCAGTGGTTTCATCAAGTACTAAAGAGAATCGTTTGGTAAAATCTATGGCACAAGCATTAGGGACCTCACGAAAAACATTGCACAAACATCAAAAATTTCGATTGCAAATAGATGTAAATGATGAACTCGCTTGTTGGACATTTATTTGTAGGAAAGCATACAAATATATACTTGGAGAAGATGTTAAAAAAATAATATATGAATATTGGACGAAAAAATCCCCTGTTTCACCAAAAGCAAGGGATGTGATGCGACGAAGAATAGCACGAAATCTGTTAAAGTTTGCAACAAGAAACAATGAAATTGGTATCTAGAAACAACATGATATCGCACACACTAGTGTGGGACCATAGGTCATGTGGTGATGGTTCCTAGCGATACATTAGTGTGCAATTCAATTTATTTAATAAATTGGAAATGTGTCTAATTTAATTATCCCTTAATTAAATTGGAAAATAAATTGTAATCTTATCTCATAAACACTTGTAATAGTTAATTGAGTGTGATAGACTCAATTAGCTCATGAAATTCAGTTGAGGGTGGTTGGTGACTTATGCGGAGTGATTTTATGTGTTTTAGAGTTCAAGTTGCAGTTAAGTGCATGAGTTTAATGCATGAGAGATCAATTAACTCAGTGAGGTGAGTTAAATTCAGTTGAACTAGTTGTAACTGTTTGTTGCACTAGTGAGAGATTAAGTGAATTAAATAGTATTTAATTCACAATCAATGATCTTCCATGCAATTGATGATTTACTATTAATAGCTTCATGCATGTCAATTCCAATGAGACCCTGTTGAGACAGAGGTTAAAGGGAAGTTGACTATCAGTTGTATTTTTAGCAAGCTGCCAAAATGCAGTTAAAACACCACAGGATGGCCATGATACTCAATGCAGTTGAAAAAGGTTGAAATTCCTAAGGAACATGGATTTAATTCCTCATGAATTTCGTGAGCAAGGAAGGCTGAAGACAGGCTAAGAATTAGCTAAGTGTTGGCCCGATTTTGTCTGGATCAGTGTGAGACGATTAGCAGAGTGCAGGAGACTCTTGTGAGAAGAGTGAATTATAATTGTTTCGTGATTCCTTGGTGAATATACACTAGAAGATAGAGGGGTTTTTAGCAGAAATCTTTCCCCAGGAAATTATTTGTGTTGTGGTTTGATTTTATTCTTTCTTTGCTTCATGTGATTGGCGATTGTGTTTAATTTCCACAATTGATTTGTAGAAGCGATTCAGTATCTAGCTTTAGTAAATTTTTAGATCGGATTGAATCCATTGATATATATATATATATATATATGTTTTTATAATTTATACATGGTATCAGAGCACATGAAATCAATATAGTGGAGGAGAAGTTGAGTTTGTGATGCAATAGAATTCGAATTTCAAAAAGTATTCCTGGTGCGACAAGCGAATCAGGATCGAGATGGATTTCAATGGCTTGATATTGGAGTATGGAATCGAGGGAAACTCTAAATATATTTCATGGAAAAATGGGATGGAGACAGTACTGGAGGACAATGCATTGAAATAATTCATTGATAATGATGTTCCCAAACCCGTTGTAGCAAATGCTTAAAATCTTGATGCTTGGCAAAAGAAGGTTGCAAGGGCGAGGAGGATCTTACTAGAGGCAGTACGAGACCACATTTTCTCAAGTCTCCATGGAAAAGCGACTCCATATGCAATGTGTAAGGATTTGACAGATCTATTTCAAAGCAGTAGTGATCATAGAAAATTGGCACTGAAGGACAAGCTCAGGAAAATAAAAATGGAGAAAGGAGACACTATTCTGGTATACTTGACCAAGTTTGTCCAATGTCGAGATGAGCTTGGGAGTGTAGGAATTATTTTCATGGATGATGAGTTGGTGAGCCTAGATCTTGGAGGACTTCCAAAGAGTTGGCATAGTTATCAGGACTCTGTCAATGGAAGGAGAAACTTCCAGATTGGGAATGACTTTGGTTGGATTTGGTGCAAGAAGAATTCAGGCAGAATACGAGGGATGTATCTTCATCTAAGGAATATGATGAATAAAATTGTGCCTTGGCTGGTAAGGCGAAGAATGGGAAGGGAAAGAAATCCTATTCGAAATCTGAGACAAGCGAATAAGGCAAGGAGCGAGACATGTCCAGAGTGAAGTGTTTTCACTGTCACGAGCATGGACATTATGCCACTAATTGTCCACAAACGAAGGAGAACAAGAAGGTTTCAGTATCTGTAGCTGATGAGGCTTTGGGCTCGCAATTTGAGTTGGACTTCTCACCTATCACATGCATGGTATCAAGTGCAATGGGATCAGGGTGGTACTTGATAAGTGGTGCATCTTTCCACATGACGGGAGACAAAGAACTTTTAAATAGCTTGGAGGAGAAGGACCTCCAGATGCATATTGAAATGGGTGACGATGGAAGGTATAGCGCTACTGGGATTGGTACAGTTAATTTCTAGAGATAGTTAAGTAAACCATTTTTATTAAAAGATGTAATGCATGTACCAGGCTTGAACAAAAATTTAGTTTCAGTCGCAATGTTGGAGGATAGAGGCTATAATGTTGTTTTCAGTGAAGGAAAATATTTCCTTTGACACAAAGCAATAGGACAAGCGAAGAATATTGGGATTCGTGTGAATAATATCTATAAACTTGATGTAGATGGCTACGCAACATTGATGGGTAAAGCAGACAAAGTGGTGAGCTGGGATGAGGGTGAGTTATGGCACAAGAGATTGGGCCATCTACACCATAGAGATTTGAAGGTCATGCTGTAGAATTCTACGGTGATTCCAAAGGGCACTCTTGCGTAGATAGAGACATTCAAGGGATGTACCATGGGGAAGTGTGAGAAATCCATGCAATTGTCCCTTGAGAGGGAGATGTATTTGCATGTAGATGAGGAGCTCTTGGTTCCAAAGAATGAACCTAAAGATATGGATTAGCGACATGTGGAGGATCATGGAGTGGCAGAAACCACTCAAGCAGTGAAATTTCAAGCCAGAAGGGCAAAGGGAGTACATGCAGCTATACCTCCACGTGTGAGGTGGGGCGATGTGAAAAATTAATCCCAAGAAGAAATTTGGGTAGGATTCATTGAGATGGTGTGTCTCATGGATTGAAATTGGCTACGAGGAGTCCATAGTACAATAGTAGCAGGAAGGATCGGTTATATTGATGCAGACAGATGTCAGGAAGACAAAAATCAGAGTAATAGGTGTCGAATACTAGAGCGCAGATCAGAGTTGGTAGCTGTGCAGAGTGCATGGATGCAGATGTCAACATCACAGAGAGAAACACTAGAGAAGTGTTGCATGAAAGAGTTGCATTATAGAATACTCTGATGATAGATGCATTATATTGATTCAGTTGTTTGGAGGCTATTCAGCTTCATAAGCGTTGCATGTGCGAGAAACACTAGAGAAGTGTTTCATGAAAGAGTTGCACGTGTGAAAAACACTAGAGAATGTTGCATGCAAGAGTTGCATGTCACATGCAAGAGATGCATGTGTGCATGCCAGAACATTCCAAAGGTACTGGATCAGGACAAATTGATTCCTTTCTTTTTGAGAGGGAGTGTTGGAGTTTGAAACAAGAAATAGTGAAATTGGCATCCAGAAACAACATGACAACACACACACTAGTGCGGGACCACAGGTCATGTAGTGATGGGTCCTAGTGATACATTAGTGTGCAATTCAATTTATTTAATAAATTGGAAATGTGTCTAATTTAATTATCCCTTAATTAAATTGGACAATAAATTGTAATCTTATCTCTTAAACACTTGTAATAGGTAACTGAGTGTGATAGAATCAGTTAGCTCATGAATTTCGAGTTGAGGGTGGTTGGTGAGGCATGTAGAGTGATTTTATGTGTTTTAGAGTTCAAGTTGTAGTTAAGTGCATGAGTTTAATGTATGAGAGATCAATTAACTCAGTGAGGTGAGTTAAATTTAGTGGAACTAGTTGTAACTATTTGTTGCACTAGTGAGAGATCAAGTGAATTAAATCGTATTTAATTCAAAATCAATGATCTTCCATGCAACTGATGATTTACTATTAATAGTTACATGCATGTCAGTTCTAGTGGAGACCCAGTTGAGACATAGGTTAAAGGGAAGTTGAGTATTAGTTGTATTTTCAGCAAACTATCCATATGCAGTTAAAACACCACAGGATGCCCATGATACTCAACGCAGTTGAGAAAAACTGAAATTCCTAAGGAATAGAGATTGCATTCGTGAGTAAGGCAGGCTGAAGACATGCTAAGAATTGGCCAAGTGTTGGCCTGATTTTGTCTACATCAGTGTGAGACGGTTAGCATAGTGCAGGATACTCTTGTGAGAAGAGTGCATTGTAATTGTTTCATGCTTCCTTGGTGAATATACAATAGAATATAGAGGGATTTTGAGCAGCAGGCTTTCCTGAGGAAATTATTTGTGTTGTGGTTTGATTTTATTCTTTTTTTGCTTCATGTGATTGGCGATTATGTTTAATTTCCACAATTGATTTGTAGAAGCGATTTAGTATCTAGCTTTAGTACATTATTAGATCGGATTGAATCCATTGATATACATATGTTTGTGTAATTTCTATAGAATCAATACAAAGAACACATACCGATCCCACGCCCTCTTCGTCATGAATAATTAAGTCCTGCCAACCATTGTGACAATGCTTTACATATGTTCTAAGCTCTTCAATACTCATGTTGTCTATCTCATCGTTTGTACTATACAAAAAATTAGCACGTGCATTATCTCATGCTTTTTTTCGATTCAAAACAATATGAATTCCACCAAGTCTTGTCTAAACATTTTCTGTGACAACATCCCTTGCTTCTCGACTAATTTGAGAAGTGGCATCCACCTCTGACCCCAAAGTTTCCACATTAGGAGGTCAACTTACCAATGGTGCCTCAGGGCGAGGAAACTCAACATCACACTTAGTGCCCCTATGGTCACATAATCGACCTTTCCCAGGACCAAAAAATTCAAAAGGAAGGTCATTATAATTGGGTTTCATTCCCAAAAAGAATTATGCATAAAATATTTTTGTAAAATAAATAGGAACCTTGTCATTCCACGGTAGTATTCCATTGGCTGCAAGGTGCCTATCATACAAATGGCAGGCTATATTAAGTTGCTTGAAATATTGCACCTTTAGCATATTTATTTTCAACTCCTCTTTGAAATTAGACATAGATTTTGTCATTTCTTTTGTAACTTTGTTTTTAACATTGTCCCATGTATCGGAACCCATTACTGTTTCCTTACTTTTCCTCATTACTTCTACAAAAGTATCAGTGGTTGGCCCAAGCTTTTTGTAAACATCTACAAGTGTGATTAAAGAGTGCATAACTATTTGTAAGATTTCTTGACTCTCTGCAGGGAGTTTCAATGACATAATATCTTTCTTCAATTTTGAATAAATATGTTCGCACATTTGTAATGTGCATTGTTGGATGTTTGTTTCCCAAGGTAAATAATCAGGAATTTTAGAAGGATAGTTTGTGGTTGGTGTACAACCTTCTTGAATTACGCGATTTGGCCTACGTCTTTTTCAAGCAACATTTTCATCCTCTGCATCAATATATAAAATTATTTATAAATAAAAAAACCTGTGAACAAATTTGTACAAATTTGATTTTAAGAGTTCAAGTTGCAGTTAAGTGCATGAATTTAACACATGAGAAACCAATTAATTCAGTTAGGTGAGTTAAAGTCAGTTGAACTAATTGTAACTATTTGTTGCACTAGTGAGATATCAAGTGAATTAAATATTATTTAATTAGAAATTAATGATCATCCATGCAATTGATGATTTACTATTAATAGTTGCATGCATGTCAGTTCTAGTGGAGACCCAGTTGAGACAAAGGTTAAAGGGAATTTGACTATCAATTGTATTTTTAGCAAACTGCCCAGATGCAGTTAAAACACCACAGGATTCCCATGATAATCAATGCAGTTTAGAAAGGCTGAAATTCCTAAGGAATAGAGATTTCATTCCTCATTAATTGCGTGAGCAAGGCAGGCTGAACACAGGCTGAGAATTGGCTAAGTGTTGGCCTGGTTTTGTCTGGATTAGTGTGAGACGATTAGCAGAGTGCAAGAGACTCTGGTGAGAAGAGTGCATCGTAATTGTTTCATGCTTCCTTGGTGAATATAAAATAGAAGATAGAGGGGTTTTGAGAAGAAATATTTCCCCAAGAAATCATCTGTGTTTTGGTTTGATTTGATTCTTTCTTTGCTTCATTTGATTGGCGCTTATGTTTAATTTCCACAATTTATTTGTAGAAGTGATTCAGTATCTAGGTTTAGTACATTGTTAGATCGGATTGAATCCATTGATATACATATGTTTGAATAATTTCTACATAATCAATATGAAGAACACACAAAAATATCTTGGACACCACTTATATAGAGTTGTTCAACAAGTTCATAGAAGAGAGTCATGAAATTAATGTCTCAATCAGTGCTTTTATTCAACAAAAACCATGGTCGGTTAAACCTATCATTATACGTGACACTTTTTGTTGTTGTTATCATGTGGAATTTCAGTTATATTATGACATATTCCTTAATTTTAGTAATAATTTTGGAAAAAATTACCTCCTCCTCCCACTATCCATGATTCCATATCCCAAATTCTATGTGCAAGAGGAAGCCATGAATTATTTTACCAAAAGAAAAGTGTTGGTGGTAAAAAATGTGATCATTGTGGAAATTTGAATTTATTTCACAACAAATATCCCATTGATATAAATGATCAATCATTGTCCAACATAAAAGTGAAATGGAAGAGATATGAATATATTCATACATTAATTGGTTCAAGTAGTACTACAAGTGCTAAAAGGATTGATTTACAAGAAGAAGAAATTTTTGTGATAAAGTTTTTAAGAAATGTTGAGGCAGAAATTTATAAATACACCAAGCATTCACATAGAGCTCAATGGTAGGACTTGCAATTCAAAAAATCCCATGATTTTTTTCCACCAGGGACCATTTTGTCAATAGTTGATTTTGAAGAATTACGTTTTATTACAAATAAATGTAAGTGAGCGCTGTCGATTATTGATTATATGTATCTATATTCTATAACAGAGGTGTTGATAAGTATTTGATGTATAGAAAGCACTTGATGAAAATGGGCGTGTTGTAAATGATATGCTTTATATTAGGTGATAATTATGAGATACATTTTGCTGCTATTGTTGATAAACAAGTTTTATGACTCGTGAAAATTGATGAATGAAATTATTGAAAATTGGATATATAAGATCATGCTTTGTCAAAATTTCAAATCTCCATGATCATTCTTTTGGTTATTGTCTCTTCATATGACCACATTAAACATTGTTGAGTTTTTTGAAGTGGTCATGAAGACTATAGATGGTACAAGACTTATAAAGCGGTACTTGAATATATCAAATGGACCACTCGGAAAACTGACTTGTATCAGCTGAATAAGTTGTTTAATGGTGCATCGCTGCACTAAGTCATGAGACTAACCGATCAAGGGAATTATGAAGGTACATGTACATATATAAAAATTAACTTGCATATATATATATATATATATATATATATATATATATATATATATATATATAACTTTAATATACATAATCTAATTTTTATTAATTTTCTAATTTTAAACATTATTGATCACAATGATTATCTTTGATTTTATTTTAAATAACATATTTATATTCTTGTTTGAATTTTCCATATAATTTTTTTTGGCATATTGGGGTCCAAGATGTAGATAGATCAATTGGAAATGACATTGAAACAATAGAAGGGACTCGAAAATTTCATTCAATTAAAGCAAAGGAGTACCAAAATGTGTTTGCATTTGATAAAAGAAAATATTCTTGTTTTTTTCATGTTTTCATAGACGACACAAAATCCAATGATGTTTGTGAAAACAAAATGTATGAAAAAGATTGGCAACACACAGAACTAAATACAAAAAAGGAAAATGTCTATTGCAAACTTTGAAGAGATGTAATCAGAGGAGACTATATTATCATCTGAATGTGATCGAGTTTCTGATCTTGTTAGAGAAGGTAACATTTCAATTGCTTTCAAACGATAGAGATCTAGAAATAGATAATAAATCAAGTACACATGTTAATATTAAAGTTAAATTTTCATTTTAATTATGATCTAAATTTATGTATTTGTTTTATTGTGCAAGATATGTTTTTGTTGTAGTTGCACCTGCTAACAACGTAGAAAATGTCAAGTATTATTTGATGCATTGCACTGAACGAAAGATTAATTATTGGAAAAATATGATGATAATGGGTTTATATACGACAAAGGGTCTATTATACTGAAAGGTTATTTTTTCCAACAAACTCATCAAAGTCAGAATATTGTTTACTTTCAATACTATGAACTTGATGTCATAAGTTGTCAATATAGTCACTTGGTGTGTGCAACATGCATAAAGTTGATAGAAGTTCAATAAAATAAAATAAAATTGAAAGCTAAGAAATGGAAAATGTCAAAGGCTGATCATGCACGGATCATTGAGGATGGCATTCCATTAGAATTTTTTTGATTGAACTGCTCAATAATTTCTTCTCCTTGGATTCATCTTTGAGAACTTACAGAACAAGTACAAATTGTTAGCCTTTTTTTGTGCTTTCTTAAGTTTTACATTATTATATGTATATTTTATGTTATGTACAAGTGTTTGCACATGTACATTGTTTTTTCACATGTACACAACAAGTAATTTATACATGTACATTCTCTGGTCTTAAACAATTTCATACATTATTTGGTATGAGCTAGTTAATTTTATGTCATTATTGTATCAGTTATGATATTGTTTTAGAGATCTAAAGAAAATTATAATATTCATTCTTGAATGTAAAATGTGTATCATGTTTTGTAATTTCCAGTTTTATTATATTAACTTTTACTATCAACTAACATTCATAGTATCCTTTTTATGTACATTAATGAAAAATGTTGTATACCATATTTTTTAATGCAAATTTATTTTTTTATGATTGTTTGACACATCTATGTACACCTAGAATTTTATGATTGTTTTTAGATGTAAATCTGTATGTATTGTATATTAACATTACAAGAATGATTTCAAATGAAAAATGTATGAATTAAATGAAAATTTGCTTTCATTGCTACATATTCATGAACTTAAATATATATGTATTTAACCTGTAAAAGTATCAAACCACACTCACACCATGCAAATTGTACATGGTCATGTTTTATAACTTATATGTTTATGCACATGTTCATTTACAACTTTATTTTCAAAGTTAAATATCACTTTTAATAGACATATGTACACATAATTATATAACATTCACACATTGTTCATATGCATAACATGTACCACATATATTTTGTAATTTGCAATTTCAATCTAGATTCATTTTAAATAACAACAAAACAACTTGAGCTTTAAAAACAAAACATTTAAAATCTAAGATTGAATCTAAGTTAACATTATAACAACATGTCATCATGTATGAAAAATGTGACAACTAAATGCAAATGTATTTCAATCATTGTTACATATTCAGGAACTTAAATATGTAAAACCATCTATGATTGTTTTAAATGACACATGATCATGTGAAAAATTTACCTAAATATCACTTTTAATAGATGTCCTAATTATATAACATTCATACATGTTCAAATGCATTTAACATGTCCCACAAGTGTTTTGTAATTTTCACTTTCAATCTAGATTCATTTTAAATAACAAATGACAAAACAACTTGAGATTTAAAAATAAAACATTTTTAATCTAAGATTGAATCTAAGATAACATTATAACAACATGTGATAATGTATGAAAAATGTAACAACTAAATGCAAAGACACTTCAATCATTGTTACATATTCATGAACTTAAATATGTAAAACCATATATGATTGTTTTAAATGACACATGATCATGTGTGAAAAATGTACCTAAATATCACTTTTAATAGATGTATTTCCTAATTATATAAAATTCACACATTTTCAAATGTATTTAACATGTACCACATGTGTTTTGTAATTTGAAATTTCAATCTAGATTCATTTTAAATAACAAATGACAAAACAACTTGAGCTTTAAAAACAAAACATTTAATCTAAATTGAATCTAATTTAACATTATAACAATATGTCATCATGTATGCAAAATGTAATGTAACTAAATGCAAATGTACTTCAATCATTGTTACATATTCATGAACTTAAATATGTAAAACCATTTATGATTGTTTTAAATGACACATGATCATGTGCAAAATGTACCTAAATATCACTTTTAATAGGCATGTATTAATTATATAACATTCATACATGTTCAAATTCATTTAACATGTAAATTTTCACTTTCAATCTAGTTTCATTTTAAATAACAAATGACAAAACAACTTGAGCTTTAAAAACAAAAAATTTAAACTAAGATTGAATCTAAGTTAACATTATAACAACATGTCATTATGTATGCAGAATGTAACAACTAAATGCAAATGTACTTCAATCATTGTTACATATATTCATGAACTTAAATATTTAAAACCATCAATGATTGTTTTAAATGACACATGATCATGCAAAATGTACCTAAATATCACCTTTAATAAACATTTACACCTAATTATATAGCATTTTGACATGTTCAAATGCATAACATGTACCACATGTGTTTTGTAATTTTCAATTTCAATCTAGATTCATTTTAAATAACAAGTGACAAAATAACAAGTTTTAAAAACAAAACATAATCTAAGATCATCTAAGTTAACATTATATAACAACACGTGACCACATGCCAAATGTAACAACTATCCAAAATTTAAAATCATTCAGTAAAAGTAAATGTAGTTCAACTATCCAAAATGTAAAATATGTCCAAAATTTATATCATTCAATAAAATTAAATATGACAATGTATCAAGTGTTACAAGTATCAAGTTATGTAGAAAAGTAAATATGGCACACGTTTAAGTTATAAAAAGACTAGATCAAATAAAATGTTTTTTGCATCAATTACATAGAGAATTTGGCTACAATGTACATTCCAACAACCTCCTTGTGGTATCATCTGAAGAATGGGGAACCTAAACAACGTGTAATTGCATATATATACACATGTATATGAAATTTATGTACATGTTTTAAAATTGAATTCGAATGTAGAACTTCATAAAAAAACAAAATGAAAAAAAAGTCATGCAATACCTCATGTATTGCCCCCTCCATTGTCCTGTTTTGGCCCTAACTGCATATACACATATATACATATGTATAATAAATTTATATTACATGTATTAAAATTAAAATTTAATGTTTTAAAATTGAATGAGAATGTAGAACTTCAATAAAACAAACTAAATGAAAAAAATGAAATTTTCATGCAATGCCTCATGTAGTTCCCCCTTCATTGTCCTGTGTTGGCCCCGCATCAATGTATCCTCCACGATAAACTGTACAATATATATATATATATATATATATATATATATATATATAAATATATATATATATATAGATTAACAATTTTCAAATGAAAATGCATAAACTAATGCAATAATATTAAGAAAAATGTTAGACAACTTTTTCTTCAAATTGTTTGGATGTTCCTATCTCCATAATACATTCTGTCACTAAAGTCCTTGGAGAAGGGAATCATCTCCACAAACCTCAAATTCCAAAAATTTAAAACTGTAAAATAACTCAAGATTTAGATCTCATTTTTAAATGAAACTTTCACTTCAATTTATAACTTGAAACATAAGTGAAAAATTGAATACTTGTGAAGGTGGATTATTTGGCACATCTCCTAACAGGGGAGAAGAGGGTGTTTCCATTGCAAAAACATCGAACAGAATTAGAATCTATTAACATTTAATTATATACATGTGTACACAATTATTTCTTTTAAAAAATGTCATCATGATACCAATATAATAATAGAATAATAATTGTACATCAACACAATGAACTCTTAAAAAAAACTCACATTTCCCAAAATATCATCTTGATTTCCAGAACCTGAACCTTGGACTGTGATATTATCAAAAGTTTCATTCAAAAAGCGTGTTAACTGCAAATGGTGAACACGTGATACATTTTTGTTAGATTAACACATACAAATAAACATCTATATGTAAATTACAAATTACATTAAAATATTCACCCTAACAATTAACACATACCGATCCCACGTCCTCTTCCTCGTGAAGAATTCATTCCTGCCAACCATTGCGACAATTCTTTGCATATGTTATAATCTCTTCAATACTCATGTTGTCTATCCCATCATCTATACTATACACAAAATTAGCACATGCATTATCTCATGCTCTTTTTCGATTCAAACCAATATCAATTCCACCAAGTCCAGTCTGAACATTTTATATGATGGCATCCCTTACTTCTCGACTAATTTGAGAAGTGGCATCCATCTCTGACCCAAAATTTTACACATGATGATGTCGGCTTACCAATGGTGGCTCAGGGCGAGGAAACCCAGCATCACACTTAGCACCCCTATGGTCACATAATCAACCTTTCCCAAGGCCAAAAAATTCAAAAGGAAGTTCATTATAATTGGGTTTCATTCCCAAAAATAATTATGCATAGAATAATTTTGTAAAATAAATAAGAACCTTGTCATTCCATGGTAGTCTTCCATAGGCTGCAAGGTGCCTATCATACAAATGGCAGGCTATATTAAGGTGCTTGAAATATTTCACCTTTAGCATATTTCTTTTCATCCCCTCTTTGAACTTAAAGATAGATATTTCCATTTCTTTTGTAACTCTGTTTTTAACATTGTCCCATGTATCGGGACCCATTATTGTTTCCTTTCTTTTCCTCATCACTTCTACAAAAGTGTCCATGGTTGGCCCAATATTTTTGTAAATATATACAAGTGTGTTTAAGGAGTGCATAACTATTTGTAAGCTTTATTGACTCTCTACAGGGAGTTTCAAAGACATAATATCTTTCTTAAATTTTGAATAAATATGTTCGCACCCTTGTAATGTGCATTGTTAGATGTTTTTTTCCCAAAGTAAATAATGAGGAATTTTAGAAGGATAATTTGTGGTTGGTGTAAAACCTTCTTTTTGAATTACGCGATCTAGCCTACATCTTTTTCGAGAAACATTTTCATCCTCTGCATCAATATATAACATTATGTATAAATAAAAAAACCTGTGAACAAATTTTCTTTCTAACCATAAAAAAATTATGTAAATAATTTAACAAATTAATAATTGAATGAAAATAATATTCATATTGATGGCCACCTCGAGATGGTTGAGCACTATCATGCCCACCTAGAGATGGTTGAGAATTAGCATGACTACCCATTGATTAGTCACCACCCATTGGTTGAGAACCAACATGACCACCCATTGATTGGCCACCAGGGGAATGTATACCACCACTCTCACATGATTGGCTACCACCTATTGATTGGGCACCATGGGAATGTGTACCACCACCACCACCCTCATGCGACAGAGGGAAGCTACATAAAAAAATATGAATTTCTAATCAATTCAAATATACATACATATGATTGAATAGATTGTGTGAACCATGCCATGATTGTGTGAACCATGGCCATGCTCCATTGATTGATTACATACTCTTTTCCTTTGAACTCCTAAAAAATGAATTTATTAAAAATGAATTTAACTCACAAAATTGATAAAAAATCAATTCCATATGTATACATGTATGTATGGGGATAAGATTATATATTTAATAAAAAATCAATTCCATATTTATATATGTATGTATGGGGATAAGATTATATATTCAAATGTCATTTTTAAACTTGCACATTTAATATAAATACCATGAACATGATGGATATCCCCTGATCCATGGTCCCCCTCTCTCGCAGAGGCATGGGAATATATTGGTGTTCGCCTCAAAGAATCACATGGCAAATGATCATCCTCCATGATATATATATATATATATATATATATATATATATATATACACACACACACACATTATGTTTAAAGCCTCGAAGAATCATGTGGAAAATGATCATCCATGATATATATGGATATATCTACAAATACATAGATACATGCTATTTAAAAATTTACCTCGTGCATTTACAATTATTTTTAAAATTACTATTTAAAAAAATTTCAAAGGAATTCAAAAAATTGATGTAATTTACACAAATGTTGGAGTACAACTTGAACACAAATTATGTAAAACACAAAACTTCCAAATAAAAAATTGATGTGTAAAACTCACTTGACTATTTAAACAAAAAATTGTTGAAGTCCTGCACATTTTGAAAATTAAATACAATTTTTTCAAAAACATGAAGTTCACCAAGTTGTGCTTACACGATGGGAGTGCACTTGGTATATAATTGAAAAAAACACATGGCAATTAAAAATGACACATTTATAAGCAAAAAACACACACATATCAGAGATATCTTACAATGCCCATCAATAAATTTTGAAGGAGAGTGTCTCAATACTAATTGATCTTTGACAGATGAATCTTGAATTGGCATTGCCCCATACAATAGATCACCAGACATCTTATTAACATTTGCACAATGTCTTATACTAAATGATTGAAATTGTCTAAAAATATTGTTTTCTTTTCCATGCAGGTTTTTTAGCCTCTCCTTCTTAACTTGGTACATGCCTTTCATCTGGTTGCACACAAGTTCAGAATTGGTGAAAACTACAATTTGATTTGATCCATACTCCCAAGTTGTTCCCAAGCCTTTTATCAATGAAATATAATATGCTTCATTGTTTGTTGTTCTTCCAGGTATATTCATTTTCATTTTCATTTGGAGGACTTTGTTAGTGGAAATATAGCATAACACATATGTAATCATTTCTTTCCTTAGATTGGGATAAGAAGAAACATCTATGCATAATTTCCATTTTTCAACCATGTTTATTGGGATTTTTGATCCCTGGAAAAAAACAAATTCAGTAAAATATTAAATGAAAATTTATTGCAAATTCCTTAAATTTTATGGGAGAAATGACATGTACATGGAGAAAGGAAAAAGATACTAGCATGATAGATGTGATTTTGGAAGCATCCTTGTTGCCTCAGAGCAACACTAGTACATTTGGGGGAAATTCCGACACTTGGTTTTGACACTTTTGACCAAATGTCGGAAATTTCCCCAAATTTTTTCAATCCCGCCCGAAACTGTCACTATACCGACGTTTAGAGAAAAGTGTCACAATACTGACACTTAGAAAAAGTGTCACAATTGCGACGTTTGGAGGAATACGTCGCAACTGCGACACAATGTCTAAGCGTCGCAATTGCGACATTTGGAGGCATCCGTCGCAATAGAGATGCTTTGGCTGCCGTCGGTATAACGACACTTATATGCCTTTGCAAAATCCGTGTCACTTATGGTTTATTTTTTATTTTCTTTTGCTTGAACTAAGTCTTATTTCCATGTGGATTGTGTAATTTCACTTTTATGCATATTATAGAATGTGTTTATTTATAAGATTGTATGATACATGTGAGATAAAGGTTTATTATTTATCATATATAAATAAATTTTATCAATATTGTACATTTACACTTTTATTAGGTGATGTTATAAGTAAATTCATAAATATCTCTTTTTAATCCTCATTTTACTCCATGAATATGTTTGGAAATGAAATTTCAATAGATTAATTTTATCCTAACCTATGTATCATCAATATTGTACATTTACATTCTTAATTATGAGGTGATTTTATAGGTAAATCCATGAATATCTCCTTTTAATCTTCATTTTACTCCATGAATATGTTTGGAAATGAAATTTCAATAGATTAATTTTCTTGCTATTATATGTTTTACGAAGATATGGTAAGGAATTCTCTCTTGTTCTTCTTAGAAATAATTATATATATATATATTTTTTTTCAAAATAGATTAAAAAAATTATATGAGAAAAAATATTAATTCATCAATATGTGTGTGTGTGTTGTGAGGAATAATTTCATAGTTCAACTTAATGGTTCATTATATAATCATGTGATCATCACCAATGATATATCTTAAAAAGTAACTGAAAATCCATGTGTAAAAAATCGATGTATACTCTAGAGAGTGGTTCTCATATCACTATGTGAATTGTTGTATGCTACTTCAACAAAATTATAAGATAAACTGTAATACACATCATATATGCACCATAACAATTGCCATACAACTAATTTGTTTTAGGATACATGTGGCATTCTAGGGGTAAATTCCATATGATGTGTATATCAATCTATTGGTGTTGGTAAGTTGTGAGTATCTAAGAAATGATAAGGAATATCCATACATCATGATCTTGTAATGTGATTATAAATTGTGTCTATAATTTCCATAAAATGTATAAATGATTTGTTTAAAAAAAATCAACACAATCAACCCTAAATAATGCTCATGATGTGGAATGTCATTGGCGAAACCAAAATGATGGTCACATGTCCCATTTCTATGGTAATGGTGATCATATATATGTTGTAGTGACACTTGATGAGTAATTAAATAAATCTCAGAGTGTGACTCATTGTGCCATATTTTTTTAAAGCATGATTTGTTTTCCTAGTTTTTACTAATTTGTTAACATATTTTATTCATTTGGAAAGCTAATTAATGATGCTTTAAGTAATTAGGACCTAATGAGATATCATCTTTACATCTTCACTGGAATATATTTGGTAATTTTAGTCACTATATGAACCGCACATGCATGCTAATTAAGAAAAATTGAAATATAAACTATAGTACACATCTTATATCTGCCATAAAAATTGTCATACAACTTATTTACTTCTAGATACATATGAAATACTTTAGGTAAATGCCATATTATGTGTATACCAATATAGTAGGTGTTGGTAAGTTATGAGGATCTAAGAAATGATAGGGTATCCACACA
This sequence comes from Pinus albicaulis, assembly GCA_034641835.2. Classification (NCBI taxonomy): domain Eukaryota; kingdom Viridiplantae; phylum Streptophyta; class Pinopsida; order Pinales; family Pinaceae; genus Pinus; species Pinus albicaulis. The sequence goes on from CM076571.1 coordinate 953,951,645, forward strand.
TTAGTGCCTTGGTGAATTTTTTGCATAATTTTCTATTTGTTGTAGTTTTGTTGCCTGGATTTGTTATAGATTTCAAATAATACAATTATCTACCAATTGTTCTTTATAAAGAAGAAGTACAATAAGTAGTCACCTATACTTCCCCACTGTGGTCAATGTTAATGTATGGCCTTGGCCCATTGATCTTACAATTAACTCACTATTCATATTCAATTTTCTCCAGTTCAGCCCAATAAAATAAGGAAAACAGAAAATGAAGTCTTGATTTTTCTTTCCAGTGCTCCTACATAATACAAATACTCTTAAAAACTAATTAATATATAAATTGTCATCATTCATGCTAAAATCAGTTTGAATTTTTTTAATGAATCTGCTTACAATTAATAGATTACATTGCTCACAGAATAAGAGATAATTTAGAACTATGATTTCACAATAATAAATTACCCTAGCAGTTCAAACTTCAAACATACCTTATGAAATTAAAATATGGCAGGTTAATGAGCCAATATAGTTTCCTCAAAGCCAATCTTGAGCTTGGCCTAAGTCTGAATGCCTCGAGAGTGCGAGTGTAAGGAACTAGACGCCTAAAGCTTTTATTTTGTGCTTGTGTAATTCACTGTTTGACCATCAAGCCAAGCCACTAGCTATATTAACACTACTTCATGTTGGGGCAGATTGGCATTCTAATTTTTTAGTGCTATAGCCATACTTTTTCACTGCTTCACTAATCACAACCTTGGAAGTTTGCAGGGAAACAGGCTTTATTCTTTCTTTGGTGTTTTATGTAAAAGAAAGGATTTGTGAACTTTATGTAATAGGAAGGGGAAAACTAAATTGATTCTAATTTTAAAATATCAATAATGATAAGTGGTAATTCCTTTATTAAATGTTTAATTTTGAGTGAGCCAAAAAAGTAACTTTCCTTACTTTTTGAGTACAGCCTTGCAATTGCGAAGAGGACTAGTGTTGCAAAATTATTGGTAAGTGGAAATTAAAGGGCATAAGAACGTTTTTGAAAAAATTTCAAACGTCAAAATTAAGTCTTCTATCCTTCCTAGCACGTCACGGAAAACGGGAATCCACGAATTCTAGTCATCAAATACGTGCAAAATGCCTTATGATGGGAAAAATGGAGGACTGGTCCTATGCTTCTACATGAGTTAGGGTTTCATGTGGCAGAAGGGAACCTTGTATAGTTTTTCAAGGATAGGAAAGGAGAATAATGTTAGTTAATCATCACATGAAACTTCATCACCATTTGAAAATTGTGTCCTAATTTGAAACAATAAGACTACCCAACTATTTCATTATTTAATTTAGATTGTGTAATACAAAAAAATATCCTAGATAACTTAAATAATGTAAGCTCTTTTGCAAAAATCTAGTGGAGAGAACCTTCAATTACATTTATTTTGAAGTTCCACTTGCATTTTAAGCCATTTTAATTAGTCTTTCATGGCTATTCTAGTAAAAATTTCAACCTCTTGTAGAAATTTGTTTGTCACTTGTATTAGAAATGCAAAAATCAAATGTAAATAAAAATGATTTGAAATGAAAAAATCAAATGTGCGCTACATTAATGTCTGATATCACGCGTGCATTCGCCCTCAGCTCTTGCAGAACAACATTCACCCTCATCTCTTGCAAAATGGTAAGTTCTTACTGCAGGCCCTTCCTCCTATAGTAGGGTTGACCCTATTTGGGTTTTTTTGGAACCTCTGACAATACAAAGGTTGTGATTGATTATGGGGCACTGCCTATATTTGTGGAACTTATTACCTCTGGGAATGATAATGTTCGAGAATAGGTAGCACGTTTATTTTAGAGGCATAAAATTATTCTTCCCAACTATCTTTATATGTCTGTAATTTTGGAATTTGATTTAAAAAACTAGTACCCAACTTTGAGTTCAACTGGTGTTCGTGTAAGGCTGTTTAGGCTTTGGGAAATATTGTTGGAGACTCTGCAACATTTAGGGATCTTGCCCTTGGTCATGGAGCTCTGAGGCAGGTGCTTGCCCAGTTGAATCATACTGCCATAATTTCAATGATAATAAATGCTACATGGGCTCTGTCAAAATTTTTCCATGGTAAACCCCAACCACTATTCGAACAGGTAAGCAGAATACATTTCCTGCCTCTTCTTCTTAGTTCGCAGATACTGTGGATTTTTTTTATAGATCTTGGTGCTTGGTAGATTTGGACGTAATATGGACCTAGGCGCTTGTTCATTACAATGACTCCATCATCAGGTTTTAGAAAATGCTCAGAAATTTGGGTTTCACAAGGGGATTACCCTTGCTTGCAATTATCGATTATCAATCACATTCAAAAAAATTCTTTCGTAGCATTGCTGAGATCTTTGTAGGTGAATTTCCAAGGCAATTTCACAATATCTGAACTAAATTTGTCTTTCCTTTTCAATACTCTGCGCTTGTAACAGAACCAGAAAAATAATCTAGTGGCCAATGCAACAACAACAACACCTCCTATTGCAATGCCTGCAATTAACCCTCTCTGCACACATGAATGACTATGGCACCCTCTTTTGTGAACAGGTACTGGAGCTGAAGGTACTAGTTTCCATTAGGATCATGGAATTCAACATCCAAAATAGTATCAAATTCCACTGCAATAGTATTCCCCGGTGAGGGCAACAGTTCATTGAGACCTATTGATCACCCCCAAATAGTCTCCAGGGCTACCGAGGGTGTGATCATCTGGAGCAATAAAAAATGTTAATCCATCCCCAATTGAAATAAGAACAGGACCCACATTGGTTACAGAAAATGAGAAACACGTTTTGAAAGAAGAAGAAACTTTTGTATTAGGGTCCAGAAATCTAACTGGTCTATTGTACAATGCCCTACCTGCACTTCAAATTGGTACTCCCAACTCCATGCTAAGGCTCACTGTGCCATTCTTTAGATGAGCATCTTAACCTGAAGTTTGATTCCAAAAAACCCAAGTCCCCTGTTCTATGCCCAAGACCTATGTTACAACGAGTAGAGTTCTAAGCGAAATACTTCACAACAGGAAGCAAAATAAACATCGAAAAATTGCTCCACTTTAGACTGATAATTTTATGTGCGAAAATTCAACTGTGAACAGTAAAAACAGAATATCAAACAAAACCAATCCACAGTGGAATTTGAACATGAGGATTTATAACCAGAGAAAACCCTCTCCAGGTTAAAAGAATTCCAGAATGGCTTTAAGATTCTACTAATGAGCACTTACAAAACCATAACAATTACTGTCACAATGAAATCTGCTGGAAGCAAAGCCCTTGTAAAGTTTCTACATTTCCATAGTGGAAGCAAGAATCTTGCTATCTCTCATGATCTGGTTCTGTGGTCAGATCCTTTGCTATGGATGTCTTGTTCTGCTAAACGTGGATCTATCTTAGCTTTGGCTCTGGTTCTCATTTAGGATCGTGGCTATCTGATCTTACTGTGGATTTGACTATACAAACTTGTTCAATAGGAAAATTTGACTCTGCTATATATAGGAGCTTCCATGGGTGCTCTCAAACACTTTTTTGGGCAGCTTTGTTTTGTCTCTGATTCAAGGCAAAACTATGTTGGCCTTGTTTTTTTAGTCCTTGGAACTTAGTTCTCTCATATTTGCCATCCTATCCCCAGTTTTCTACCGCGAAAGACATAACTTCACGATATCAAAATTGACTATTTTTGTCCATTTATCTTTAGTAATGGTACAACTTTAATTTGGTGCATTCGTACAATATCTAAAGAGCACTCTCAAGCTGTTATTCAATATTTTAGCATAACTACTACATTTAACTGCCATGCTCTAATATTTATATCAACCATAAGCATTCTTAAGGTAGTTCCACGTTTGTGAAGCAGAAGGAATGCTTCTGACAACTTCTTATCATAGTGGTACAATTCTGTTTGCATTTTATCTTTTATAAACCTCCAATTTTCCAAACATAGTAGAGACTACAGTTTGCATCTCAAATTTTGGACAAATCTGTTTAATATTCTACAGAAAATGCATTAAGAATACCCACAATTTGTAAAAAGCCCACAATTTTGTAAAAAGCCCACAATTTTAAAAAGCCCACAATTTTTTAAAAAGCCCACATTTTATTAAAAATATAAACAATTTGTAAAAATCCCACAATTTTGTAAAAAGCCCACATTTTGTAAAAAGCTCACAATTTGTAAAAAGCCCACTTTTATTTTCTTTTTACTTATATATTGAGCTCCCATTGAGTTCAACAAGTCTTGGGTTTTCTACACCATTGAGAGAGATTTATTATTTTCTTTATAGGATAATTTGCATCAATGGAAGAAAACATTAGAGGTGGAAAAAAAATTCAAAAGGGTGAAAGGGGTGATGGTAGAGTTTATTGCCCTTGCAAAAAATGTTGTATGAGAAATAATGTTAGAGTTTTAATAGCAACATCAACAATGCATTGTAGGAAATATGGGCACATTGATGGTGGATCAAATTACTATTGTCCCATGGTAATTAATTATCTATCTTCATTTTGATTATATCGTAAAATATTATATTATTTTAATATTTTTTATATGCGCACTAATGTTTAATTATTAATGTTTGTAATTTTCATAAAGGCACAGTTGCCCCCCAACTTTTTGCAGATGATCAACCAGCTTCCACAGCTAAATAGTAGTATATTAGATGATGTTGCACCAATACAAGAGAATATTGCAACAAATATTAGTATTGGAAATGATGTTGTACAAGGTGAAGAACATGAAGCGAATGATGAAGGTAATTTTAATGATCCCATGGAGGTAGATCATGATGACAGTAATGAGACAATTCACATTAATGATGGGACAAATCAAATGCTCCAAGACTTGTATGGTGAGTCAGATGATGAAGGTGGAGATAGCAGTGACGGTATTTATGATGTACCTCTGATTGAAAGGTCAAGTGAATGAATTTTTGAACACTCAAATGCAAGTCTTCTCTCTGCTACATTGTTGCTAGTGAACTTAAAGGTTATGAATAATTTGTCGAACAGATGTATGACACAACTCCTAAGGTATGCAATATGTATATATGATCACATATATGTAAATTTTGATTATTTTTCCTTTTTTTAGTTGTAATAAATGTGTAAAATAATAACTTATATATATATATATATATATATATATCATAGTTATCAAAACCAGCCAGTTTGAATCGATAACCGGTCAAATCAGCCGGTCAGGAGGGCTTCCGATTGGAACCGGCCTTGCAACCCGGTCAATAGCCTCTTCTCACTTGTTTTGGCCGGTTAACCAGACCTAACCGGTGGGTTAAGTACGGAACCGGCCGGTTTATGCATAAACCAGCCGGTTCCGTACTTAACCGACAGGTTAGGTGCTCCTCCATGAGCTGCAAATTCCTCAGTGTCTCCTCCATGAGCTGCAAATTCCTCTATTATACTAGCAACAAAATTGTCTAATAACTCATACTCAACACCTTATAGCAGCAAAAATACACATGATGACTGATAAATACAAGGCTGGATAGCATAAAATCCCTGGCAGCATGCAACTCATCAAGTGTACTTGATGACAATTTCTGTTCTCAAAACAATCAGCAGCAACCTTATTTCACACTTAGCTAGGAACTGTCAAACCCTCTCTCTCTGCTCACACATAGCAGCAACATAAATACAAAACCTTTCACACAGCATACAAGAAATTTGATCATGGCATCAAGACTGATGCAAATGGTCTGACGCCACTCAAGGGACAACAACATACAACCTAATGAAAATGTGACTGGCGATAATAAATTGACCACTAGAAAATTCCCGCTTGGAAATGCACTAAACTGGCCACTGAGTTTTCTGGGTTTTAATGAATCTTTTCAGTGATAAATTTTGTCAAACACATTGTGAGCAGACTGCTGAAGTTGTAATGCTCTCTCAACTTGTTACAAATAACACTAATAGTGGGTTTCATAAACCAATTCAATACCTCTAAGTGTTGTAGATGTTTTTCTAGAAATTTATTGCCAAGCAAACATAGATAATGAAGAATACAAGATCTTCATAATGCTGGTCTGATATATACATACATACATACATACATATAGATATATATATATATATATATATATATATATATACTGAACCCAGAATTGTCTTTAAGGCTGATACAATGAATTGACAACAGATGTGAGCAGGGACAGATTGTATATTATAATATTAACTCAACAATAAAACACAGTGAATAATATAAGAGAAACCTGATACATTACTTCAACAAGTTTGCTTATGTATTTTTCGATGATATGTATTGCACTTGGTGCCATTTTGATATATTCACCTTTGCATGGTATATAAATGAGCAAAATTTTCATATTTTGTCTCTATTGGCTTGGAATCATGGTTGCAAATCTTAAAAAAAGTTTATTTTTTATTAAAAAATAATTATTTAATGTATTTTTTTTAAAATCGATTCATTGAGATCTGACCGCTACCGGTTAGACCGGTTCCGGTTCGATACCCGGTTCATTAGCTCCACCGGTCCGGTCACCGGTTCCGGTTTTAATAACTATGATATATATATATATATATATATATATATATATATATATGATTAATAATCTTTACATTAACTAGTTTTTGTTTATGTTGTAGATTGTTGGGTGAATATTTGTTACCATCGCCAAATACTTTACCTCGAACATATCGAGATATACGTGCTATTATGAAACACTTTGGAATGGAATATAACACTATAGATGCATGTCCTAAAGATCATATTATATATTACGGAGAACATGCATTGAAAACAAAATGTCCGAAATGTGGTACCAGTAGATATCGAATAGATCAACTAACGTCCAAAAATGTGCCTCAAAAGGTTCTTCATCATATTCCCATAATTCCACGTTTGCAGCGAATGTTTAGGTGTAACAACATAGCACAGTTTATGGATTACCATTCAACGAATAGAAGTGGAGATGGTGTTCTTTGAATTCTTGCATATGGTTCTGCAATTAAAGAAATCGAGGAAAACTATGTAGATTTTAAAAATGAACCTCGTAATGTCAGGCTTTCATTGGCAGTTGATGGTGTTAATCCATTTGGAGAGCTTAGATCTACTTACTCAGTGTGGCCTATTTTCGTTATCAACAATAAAATTCCTCCTTGGATGTTAATAAAGAGGGAGCACACAATGTTGACTATGATTATTCCAGGTATTTGATACATTATTTTTTTAATGTAACATTTCCATTTCTCTCATTGTTTGCATAAATATATATTTTATTTATTTACTTACTTATATATACATATATCATGGTAGTAATTATTATGTACCGTAATTTTGAACAATTAGGTAAGTGCCAGGTCAAAGATATGAATGTATATATTGAGCCTCTTATCGATGAGCTAATATAGTTATGGCATGGCATCACTATGTATGACATCACTAAACCAATCAAGCAGAAGAGATTTCAATGTTGTGGAATGCTTTTATGGACAATTCATGATGCCCCAGGACTAACACATGTTTGTGGTATGTAATATTTCGTTGCAATTTAATATAATACATAATTATATAAATTAGATATACCATATTTCATGTTTTAAAAATGATCTCATAGTATATTAATTGTTATTAATCCATCTATTGCAGGTCTTCAAACAAAGGGTAGATTTGCATGTCCAGTTTGTGGCCCTAAGATGAAGTATCATCATTCGCCAAACTTAAGAAAGATGGTGTTTGATGAGTTTAGGCACTTCCTCTCTAGGAACCATAAGTATTGTACTACTGAAAAACATCTTTTCAATGATAAAGAAGAAACTGGATTAAAACCCTGAAGAATGACACCTCAGTTGTGGATGTTGGAATATAACATAATTAATAATCGTCAAGCAGCTGGTACGTAATTTGTGTATATATATATTATTTTTTTATGTAATGTTTGGAATTTTTGTTTTAAATAATGAATTTATTTTATTTTATTTTATAATTAATATTGTTCTGATTTATTTTATTCTTTGATATCAAGGTCATCGTCGCGGTGAAGGTACTAATATTGTACTTCCACCTAGAATGAAATTTTATCCTTCTCAATTCGCGAGGTTGCCCTATTATGAGGACCTAAAAATAGCTCATTTGTTTGATACAATGCATGTCGGGAAGAATGTGACAAAAACATTATGGCGAACCATAGATGGTGCACATGATAGAGACAAAATTGACAAAATTTGTGTTGACATTGAGAAATCGAATCATGCAATGAAAAGTGTGATCAACAGATCAAATAACAATGGAGGTCGAAATTATAATAATATTCCATGGTTATTAACAGAACAACAAAGCAATGATGTAAAAGAGGTCGTTAGAAGAATTAAATTTCCAACAGGTTTTGCTTCAAACATAAATAATATCTTAACGAAGAAAGGTGACTTGAGTGGGGTGAAAACACATAATTGGCATACCTTTGTTAAGGTAATTTTTTTGGTATAAGTTTTTGTATGGTATTGCTTGAATACATATTTTAAATTTTACTTTTTTTCTGTTTAATTTGGAAAGAAATAACGATTCATTTTTATTGTTATAGTATGTTCTACCTGTATCTCTCCCAAATGAATTCGACAACAATGTCAAACAAGTTATATATGGTCTTAGTAAATACATGAGGTAAGTAGTTTTGATTTATACACAAAATCTAATTGATACAATTTATTTTCTTACTTAATGAAATGATGTATTAATTTACTTTTAATGAAATATATATTATGTTTCATTGAAATAACCTTGCGTAATGATTTGCAAATGGTTGTCATTGAAAGAAATCCATCAAGACGAAATAAAGTATTGGAAGAGAGAAATTCCTCGGCTAATGTGTGAAATGCAAAAGTATCTACCTCCAACATTTTTCAATGCACAAGAACACTACTTGATACACCAAGTTGAGGAGATTGAAATGTGTGGACCAGTACACACAAGGTCAATGTGGATGGTCGAGAGGCACCTGAAATCCTTGAAGGCTTTGGTTAGACAAAGAGCACGACCTAAGGGTTCTATGGTGGAGGGATATGTGGTATATCAATCCATGGTGTATATTAGTCATTATCTTCCTAAATTAGCTGCGCCAGTCATGAAGGCGGTGGATTGCATTTGGGATGTGAACTCCATCAAAAATTTTGAAGAGGAGCACCTGTTGGGAAAAGGTAGAATGAAGAAAGTGAGAGGTAAAAGATTTATTATGTATAATACATATAATGTTTCATTTTTTTACATCATGTATATGATCATTATATTCATTTAGGTCTTATTCTTTCATAGTTTATTGATTAATATAATTTACCATGGTTATAAGTAATATTTATTAATATTGGTGAATTATTGTTTTTTTATTTAGGTGCTCAAGATTATGAGGCACTACTTTTATACATTGCAAACAATCTTGAGTGGATGAGTGAATGGATTGAAACATGTAAAGCACGTAACGACGGTAGGTTATCATGGCAACTACTGTGCAAATTGATTAGAGAAGCGTATCGTAGTGGAGATGGAAACGTTATGGACAGGGAAATCGATTTAGCATATGGTTTGAAAGATAGAAAGGTAAGAAATTAATTCATCTATTTTATTCATTACTTATTTTATACTATATTTATAATGTGACAACAAGTTTGATTTTTCAGTTAATTTTCATGCTGTGTAAATTATATGATTAATTATTAATTGAGAATGCATATTTTTCATGTTTGGCATATTGCAGTTGAAACACCACAAGGCTATGTGGTGCAATGGTCGTAAATTTCGCATTAAACAGTTGGATGATAACAGGAAAACTTCTGATAGTGGGATAACTGTAGTATTCCAGGTCACTAATGTCTCCTCTAGGAGTGACAGACATCCTCGAGAATCTAAAAATAGATATTATGGGTTTTTAGATGATATAGTTGAGTGTGACTTTAATTCCTTCAAAATAGTTTTGTTCGACGTCAAATGGTATAGGCTACGAATGAATGTACGTGATGATGATAGAACACTTATTCAACATGACAATGGATTTCCAATGGTTAAAACATCGCGGTTTGAAGCAGGAAAAGATCGCTATGTTTTTCCAAGCCAATGCGAACAAGTCTTTTACTCAGAGGTTCCAGGTGAGAACGAATGGTCATTTGCTATTAGATATGATCCAAGAGGAAGGCCAGTAGAGTATATTGTAGAGGAAGAAGATGATATTGATCTAGAAGAAGATGATGCAGTGGCAGATGAGCAGGAAGATGCATTGACAGACGAAGAAGATATCTTAGAAGATGAACTAGGCATAGGAGATGAGGCATGATATTGATGATGATGTACGATGAGGATATTATTAAACATGAGTGATGATGATGATAATATGTTCGATTATTTCTTTATTACAGCAGATGTTGATATAGTGTCGATCAGTTGGATGAAGATAAAGAAGATCTGAGAAAGAAGAATATATTAATATGGTATCTTGCAGTGCCCAAAGTGGTGGTGCATAGGCCATGAGCTCTTATGGTATCTACTGCCAGTGCCCAAAAGACAGTTAATATTTATGATATTTGTGATGGAGATCTGTGATTTCAATGTGTTTGTTTTGAAAGTTTAGGTTTCATAATAAATCATCAATGGGCTCTGAAATAAGGCCACATTGAAATCTTGGATACATGTTTCATGCCAAAATCAGTTGTATCTTCCATAAATACACAATCTTGGACCACTCTGTATAAATCTACTTCTCAGACAATATTACATCTCCCTCATTATACAGGTGGTGTTCTTACATGCATAGCAAAGGCATTTTTTTGGCAATCATTTTATAAGTCACTAGATATTGTGGGTACAAGGATCTAGGGTCTCCACATGAAACTGTGTTGCCCGGAGACTCACTCTGCCTGTCCTTAAATTTGTAAACATAGTAGTATGCCAATGTTTCTTTCATTTTGTATGCATAAGACGATTTTTTGTCAAAGTCCATAATTGTTTTTAAGTTTTATCCATCCCAGTTTTGTTGTGAATGCACGGGTTTTTGGCTCAACACAGATCTGTTATATCTTTGTACTTTTCCTTTACTAACTATTTGAAATTTCTAGTTATATTTAGAGGTGTATTTTAAGGGATGAGGGGAATTACTTGGATTTAGTGCTGCCCACTCTCAATAGAGGCTTACAGTAAACTATGACACATTGTGATGTATATCAATGGTAGTTGGGGCAGCAACAAAATCAGTTTCATGCTTCAGTATATTTATTCTTCTTGGAAAGCTTTCAGCTGACAAAAAAAAGGGAATGAAACACACAACCAGTCCACTTCCTTTTATTGGACCACCTGCTTTCTTTTTATGAGAGCATATACAGGCTAAAGTTACTAGAAGTGGTCAAAAGTGAGTTTGGTTAGCTGGCAAAGTATAACTATTCTTAGCCCTCAACAATGTTTAAATACTTCATAGGCATGTTAAACCCTCCTAGACTGTGTTGCGTAAGTGGGTTTTGCATAATTTTATGCACTTAGGGTTAGACTATATTCAAGTGTTGGCCAAATTGGTAAAATTGATACTCAGCCATAGCTGAAAGGCAGTAATATGCAGTGGAGTCATTCTATGAAATGATTCAATTTGGCATGTGAATCTCACATCTAAGGGCCATTAAAATCCCATGGATAGAGACTGATCAAGATTCAACATTGTTGTTACTATTAGTGGAGGTGGGTATGGCACAAGTACAATAAAAATACTGGCAACAATAGTAACATCATAGATTCAGAATTTTAATCTCTATATTAAATGAGCATTAGAATGTAACTTGATTTCAGTGAAATCTCTAACAGGTTTGTTCTAAATCAGGGTTGAAATGCTCACTTGTAAAGATGTTTGAGGCTTGAGGTTGTATGAAACTGCAACAATTGACTTGTTGAGTACATGATGACATTAGGTCATTGTGAAACTGAATATATGATACTTCGGTATGAATATTGATTGCTTTTAGGTAGGCTTTTAGTTGTGTAGAGTGTCTTGATTTTTATCTGGTCATGCATGTATGCTTGTCCTTTAGAGTGTTTTTTCTTAACCTGACAACATAAATTTTCCATCCATTCATTGGTTTCAAAGAAGTTTGACTGGTACAAAAGGAGCCTAGACGTGTAAGCACAGTCTAAATTTTGAGTATTCATTGATAAATTAAGCTTAAAATGATTGCTTGGATCTTAATTTATGTGTCAAGTTTTTATAAATGCTTTTTTCTATTGAAGCAGAGTATATTTTGTTTTTTATTGATAGATAGAAACTCAAATTATTTTAACAAGGTCTAATGAAATTTTGGCGATCTTATGAGCTTTGCAGCCTGGTGGAGAACCTCTAGTGTTATGTTTTGTTGATTTTTCTGATGCAAGATGTGCCACAACTGCCTTAAAATTGATGTTGGTTGCACAAGGATTCGTTCCTGTTTTACTGTCAAATTTGCTCTTTATGGTAGCCTTCTCTTACTACTATTACCTGAACTTTCTAGGCTATGATGGTAAGTTTCTTTTGATAAAAGTTATTAGATATGAACTGAATTAAGGTTCCATTTTTTAAGTTGTTTCTATACGTTTATCTTTAATACTTCAGATATTTCTGTGCATGTGCTACAATGTTACCTTTCTTGGATAAGACAACATTTTTCCTCTACCCTATTGGCTTTATTATTATTCTCTTTCCATTCTGTAAGTGATTCAGAGAGCTTGCAAATGTATATTTCTTTCAGTCTTTTCAAATTTGGTTTTGAACTTTCAAGTTTTCTGTTCTGCTAACTATACAATGTTTGTTATGTGTTATTTTTTCGATCTAACATGAACAGTATATGTTTGTGAATTGTATGTTTAGTGGTACTTGCTAGTTTCAATCCTACACGATATTTTTTGAGTTTCTACTATGGCTAGAAGCGTTCAAAGGGAACCATTTTTATAAATCACCACTACCAGGGCTGGAATTGTAGCTGATATGGGAACGACCAATGGGTGGTATGAAAATTTAGCCACGTGTAGCTCTTTGTAAAGGTGCTAATTTGTATCTCAATCACCTGCATTAGTTAGCAGAATTGTGTATAAATCGAATGGATACTTGGTAGTTTTCTGAGTTTGGTTTTTCATTTTGCTAGAGTCCATTCTTGTAAATTAATAGATTATTTTTTCCATCTTCTGTGGCAAGCTCTCTCTTTCTCTGACCTGCCATTTTCTGCCTTTTTCATTACTGAATTTCATGTGCAAATTCTCAAGTTTTTTGAACAGAAATGGATGTGGATTTGCTAGTGAAATCAACAATTGGAAGACATTTAACTTTCTATCGAGATCCATTTCAAACACTAAAGAAATGTGATATACAAATGATACCCCGTGTTTAATTTTTTTTAAAAATTGTTTGGCAGCCATTCCAGTCCAAAAAAACTGTGGACATGATCCAGAAGCTTAAGAACGAAATTCGCTGAATCTACATACATCAGCCATTTAGTTTTTGCAGATTGCGACAAAGAAATACAATGTAGCTGATGTTGGACAATTAGGGCTCAACAGAGAGTGAATATGGAGTCTGAAATAGCATATGAGGATATCCAAAACTATGACAGTAGAGTATTTAAAACCTTTTCATCAGCTAGTGCATTAAAGAGTCCAGCTAACATAACCATTATTAAACAAATTACAAAGAACTCTTCCAAATAGCCAGTGAATATGACCTAGGGAATCTCAGAAAAGATGTCATCAAGTTTACAGCTGATCAAAAATACCACCATGGTTGTGCATTGCATGGTTGATATGTTGTACATGTGGTTTGCGTCCAGTTGCTTGCTTCAGGAGATTATAAAGTATGAAATTTAAACAATAGGGATGACAATGTTATTGATGCAGGGGCATTAGACCCAAGACAACTTTTGTACATAAATAAATGTAAAGGGGGGTATCATTTTTTATTTCCCTATGAAATTATCCATAGTTGAGCTAATTTAGTTAATTTGTAGAGGAAAGTGTAACTGCTCGAATGATTAGTGGGCATAGGAAGAGGCAGTTCATCTCTGTCTGTCAGAGAGTTAGTCTAATTTGGAACTATAGGAATTTGAAGATTTTGTGAGTCATCGAGAAATTCGAATCGATTCATTGTAATTAATATAAAAATAAACCTCTGTGACAGATTTGGGAGACCTGCATAGAGAACTGCATAGGATGAATAGAATTGTAGAGGAGACATGGTAGAAGAGAAGGGCCAATCGATTGAAGATCTGGCCAGCTAAAATCTTGTAAGTTTGGTCACTGTATAAATGAGGAATTTGTCTCAGTATAACTGTGCATTCGTTGTTTAACTCTGTAGGAGAATACCTTGAGTATTTGTGTACTGATTGATTTAAATTTTGTGTGGAATGCCTTGAATCTCTATGTGAATAATCTCTGTAGTTGAGTTGAATGATGTCCTGTGTAGCTGGAGGGCTTGAATGGTACTCGGTATCTGATGAGGTGTTGATTTGTTTATGAGTCTCAGTGCTTAACTGCGTGATAAACCTGTGTTAAAATAATATATGAATTGTGTGTGTAAGTTCCGTGAGGGCATGCATAAATAGTACAGGTTGAAGTCCTATATTAATCGATGTTGGATTTTGTATAGACCAACGGGAATCGATGAGGGTTCATGAAGGATGCAGGTAATTTTTATTCCTAGTTGCCGAGTGAGAATCGAGGGAGAGTAGATATTGAACTATATTCTATGGGCAA